>VZQC01006754.1:4194137-4299235 GCA_009823505.1 Rhizomys pruinosus
GGGGGGGGGGGGGGGGGGGGGGGCGAGGAGGGGGGGAGGGGAGGGGACAGGAGGGGAGGGGAGGGAAGAGGAGGAAGATAGGAAGAGGAGGAGGAAGGGGGAAGAAGAGAGGAGGGTTGGGAAGAGGAAGAAGATAGGAAGAGGAGGAGGAAGGGGAGGGAAGAAGAGGGGAGGGGGAGGGGATGGGAGGGGAGAGGATGAAGATAGGAAGAGGAGGAGGAAGGGGCGGAAAGAAGAGGGGAGGGGAGGGGAGGGAAGGAGAGAGGTCTAGCAGGCATGAAATCAGGCTAGGGGTTTACTTGGAGCTTTTCAACAAATCTAGGAAGGGACTCTAGATCAAGAAATTCCAAAGAATGACAGAAAAATGTCAAGAATATGACCAGGAAGGAGTGCATACTAGAGTAATTTGCAAAAAATAAAATAAATAAATAAAATAAAAGGCAAAATACTCTGTATTAATGACTTATCTTGTTGCTGCAGTAAAACTTTCCCGATTTTTTTTCTTTAGCTACAACAAAATAGCAACTGACAAAAGCAGCTTAAGGAAGAAAGGGTGAGTGCGGGCTCACAGCTCGAGGGGAGGAAGGCACTGCGCAGAGTGCCAGGCAGCATGACACGTGCACAGGGAGGCAGAGGCGTGAACACTGCACCTCAGCTCACCTGCTCGTTTGGCACAGCCCAGGACACCCTAGAACCCTGCCTCCGGATTCAGGGGGGTCCTCCCACCTGGATAACCTGATGCAGATATCCCTAGGGAGTTGTTTCTGTGGTGATTCCAAATCCCATCAAGCTGACAAGATAAGCCATCATCGCCTCCTAAAATTAACTCTGGAAGCATATTTCATAGGTCTGTTGTTATTGTTTTAAGTGTATTCATTAGGATTCCTCATTTCTATTAATAAGATTCTCAAATCAAGCTGGATTAAGCAGAAGGAGAGATTTATTGGCTCAGATAATTGGAAGTCCAGAAGAAAAGGTGACTTGAGAAATAGCCTGACTCACTCGCCTCTCTCTCTCTCTCTCTCTCTCTCTCTCTCTCTCTCTCTCTCTCTCTCTCCTCCCCACCCCAGCATCTATAATTGCCAATAGATCCTGAGCTAGGGCCGGCCAGGGCTTCCTGCCCACCTCCCTGTGTGCAGCTCCTCTGTGGCATCCAGACAAGTCTCTTTGTTTCTTTTTCTTTTTTTTTTAATTTTATTAATTTTTTTCACATAAATTTATTTTTATTTTTTTAACAAATCTAGACCCGTGTTCCCACCCATCCCCCACCCCGCCAGAGCTCATGCATTCTGCCAAACATGCTTTTCATCTCTTTCTCAGTCTTTCTCAATATTCTCCATGAGGAAGTTGACTGTTTTGATCAGAAGTTCACTGTTTCAGTCAGTTCTTTGATGCAGTCCTTTCTGTTTTTGTTGTTGTTGTTGTTGTTGTTGTTTCCAATATGCATTACGCCCAACTGCTTTGGACAAAAGCTCAGGGGGCCCTACACAAGAAATACTTACAACTAGGTAATTGGCACTAGCATCCACAGATGAGGGATACCATTCGTCGTTTGTTTTCTGGGACTGTGTTACTTCACTCGGCATGATGTCTTCTAGCTCCAGCCATTTTCCTGCGAAGTTCATGATGTCATCTTTCTTTACTGCTGCATAGAACTCCACTGTGTAGATGTACCACATTTTCTCTATCCACTCATCAGTTGAGGGGCATTTGGGTTGGTTCCAGCTCCTTGCTATTGTAAGAGAGCTGAAATAAACATGGCCGTGCATGTATCTCTATGGTGGGATGGTGCCACCTACATTCAGGGAGGGCCATCTCTCATCAGCCAGACCCCCCTGGAAATTCCCTTACAGGCATGCCCAGAGGTGCATCCCCTAGGTAATTACAAATCCAGTTGACAATGAAGATGAACCATCATAGTCCATCTGCTGTCAATTTTAGGCATATTACTTTAAATCATAACTTTCTGCCCCCAGTCTTCAAAACTCATGGTGATCTTGTGAAAAAAAAAAATGCGTTTAATTCATGTGTAAGAATCTCTGAAGTCATAACAGTTCTAATATTGTTCAAAAGCCCAAGTCTCCTCCAAAGCTCAAGACAACACCTTAACTGTGAATGTCTATGAGATCAAAAAGCAAGTTATACATTTCTAATACAAACCAGCACGGAATAAACACGCCACTCCAAAATGGAAAAATGATGGTATAGCAAGAAAAGACTGAACCAAAATAAGATGGAAACCCACCAAGGCAAACACCAAATTCTGCAGCTCCACATCCTGCACCTGGACCCTGTGACAGGATCATCAGGACTTCCAGGGGCTTGTGCAGCCCCTTCACTTGCAGCTCCGCAGCCTACAAGTGGCAATTCTCCATTAGGGCGGCTCAGTGCTTAAAGTTTTCTTTGGCAAATATCCCATGATTTTAGCATCTGTAACACTAGAACTTGGGTTACACCTTCACAGCTTCATGCAGTGGCTTGTCAGGACCTCTGCAGCAGATTGAATGAGAAATGGCCCCCCTAGACTCAAGTATCTGTACCTTTTGTCCCCAGTTGGTGGCGCTATTTGGAAGGTCAGGAATCTTTAGGAGGTGCAGCCTTGCCAGTAGAAATACGTCACTGGGGGCAGGCTCTGGGAGTCCATAGCCTCGCCGCACTTTCAGTATGCTTTCTCTGCTTCCTGTTTGCCACTGAGGATGTGATGTCTGAGCTCTTGGCTCCTAGTACCATGCCTGCTGCTTTGTTGCCATGGCTCTTATTCCTCTGGAACTATAAGCCCAAGTAAACTCATTCTTCTATAATTTGCTTTTTGTCGTGGTGTTTTATCACAACAGAAAAGTAACTGACATAACTTCCTTGCGGGGACTCCAACCCTGACACACACTGCGTGGCCTCGGTGGTCTTCTATAACATTAGAGCAAGCCTCCGCTACCCCGTAACTCCTTTGCAGCATGTCTACAAAATCAGAACCATGCGATGAGGATGGCTCTGTTGCCAGTTCCAGATGTGACCCACCCACCTTGGACCACAGCTACAGTGGCTTCCGTGTGTCTTCGAGGCTGAACCTGGAAAACCGCTTGCCTTGGCAGCCATTTTAAAGCAGGGAACCTTGCAGTGGCAGTCTCAATTGAGGTTCTTTCCTTTCAATGAATCTGCACTTTTACAAGCTGAAGCCTTTGAACTCAAATGACTTTGTTAAGATTTTCAAGACTAAGTGGGGGACTTAGACATGTACAAGGTGAAAAGGGAGAAATCCCTGCTCCCAGTAAACTACTGGTGACCATTCGGTTCATATCTTTCTATAATGCTTACTATGCACATAGAACTAAGTCATTTAATACATGTTACGTATTTATATAGAAGTAGCATAATAAATACCTAAGTGTTCAGTAGCCTTTCCTGCTCTGTAGTGTATGCATGGCCTGGCTGTAGATAACTTGCAGAAACCTTGCTGTTCAATGTTTTACTCTTGTTTACAACGCTGTCACAATGAGTAATTTAGCTCTGTTATTTTAACAGAGATTGGATTCTTACAGTTCTGGAGGATAGAAACTCCATGATTGAAAAAGCCAACATCTGTCAGTGAGCTTCTTCTGCATAACCTCACTGTGGAAACAAGAGAGCAGGAGGACACATGACGGAGAGGGCCAAATTCACTTCAACGTTTCTGTGAAGTGTGTGTGTGTGTACATATGCATGTGCCTATGTAACAGCTTCTTGCAATAACTAACACTCTCCTTTAACAACTAGCAACTCCCTTATGACCTAAAGTTCCCACTTCCCAACACTCTTGCCCTGAGGACTAAGGCTGTTAAGTATGAACTTTGGAGGACACATTCAAGTGACGGCATTCGTCTGCCACTCGCTCAGCAAATGTTTACCCATCCTTCGTGTACCCGACGCTCAGAATCAAGCTATGAACCACTGCACTCATCTTGGAGACAACACCGAACTGCCAAGATGGTGAGTCTATCTCAGTTCAAGAAATGGGTTTACTGAATACCTTTCCTGTGCCACCCCATCTAGAGGGCACGAGAAGATACAGATAAGTCCAATCTAGCCTTGCTCTGAAATGCTCACAGAGTAGTAAGAGACCAACAGGGCAAAAGAAATACTAAACTAAATAACTTCTCCTCCTAACATGATAGAGCTGGCTTTCTGACACCAGTCTGTCTAACTACAAAGTCTTTCAATTCTAATGCTTATGTGGTATGAGAAGACAAAGGGAAACATAGTATTTAGTGAGCCTAATGAAAAATATACTCTAAATATGCATGCATGTGTATAACTGAAAGCTATATAACAAAAAAAATCACAATGTTTGGCAAGGGAAATCTCCCTGAGTTGTTGGTCAGGATAGCCCAAAATAACACAGGCTATTTCCACAGCCCTTGATTGCCTTCCATAACTTGAAGGTAAGACCTTATTGATGAAGACTTTGGACACAGGACTTGTATCAGTGGAGCTGGAACTGAGCTGGAAGCTTCCTCCCAAAAGACTAGCTCTCGTGATAGCAGAAGGTCCTATGCAAGGGAGAAAACCACTCAGTGATTTTAGCCAGCTGTAAAGCCTACAAACCGGAGCAATGACAAGCCTAGCAAATTCTCTCTATTAGTGCAGAAGTGCCACTTTTATCTTGGTGGTCACCAACAGCTATCTATTTAGACTTAAAGCCCTCTCAAGAGGAGGAAAATTGTGCATGGTGCTGTAAACACAGCCAAGTATACATGCCCAGACAGGCCATTGACCTTAGAGAAGAAACTATTTTTATTATTTCCCTAGACCAACATAATTTCATATTATATTCTAAATATGTATCCTTATATTTACAGACAAGTATACTTCTGGCCACTCATCAAGGATGCATTTTTGCAATAGATAGAGACCATTACAAAGTTCCACAACTGATCAAATTCAGAGAATAAGTGACTGTGAAGTGCCCAGCCCTGCGACACATCTATAACACAACCTCTATAGCCAAGGCTCAGGGAACATTTCAGAAGAGGCAGAAAAGCTAAGAGCCAGCCAGACAGGATACCTGCTGCTAGTTAATGCATCTCAATGCAACAGGATAAGAAAGCTACACCCTTGAACTCTCCACAGCATGGTAGTCTGACAAGATCTCCATAATGACAAAACCATTTGGCACGCCAAGGTGGGTGAGGGAAATTTTACAGGGTCCACCTCAACATAAAGAGCTACAGGCAATCAATGAATGCTAAGGGAGGGAGAATCCGTTTTCTCCAGGGCCTAGATCCCTGAGAGGCTCTCTAATCCCCAGTAGGAATCTTCCACACAGATATACAGGAGCACCACTGAATGAACTCATATGTGTATGTGTGTTTGTATAAATATATGTATGAATGTATATGTAAAACTAATGATCAAAGAAAAAGACAAGAGAGAGAGAGAGAGAGAGAGAGAGAGAGAGAGGGAGACATGGGAGGAGGTGGAGGGGACTGGGAGGAATGGAAATAATGCAAAGACAATACTCATGCATAAAATTCTCTAAAGTAAAAAAATTAAACTAAAAACTCACTCCTGTCACTGCCATTATTCTGCTCACTTCTGATCTTCTTTGTCTTCCTCTCCATCTCCATTTTTGGTATCTTCCCACTTACCACATCCAGTGCTTTAATTACCGAAGTGATGCAAGTGTCCTGCCACGTGAATGGTTTGTGCTGAGACACCCGGTGACTAAAATGGACTCCATTACTTAAGTTTTGAATTATTTTTAATTATATTATTAAATAACTTACTGAACACTTATATGCTCAATACTATATGAGGGATAAAGTACTCTTACCCTTCCCTACAGGGGCTCGTTAAGGTTGGCACAGTGACTAACCCTATTTCTTAGATGGGAACACTGAGGCTTACACAGAGCCTTGCTCAAAATCTCTCACCGGATGGTAACAGAATTGTGTCTCAAAACCAGGGCTGCCTGCCTCCAAGACAACTCCCTTCCTTCTCCCCAGCACACCACACCATTCCAGTCCATGTATTTTCTTTTGCCCATCCATTGCCAGTTCCTACGGACCTCACCTGACTCAACTCTGCCCTAATCTATTTGTGCCTGAGTCCCCACGCTATATGCTTTAGGGAAAAACATCACTTGAACTTTATTGACTGCTACGATGACTGGAGATAGTGTCATGTATAGCAAAGAGTCTCTGTTCCCCCGGTACCCAGAGAAATGAAGCCAGTCCACTAACAGCCTTGCAGTTGTGCGTTCCATATGGAAGGTTAACACGCCGGGTCACCCTCCTCCTAAGCCTTAGAACTGGGGGCATCAAAGTAATGAGGGAGCAGGTGAATTCTGTGGGATTCGTGCTAATCGCCTGTGTGCTTCTGCTCAGCCCTGTGCTACTAGGATTTTTCAAGCTCAGCATGGCTACAAATTGTGAAAGAGATCCAAAGGATTCTTAGTCATTTAATGACCAAGGGGGACTTGTCAACAGCCCAATATCACTTACTTTTAGCCTAAGTCATATGTCTTCCCATGATCTGAACTGAATACCTTCCTGCCTGTACACTACACCCAGTCACCCACTCACTGCAGGCTGCAAGATGCAATGCAGTGTCTCCCAGGCCTGCAGATTCCTGAAATCTGGGTCTCCCCATACACGTGGCATCACCCATTTCCATGAAGAGACCTCTCTGCCAACTGCATTGGTGTTAGCTTGTTCCATTGGGTCCACCTGTTTACAGTGCCATCTCCCCCACAACTCCCCAGGCTCCTGTGCACTACTTAGGTCCTTCTATTCATGCAGTAATGTCCTATTCCACTTCAGCTCTGGACCAGGCAGCAAGCTGGGCTGGGGACAGGAAAGATGAGAGAAGTCCAGGTCTCCTGAGAACCAGGACATCATAGCCAGGAAATGAGGATAAATGGCTTGCACCAAAATCAGAACGATAACATGCAGGGCTGGGGAAAAGGCTTAGTTGGTAAAATGCTCGCCACAGAAGCGTGAGGACCTGTTTGGATCCCCAGCATTGACATAAAAAGCCAGGCACAGCACTGTGCATCTGTGAGCCCAGAGCTGGGAAGGCAGCGACAGAAGGAGCTGTGAGTCTTGCAGGGTGGACAGCCAGTCTAGCCAAATTGCTAAGAGACTCTGTCTCAAAAAATAAGATGGAAAGTGTTTGAGGAAGACATACAACACCAACTCTGGCCTCCACATAAGTGTGTACATAGGTGTATATGCACCCACCCCATAATAAACATATACAAAGACAAAGACAAGATAATAGCATGCTTTATATACAAGATAAAGAGTAAAGGATTTAGTCCTTCTTTTTGGAGACAGTGAGAAACATCAAGAAGCATTTCTACAAGGGAAGGAGAGGGGTGGGAGGGAGTTCTCTAAAGAGAAAAGAAGAAAGATTGTCTTTGATAAAGGCAGGGACACAGGCAGAACCTGTTTCAGAGGGTAGGGAGAGGGGAGAGGGTCACGGTAAAGCTGTCATGTGACCTTGGAGTAGGAGCCAGCCTCTGAAACTGTAACCGCCCTAGCCCCTGAGATTATCTTACAACCTGTTTTTCAAGTTTAAAAATAATGGCATGCTACCAATAAAGTGTGAGATTGGTATAAAGACCTCCCATATGCTTTTACATGCAGTTTTTCCAAAAAGGTCAGTATTTAACCACCTGTGATTTACCATATTTTTTCTGTACTCACGCAATTGTCTCTGGTTTTGCTTTCTGAATGATATTCCTGGGCAGTGCGATTAAAATGTCCTCAAAGTCTCATGTTTGAGTGCTCAACCCCAAACTCATGGAGCTTCCTGAGGTTATGAAAACTTTGGGAGGTGGAAACTTGTTGGAGGGGGCACATGATTAGGGAGAGGTGGGCTGTGATGGAGGGGATGTGATGGAGGGGCTGTGATGGAGGGGATGTGATGGAGGAGATGTGATGGAGGGGATGTGATGGAGAGGATGTGATGGAGAGGGTGTGATGGAGGGCGTGTGATGGA
Source organism: Rhizomys pruinosus (assembly GCA_009823505.1). NCBI lineage: Eukaryota > Metazoa > Chordata > Mammalia > Rodentia > Spalacidae > Rhizomys > Rhizomys pruinosus. Next base: position 4,202,115 of record VZQC01006754.1, read on the forward strand.
GGGGGTGTGATGGAGGGGATGTGATAGAGAGGATGTGATGGAGAGGATGTGATGGAAGGGCTGTGCTGGAGGGGATGTGCTGGAGGGGATGTGCTGGAGGGGATGTGATGGAGGGGATGTGATGGAGGGGGTGTGATGGAGGGGGTGTGATGGCGGGGATGTGATGGAGGGCTTGTGATGGAGGGGATGGGGATGGAGGGGCGTGTTGGAGGGGATGTGATGGAGGGGATATGATGGAGAGGATGTGATGGAAGGGCTGTGCTGGAGGGGATGTGATGGAAGGGATGTGATGGAGAGGATGTGATGGAAGGGCTGTGCTGGAGGGGATGTGATGGAGGGGATGTGATGGAGTGGGCTGTGTGGATGGTGGCTGGATGGATGGGTGTGTGGACGGAGATTTGATGGGGGGCTGTGATGGAGGGTGTGTTATGGAGGGGGGGTTGTGTGTGCTGGAGGGGATGTGATGGAGAGGATGTGATGGAGGGGCTGTGATGGAGGGGGTGTTATGGAGGGGGTGTGATGGAGGTGGTGTGATGGAGGGGGTGTGATGGAGGGGTTGTGATGGAGGGGCTGTGATGGAGGGGGTGTTATGGAGGGGGTGTGATGGAGCTGGTGTGATGGAGGGGATGTGATAGAGAGGATGTGATGGAGAGGATGTGATGGAGGGGATGTGCTGGAGGGGCTTGTTGTGATTGGAAATAGATGTGATGGAGGGTCTGTGATGGCGGGGATGGTGATGGAGGGGGTTGTGATGGAAGGGAGTGATGGAGGGGATGTGATGGAGGGGATGTGATGGAGGGGCTGTGATGGAGGGGATGGGATGGAGGGGCTGTGATGGAGGGGATGTGATGGAGGGGCTGTGATGGAGGGGGTGTTATGGAGGGGGTGTGATGGAGGGGATGTGATGGAGAGGATGTGATGGAGGGGCTGTGCTGGAGGCGATGTGATGGAGGGGATGTGATGGAGGGGATGTGATGGAGGGGGTGTGATGGAGGGGGTGTGATGGAGGGGGTGTGATGGAGGGGGTGTGATGGAGGGGGTGTGATGGAGCTGGTGTGATGGAGGGGATGTGATGGAGGGGCTGTGATGGAAGGGATGTGATGGAGGGTATGTGATGGAGGGGATGTGATGGAGGGGGTGTGATGTAGGGGATGTGATAGAGGGGCTGTGATGGAGGGGGTGTGATGGAGGGGAGGTGATGGAGGGGATGTGATGGAGAAGATGTGATGGAGGGGATGTGATGGAGGGGCTGTGCTGGAGGGGATATGATGGAAGGGATGTGATGGAGAGGATGTGATGGAGGGGATATGATGGAGGGGATGTGATGGAGGGGCTGTGATGGAGGGGCTGTGATGGAGGGGATGTGATGGAGAGGACGTTATGGAGGGGATGTGATGGAGGGGCTGTGCTGGAGGGGATGTGATGGAGGGGATATGATGGAGAGGATGTGATGGAGGGGTTGTGATGGAGGGGCTGTGATGGAGGGGATGCGATGGAGGGGATGTGATGGAGGGGATGTGCTGGAGGCGGTGTGATGGAGGGGATGTGATGGAGGGGGTGTGATGGGGGAATGTGATGGAGGGGATGTGATGGAGATGTGATGGAGGGGATGTGATGGAGGGGCTGTGCTGGAGGGGATATGATGGAAGGGATGTGATGGAGAGGATGTGATGGAGGGGATGTGATGGAAAGGATGTTATGGAGGGGATGTGATGGAGGGGCTGTGATGGAGGGGCTGTGATGGAGGGGCTGTGATGGAGGGGATGTGATGAAGGGGGTGTGATGGAGAGGATGTGATGGAGTGGATGTGATGGAGGGGCTGTGATTTAGGGGCTGTGATGGAGGGGATGTGATGGAGAGGATGTGATGGAGGGGATGTGATGGAGGGGCTGTGATGGAGGGGATGTGATGGAGGGGATGTGTTGGAGGGGCTGTGATGGAGAGGATGTGATGGAGGGATGTGATGGAGGGGATGTGATGGAGGGAATGTGTTGGAGGGGATGTGATGGAGGGGATGTGTTGGAGGGGCTGTGATGGAGAGGATGTGATGGAGGGGATGTGATGGAGGGGCTGTGCCGGAGGGGATGTGATGGAGGGGATGTGTTGGAGGGGATGTGATGGAGAGGATGTGATGGAGGGATGTGATGGAGGGGATGTGATGGAGGGAATGTGTTGGAGGGGATGTGATGGAGGGGATGTTATGGCGGTGGGCTCTAAGGTTTCCCAATCTGGCCCTACTTGCTGGTCTGTCTCCTTCCCTGATGCAGATACAACATGATCAGCCAGCTTCCTGTGTTGGCCACCATATCTTCCCTAACTGTTACCAGGTCCACCCTACCATGATGGACTCCACCCCTCTGGAACTGTGAGCCAAAATCAGCCTTTTCTTTCTTAAGTTGCTTTAGCAGGTGTTTTATCATAGCAACAGCAAAGTAACTAATATGCTTAGGGCCCTGATCCCTCCTTACTTCCTGAACACTTCCTATGTGTTTCCCGAGACTAAGGACGTTTACTTAGGTGACTGCTAAGTAGCGTCAGCAAATTTACACACACTCCATGCTGTTTCTTAGTACTTAGAACCTTATTCATACTTTATTGATATACACACACTGCATACTGTTTCTAGTTCTAGTACCTAAAACCTTATTCCTACTTCATTGATTTACGCACACTGCATACTGTTTCCTAGTACTTAGAACCTTATTCATACTTCATTGATTTTCTGATCTTTTTCTTTGTTGTGAAGAAATACTAATCACACAATTCAAAATTGCAATTCCTTCATTCCCAGCATGCCCTGGGCCTTGGCCAGCCCCTGTGTTTTTGCTTTTGTAAAGCACCTTTGCTAGAAGATACATCAGCTTTCTTTGAATTGTCCCTCATTTCCAACCACTCCAAAGAATTCAACTCCTTTGAGGTCAAGGGTTACCATCTACTTTGTTCACTGCTGTGTCCCCAGAACCCAGAACAGTGCCTGGGATATGACAGTTGTTTGATGAATAGTCTTCAAATGAATGAAAGGGACAAACTTAAGAATATCTTCCCATCATCTTCTTCCTTTTTAAAGCAAAAGACAACAGTAGTGTTGTTTCCAGAACTCCGGGGCCCGTGCTCATGCTTCTGGTCCTATAACATTCTTCCTTGGATCTTTTTGTTCTTGTTCCTCTTCTGGGTCTACTGTGCATATTTGAAGGGAAAAGTCTAGCCCCAGAACAGCTGGGGCTTTTCAAGGCTAGCCCAAGCCAAGTGAACCCTCTTTGAACCTTCCACATAGGTGCAAAAAGTCACTGAAGTGAAGTGGTATCTCTTTCTACAAATAGAGTTAGCATCTTTAGACATAATTGAAAGATTAAAAGGAAACCCCCAACCAGAAGGTCAATTTATAGATCCAACTATTAAATCAAGCCATATCCTTAAGCACATGGGACATGAGCCTGGTATTAAATCAAAGACTTAATCTAAGTTAAGCCACCTCTGCTGAGAAGCTGCAGCTTCCGATGTGTAATTAACAGCAGCCAGCTGACCCAGCTGACCCAGCCGAGCCAGCTGACGGGGCACTCTGCAGGGACAACCTTGCTCCAGGGACAGGGGCTTTGGCAAGCATCGTTTTCAGTTGCAGAGGTGGTGCTGGCTTCCGTCTCCTCTCTCCTGTCTTTCCTCTGTGACCACATCCTGAGCACCTTGTACATCAGCACCTGGAGTTTCCTTACTGCTTCTCAAACAAGTCAAGGGCATTTGTACCTGCTCACCTCCCAACCTCCTTTTCAAACTTGGCTTGAATGTTAACTCTTTCACAGCTCATCTAATTCTGTAACCTCCTTCAGTGATTCGAATGTGTCATCCAAATTTCCTGTTATTAGAATCTTGGTCCTCATTGTGGTAGTATTGAGAGGTGGGGTTTGGGGGGAGGTGACTGTGCCTTGAAAGGAGCCCTCAGGAGTAGATTCATCTAGCCATGGATGAACGATCAGTGAGCAGTCATGGAGCAGCTAACACTGCAGAGTTCTTTTCTGGTATTGCTTTTATTATACCCTCTACCATGGTGTGCTCCAGTAACAAGGCCTTCCCCAGATACACAGCCACACTCTTGAGCTTGCCCAAGCCTAAGCAACACATCTACAATGCCAACTCTACACCTAAGACTCATGCAAGATAAAACAAGGGGCCAAGAGGACACTAACGAGTCTCTTAACTCTCATTAAGGAGCCTGCCTTATGCAACAGGGGGCCAGGAACACAAAAGGTCATACATGGCCAAACCATGGAAATTAGGAGTCTGCAGAGTGTGGGTCCGTGGACAGGTGTCCTAAATTAAACTTCACTCATACAGAGCTCAGAGACCATTGTACAAGAGAGGCAGAAAGATTGTACGAGCCAGGGAGGTGATACCTGACCCTATGGAAATAGAATCTTACGAGCTCCTAGAACCCTGCTCATATGAACCTACAGCAATGGTGTCAGCATATACAGGACCCATGCAAGCTCAACCAGACAAAAATCCAGCGTGGGACTGGAGAAATGGGAACCGAACCCAATCTTAGCTGAAGAAATATTGTGTGGGGGAGGTGCCAATGGAGAAGGGGGCATAAAGATGATTAAGAGTGATTTACATGTTATGTATGAAGCAGGCAAAATTTCAACAACAAAAAAATATGCAAAAAAAGCAACAACCCTGAGTCTGTGGGGCTAGGAATTTAAACACCACTCCTTCCCTGTCCCAGGAGAAGCAGAGTGGAGTTGATCAGCACTGACTTAAGGCCTGAGGATGAAGGACTGAATTAGCTGCATCCATTTCCTTTGCGGGAACTTCTGATCTTCAACCAGCTGGTCAAAATTACGGGTCATGACCTGAGACTTTGATTGGCACCTTAAAGGGCAGTTAGTGACCTGAGTCACTTACTCATGAGTCTGACTGTAATTCCAAAGAGACAGAGACAGAACTGAATTGAGTCACAGGATATCCAGGCTCTGCACACGGGGAATTGAAGAACTGTTTGGTGTAAGGCATCCCACATGTTTGGTGTGTGTAAGTTCATAGCCCTGGGCTGTGGATGTACAGTGCTTGTCTAAATACACAAGACCCTGTATTTAATGCTTAGCCCCACGTAAACTGGACATGGTGGCATATGCTTCTAATACCAGCACTTGAGAAGTAGAAGCAGGAGGGTCAGGAGTTCAGGTTCATCCTCAGCTACATTGTGAGTCTGAGACCATCCTGGGCTAAGAGAGATAGAGTAGCTATCTGTGTGTCCATGAAGTCAGATGATAACTCATGTCTAAATGAGTGAAATTCAACCATGAGTCTGGTAGCATTCCGTGTACTGGGATATCATAGACAAGAAAGCCAAGGATAGGTTCCAGGAGGCTGTAGCCAAGGAGGACTTCCACATCAGCAGTAACATCAGAGCACGGTGGTGGGTGCTGACATGGGGAATGAGGGCGGAAGGAGCTGGCTGGGTGGAAAAGCAAGGACAAGGGAGAGGACCGTTCCTGAAGAGATGCTGCACCGGGCAAGGACCTGGGGAACACTGAGGAACCAGTGGCTGTGTGTGTGTGTGTGTGTGTGTGTGTGTGTGTGTGTGTGTGTGTGAGAGAGAGAGAGAGAGAGAGAGAGAGAGAGAGAGAGAGAGAGAGAGAGAGAGAGACCTGGAATTTAAACTTTATCCCAAGAGCACCAACTTGGCTCTGAGACTCAGATGGGGTTTTTTTGTTGTTTTTTTTTGGGGGGGGGGTTGTTGTTGTTGTTTTTGGTGTTTTTTGTTTGTTTGTTTTACTGTCTGCATGTAGGTTTGTGCACCCATGTCGTGCAAAGCCTCAGAAGAGGGTGTCAGATTCCTCTGGAACTGGAGTTAAGGACGGTTCTCAGCCGCCATGTGGGTGCTGGGAATCAAACCCGAGTCCTCTGCATGAGCAGACGGAGCTCTTAACCACTAGGCCATTTCTCCAGCCCCAGGTTTTTTTTAGATGTCATTTTTTTTAAGGAAATTTTCTTTTTTATTTTTATTTATTATTTTATTTTATTTTATTTGGTCTTTTTGACACAGGGTCCCCCTGTAGCCTCCCAGCTGTCCTGGAACTTGCTCTGTAGACCAGGCTGGCCTTGAACTCACAAAGATCCTCCTGCCTCTGCCTCCCAAGTGCTAGGATTAAAGGCGTGGACCACCACACCTGGCTTATTTATTATTTTCTATGTGTACGAGTGTAGTGTCTGCATGTAGGTTGGTGTACCTGTGTCATGCAATGCCACAGAGGTCAGAAGAAGATGTCAGATTCCCCTGGAACTGGAGTCAAAGACAGTTCTTAGCCACCATGTGGGTGCTGGGAATTGAACCCGGGTCCTCTGCAAGAGCAGTTGGTGCTCTTAACCACTGAGCCATCTTTCCAGCCCCCCAGTTGGGTTTTTTTTGTTTGTTTGTTTTTTTTAAGATATTTGATTTTTTATTTTATTTATTTATTTTCTATGTGTATGAATGTACTGTCTGCATGCAAGTTTGTGCACCCGTGTCGTGCAATGCCACGGAGGTCAGAAGAGGGTGTTGGATTCCTCTGGAACTGGAGTTCTGGAACTGGAGTTACAGACGGTTCTCAGCCGCCATGTGGGTTCTGGGGATCAAACCTGGGTCCTCTGCAAGAGCAGTCGGCGCTCTTAACCGCTAGGCTATCTCTCCAGCCCCCCAGATGGGGTTTTTTAAGTTATTATTATTAGCTCATGTTTATTGTATATAGTGGTGGGCTTTATTCATACAGACATTTTCACAGAAGTATATCATGTGCTTTGACTGTATTCCAATGACACAAGGGGTTGCTGCTTTTCTACGTGGATCATATTGGCCTTGATGACCCGAGCACCCAGAGCCTTGTTCAGGCTATGTAAGTTCTACCACCAACATATTTGGCCATATCTCCAGCCTTCATTTTGACGGGGTCTATTACCCAGGTGGACATACAGGGCCGCTGAGAGGAGCTGAATTAATTAGCTGGTTATTTAATTAAGCATTGAATTAATCAGGTAGCCAACCAGTTAATTAGTGAAATGATTAGACACCAAGTGTCTAATACATGTTAGACACTGTTCTAGGTGATTGGGGATGGAGTACTGAATCAAGAGGCAAACTTCCAGTCCTTGTGAAGCACACAGAGCAGGGTGGGGAGGGGAGAGTGAATATATGAAATGGGCTGAGGATGCAGCGTGTGTGAGCAGGAAGGAGGTAGGGAGGAGAGGCTGTCCTATAGCACTTCTGTTCTGACTGCCATGGCTGGGTAACTTACAGAGAACAGGTTTATTCAGGTCATGGTTCTGGTGTGACCAGAATAAGGTTCTTATCTATGTGTGACCAGTTGTGGGACCCTGTAATAGAGTTCATGTGGTGCAAAAGAAGCTTCTTTGATGAGTAGTATCTTGAATATTTGTCTGTAAATATAAGGATATATATTTTGCACTTAGTAAGAAGCTATATTAGCCTAGGGATGTGACAGCCTTGGGTATTTCTCTAAGATCTATGACCTCTTCAGTCATGTGTCTTTGGCTATGTTTACAGTACCACACATGAGTTTCCTCCCATTGAGTGGGCTTTAAGTTCAACTAGCTAGCCCTTGATTGCCCCCAAGATAAAAGCGCCACTACTGCACCAATGTTGTTTGCTGTGCTGGACATTGATGTTGATATTTGGTCTTAAAGCTGGTGTTGGACCATCGATTGCTGTTCTCCCTTAGTGGCTTGCATAGTGCTCTCCACAGCCTTCAGGGAGGTGGCTTCCAGGTCAGTTCCAGCTCCATTGCTCCAAATCCAGTCTCCAAAGTATGTCCTGTCTTCAGCAATAGGGTCTTACCTTCAGGTTCTGGGAGGCAATCAAGGGCTGTGGCAATAGCCTGTGTAATTTTGGGAGTCTCTTGGACTGCCCTGGCCAACAACTCAAAGGAAGGTTTCTCCTGTCTGGCACTGTTTCTTGTTATGTAGCCTTCAGCTATGCACAGGGTCTCATGTAGAGGTAGTGTGTGTGTAATTGTTGATTCCCTCCGGTTTTATTTTTTTACACTAGGTAGGCACTATTTATCTCTCCTCTCTCCCTGTCCCTGTCTAACCCTCCCTTCTCATGGCTGCTTCTTATGCAGCCAATGCCCATCCAGAAGCTGTCTAGGGCCACCAGTAGTCACCTGAACAGCAGCAGAGGAGGTGTGGCCGGATGACACGTACTCTACATACCAGAAGATGTCCTGTCCTCTTACCACTATTGCTCAGGAAATTTCAAAGCTTTTAGAAATTGTGTGCTAGGAACTAGGAAAAAAGACCAAATATATACTTCTTCCTGTGCCACAGGGTTAAGTATAAACACAGACTATGCCCTTAAAGACCAGAAATTGGCACCCCAGCTCTTCTTGATGATTATGTGACCTTGAACAAGTTTCCTAAGCTCTCTGAAATTTTTTCTCATGTACAAATAATTCATAATTCATCCAACACTGTCCTCTGAGATTAGATTATGGCAGTAGCCGAAAGTGTGGCCCAAAGTGCTATTCCAGCCAAACTCCCAAATGATGAGGACAAGTCAAAAATTTTAAGCACAAAAAGAAGGACATCAAGGTAGAAAGAACATCTTGCCTGAGGCATGAGGCAGATATGGCCTTATAGTATTCAGAGAACAGAAAGCACATATGCACTCGGCATCATCAAAACTAGGCTTCAGATACCCTAAAGACACAAGGCTTCCCTCTGAGCCCTTGTTCCAGCATTAAGCCTAGTCTGTTCCTGGTACACCGTGCTCTCGACCCCAGCTTCCATCTCCAGCTGTGACAAGGGGTCCTGCTTCTCAGCACCACTTTCTTCTCTGCCCAACCACAGCTAGCAGCTCCCTTCACTTGAACCCAAGACAGGGCCCAGTCCCCTACTTTGGTGCCCCACTAATTCCTAGGTTTTCTCAGGCTCTTCAGCTATTTCAGTGAGCAGTGGGGGTAGAAACAAAGTGCCAGGGCTCTGATTTCAGACGCTATCACCGCTGAAAACTAGTTAATTGATTAGATACTAGTCCCCTGCCCCAGTGGCCCGGATTTCCAACTTCCTCTAGCTCCATTCTCCTCAAATGCTCATCTCCACTATTTGTATCAGCAGATATTTTGGTCTTAGCTAGTGTCAGCTTCCCCTGGTACCTTTAATGCACTGATCTCAAATGGGGGGGGGCATTGCCTGCTAAGGGTCATTTTATGGTCTCTGGAGACATTTCAGATTGTCACGAGGGGAGGTAGGGATCTAGTAGTAGAGGCCAGAGTGCTGCTTACTGTGCTGCCATAAATAGCCTTTGCCGGTGACAAATTATCTTACCACCAGTGTCAACAGTACTCTAATGAGAAAGTACTGCCTTAATGGAACACAGCTCACCCACATCAACGCTAAACATATAAAGAGATGCTGTTGGGCTGAGGGATTGGCTCAGCTGGCAAAATGCTTGCTGCACAGGTACAAGAACCTGAGTTAGAATTCCCAGAACCCATGCAAAAAAAAAAAAAAAAAGGCTTTATTGGCACACAGCTATAATCTTAGCTGGGAGGCAGAAACAGGAAGCCCTCTCCCCAGGGCTCAATGGCCAGTCAGTCTAGCCAAATCAGTGATCCCCAGGATATGAGCAACCCCATTACAAAAAATAAAGTGGGGAGCACACACCTCAACTGTAACATTAAACTTCCTTGTGTTCTTCTTTATCTCCAATTCTGTATTTTTGTATTTCTATCTTCCCCACTTGCTCCTTTTCATTGTAGACCTGCATAAGCATCACCAGTAATAACCAAGCCACAGATTCAACATTATGCTGTCTTGAAATTTCCTCTGCCAAAGAAATTAGTCCATCGCTTTTAAATTTAGGTTCAGGTAAGTTCTTAGCATCCAGATTCTTTGCCAAAATATCACATGAATGGCCTGTAGCCCAGGTGCTAATAGAGAATTTATTCTTCTCTGTCTCTTGAGCCTCCACTGTCCACATTGCTCTCAACACTACTATGTTCCAGGCTTCTACTAGAATGGATCATTAATGCTTCCAGCATTTAACTGTTTTTGTTCTAACCCAAAATTCCAAAGTCTTCCCATTCCTCCAGAAAACAACATGGTCAGTTCCTCACAGAATGTGGTACCAACTTCAGTATTTGTTACTTTTTGTTGCTGGGATAAAATACTGTGACAAAAAGTAACATATAATAGAAAGAGTTTATTTTGACTTAGGGTTCCCAGGGGAAAGGCACACCATGGCAGGGAGGCACAACTACATATATATAGTCCCACCCCTTGAATAGTGTGAACTTGAGATCACGACGCAATATTAGAAATGTTCTATATGTCAATCTAGGTGATTATACAGGGTCTAAGTCTAAACATGTATAAAAGACTCATCATATTCCAGCCCTTGGGAAGCAAGGCAGGTGGATCTCTATGAGATTGAGGCCAGCCTGGTCTACATAGTGAGTTTCAGGTAAGCTGGGACTGGGGAGACCCTGTCCAAAAAAAATAATAATAAAACCACACTCATCAAGCCATACATCTAAAATTTGTTCTCTCTTTTCCTTCTGTTTTTAATTACCACATTAAAATTGTACATATTTAAGAATACCATATATTTTGATACGTGCATACATTTTGTAAATTCAAATCAGTGTGTGCATATCTATTGTTGTAAACATGGGTTCTCTGTGGTGAAAATGTTTAAAATCCTTTCTTCTAGCTTTTTTGAAGTATATTTGACTGTAACTTTCTCTCTTTGTTGTGCTCAAAATACAAACAGAGATAACCTAGGGGAGGAACAATTTATTGTGGTTCGTGGTTTCATAGGTGTTAACCCATTGTGACAGGGAGAGCATAGTGGTACAGAGCAGCTCACATCACGATGGACAGGAAGCAGCAGAAGAGACTGCAAGAAAGTGCAGGGCAGGATAAAGCCTCAGAGACACTGCCCCCCAGTTACCTGTTGGCTGCAGCTAAGCTCCACCTCCTAAACTGTCCAAATCAGCGCCACTAGCCTGGGGACTTGGGCTTTTCCACATAAGCCTGTGAAAAACATGTCACATTCAAACCATAACAGATAGATGATCTTTATCTCTACTTAATCTACTGTGTGATAGGACACAGGGCTGATAGCGACTGTCACTTAGTTCCCATTGACCAACCCCTCACTTCTCCCAGGCTCTGGTAACCCAGCATTCTGCCCTCAGCTTCATGGCGGAATCCACTTTGTTAGATGAGTGAGATCATGAAGTATCTTTTTGCCCGTGTGCCTTAAAAAGACACATTCTTTTTTAAATTTTATGTTATGTGTTTGAGTGTATCGCCTGCATGTATGTAAGTGCACCCATGTCATGTAATCCCTGCAGAGGTCAGAAGGAGATGTCAGATCCCCTAGAACTAGAGTTACAGATGGTTATTAGCTGTCATATGGGTACTGGAAATTGGACCCAGGTCCTCTGCAAGAGCAGCCAGTGTTCTTTAGCCTCTGAGCTACCTCAACAGGCCCCCAAAAGACACATTCTTTAACTAAAAACAAACATCCTAAAGATACAGATTCAAGAGGTGATACTAAGTACTTAGGAAGACACAGAACAATTTGCAACCATCATACGCGGCTGGTGGGAACACAAAGTGGCACAGGCACTCCAAGAAACAGTCCGGCAGTTTCTTTTTTTTTTAATTTTATTGATGCTTTGTGTATTTCATACATCATTTTCCAATTCAGTTCAGGCATATTTCCCTTTCCCTTCCCCCTACCCCACCCCACCCCTTCCCAGATCATGCATTCTGCCATAACTGTCCTGCTTCTTTTTCTGTTTTTTTTTCATTTTTTTAGCAATAAGTGATAATTTATGAGTACAAGCATCCTTCATGTAAAACCAATTTGCAGGCAGTTGTGCCCAAACCTACACAGCTCATGGGTCCCACCATCCAGCGGGGGGGTGGGGGGAGGCTTGTATGTTCAATCAAGTTGATCAAATGAGTGTCCAGACTATATTGCTGTAGTTTCACCATTCACCCTAATCGCAGCCCTTACATTCTACCACGCACCTCTTCCAGAGATTGTTCCCTAGGCTTAGAAAATGGGTACAGGTAGATGAGAAGCAAAACAGTCTACGTTCTCTGGAGCTGTTGTCTTGGACTCTGGTCAATTCTGGCTGTTTCCTTTCACAGGCTGACAGTTTGTCCAGGAATAACCTTTCAATCCTACTAATGAAGCACAAGCAATTAGATATATAGGTATTTAAACAGTACTAATTGTTATCGTAGGTTACTTTGGTATAGACACAGGTGTTTGGATGGTATGTTAATCCATGAATGACATTTTTTTCTGTTAAATATGACAGGGTCTTACTGTGGCTTATAACATCTCCTAATCATTAGAGGATGTAAGCTTGTGGCATCCACCGTGGGTTATTCCTCCAATGAGAGAGCCTATAGCCAATTAGATTTGGGATATACAGGCATATGGCTGCCTCTGCTGCACAGTACTACCAGGCAGGTGAGGTGTAGCTGGCGCTGATGGAGGAGTCTTGCTTGACTCAAGGAGACCAATATTTGCTTTATTGGTTTAGTGGCCTTTGGTAACACTCTCTGGTATTCCAGAGGCCATCTGTACACTTGCATGTGTGGTCTCAATATATCTTTCCCATGTTAACGTCAGGTCTTCGGCAGCAGGGTCTTATTGCCTCTCCTCCTGTAGGTATCCCAACTTAGAGGCAAGGAGCCCTTACCTTTTGTGGGGCCTTGGATCCCCTGGCCAACATCCACCTGGTAGAACAATCCATTGCTGATGTCAGAGCTCCTGTATTAATATATTTTGCCTGAGTGCATAGCCCTAGGACTTTAGTATTATATTTGGTTCTGAACAGAGAGTAATCCCTTCCACAGTTCCCATGTCTAGTAGTCAATTAAAGAAAGCAGTTTTACCGGTTTTATAAGAGATTACCTCTACAATAGTTGTCTCCAATTTACAGTTGGGGAGCGACCTCATCATTGTCATATTTCTCCTTGTTCTATGGGTGGGAAGGCAAGGAAGTCTCTCATATCAGAACCTTTGTGGCACCTAGAAGGTAAGTTTCATTAGGACTCATTATAACTAGTTGTTACATGTAGGATCCACAGAGGGGTTCGATGTTTATGGCAATCTGAGGCTTTTCTTCCTTTGAATGTTCAGACGGGTCAGCCTTTCCGTTGCCACTTTTTGGTACATCCTACTCAATGCAAACCTGTATCTTTTCTTTCTCAGCCGTTAAGTTGGTGACGTTTTGTCCTGTTGGAACAAACAAATCTTTTCCCATAGTTAGTTTTAAGATTTGAATTGCAAGGGTTTGATGAAAAGGTTTCATGTCTTTCTGTATCCCCCCCCCTTTTTTTTAGCGTATGAGTCTCCAGAAGACAGTTGTATTATACATGACTATAGGGTGGAGTCAAGGCACAGATTTCATCAAATTCACCCATGTTGTTTTGGGTGACTATATATGATTAACTTGGGAAGCAAACTTAATTTTTACGTTAAATCATCTTAAAGAGAATGCTACAAGGTGATACTGTACAACAGAGAAATTATAGAGAACATTTGTATGTGTCAATCCCAAAGTTCTTGCTCTACAGATTTTATGTAAAGCAAATGTGGGCAACAGCGAATTATATCTCCATTTAATTCAGATGCATTACCATTTTTATCAGATTCTGTAAACCAATGTTGTTTAATATACACATGTTTACTTTTACTTTTACTAAGTCCTAAAACACCATGTGTCCTGTAGACAGTGTCTAGGCGAAACTGGGTACTTGCTGAGCTCACGTCAATTAAATATGCCTTAATCGAATATACACCCGTGTCCCTCTCCCACCCATCCCCCCTTTCCAATTCACCATTTCAGTCCATTTTCTGATGCAGTCTTTCTGTTGTTCTTTTACTATGCCTCCCTCTCCATGAGAAATATTTATATCTGGGTTGTTGGTACTAGCATCCACATATGAGGGACACCATTTGTCGTTTGTTTTTCTGGGACTGTGTTACTTCACTTAACATAATGTCTTCCAGCTCCATCCATTTACCTGCAAATTTCATGATGTTGTCCCTCTTTACTGCTGCATAGTATTCCATTGTATACATGTACCACATTTTCTCTATCCACTCGTCAGTTGAAGGGCACCTGGGCTGGTTCCAGCTTTTTGCTATTGTGAACAGAGCTGCAATAAACATAGCTGTGCATGTATCTTTGCAGTAAGTTGTGTCTTGTGGGTATATACCCAGGAGTGGTATGACTGGGTCAAATGGAAGGCTCATTTTGAGTCTTCTAAGGGTTCTCCACACTGCTTTCCATAGTGGCTGTACAAGTTTACATTCCCACCAGCAATGGATGAGTGTTCCCCTTTCCCCACAACCTCTCCAGCACTTGGTATCATTCGTGTTCCTGATCCTAGCCAGTCTTATTGGAGTAAGGTGATATCTCAGAGTGGTTTTAATTTGCATTTCCTTAATTATCAGAGATGTTGAACACTTCTTAAGATGTTTCTCGGCCATCTCTAACTCCTCCTCTGTGAAGTCTCTATTCAGATCTTTGCTCCATCTTTTGAATGATTCATTTGTTTTCTTTCTTCTTTGTTTTTTGAGTAGCTTGTATACTCTGGAAATTAATGCTTTGTCAGATGTATCTGCTGTGAAGGTTTCCTCCCACTCTGTGGGTCTTCTCCTCACTTCCTTTATTGCTTCCTTTGATGTACAGAAGCTTTTGAGTTTAATGAGGTCCCATTTGTCAATTGTCGATCTTATTTCTTGTGCAGCTGCTGTCTGATTTAGGAAGTCTTTTCCTACACCTATGTCTTGTAGTCTGCTGCCAAGCTTCTCTTCTATCACCTCCAGAGTTTGGGGTTTCACGTTGAGGTCTTTGGTCCATCTGGAGTTGACCTTTGTACAAGGTGAGAGGTAGGGGTTTAATTTCATTCTTCTACAAGTGGTGATCCAGTTTTGCCAGCACCACTTGCTGAAGATGCTGTCTTTCTTCCATTGTGTCTTCTTGGCCCCCTTGTCAAATATGAGGTGGCTGAAATTGTATGAGCTCAGGTTTGGATCTTCAGTTTTATTCCATTGGTCAACTGGTCTGTTTTTGTGCCAGTACCAGGCTGTCTTTATGACTATAGCCCTGTAGTATAGTTTGATGTCTGGTATAGCGATCCCCCCTGTATTGCTCTTTTCACTCAGGGTTGCTTTGGCTATTCGGGGTCTTTTGTTTTTCCAAATGAAATTGAGGATTTTTTTTTCCAAGCCTGTGAAGAAACTCTTGGGGATTTTGATTGGGATCGCATTAAATCTGTACACTAGTTTGGGTAGGATGGACATTTTTACTATATTTATTTTCCCAATCCATGAGCATGGGAGGTTTGTCCATCTTCTGATGTCTTCCTCAATTTCCTTTTTCAGGGGTTTAAAATTTTTGTTGTAGAGATCCTTGGTGTCTTTGGTTAGGTTTGTTCCTAGGTATTTTATTGTTTTTGAGGCTATTGTGAGTGGGAAGGTCTCCTTGTAGTCCTTCTTCAATTGCTTGTTGTTGGTGTACAGAAAGGCTACTGATTTTTCTAGGTTTATTTTGTATCCTGCCACTTTACCAAAGCTCTTAATCGTTTCTAGGAGTTTTCTGGTGGAGTTCTTAGCATCCCTTAGGTAGACAATCATATCATCAGCAAAAAGGGATAGCTTGACTTCCTCTTTTCCAATTAGAACTCCTTTAATTTCCTTTTCTTGCCTTATTGCCCTAGCTAGGGTTTCTAGCACTATATTGAAGAGGAGTGGTGACAGGGGGCAGCCTTGCCGAGTTCCTACCTTTAAGGGGAATGCTTCTGTCATTTCCCCATTTAGGATGATATTGGCTGTGGGTTTTCTGTATATGGCTTTGATTACATTGAGGAATGATCCCTCCAGACCAATTCCCTCCAGGACTTTAAACATGAAAGGGTGCTGGATTTTGTCAAAGGCTTTCTCCGCATCAATTGAGATGATGGTGTGGTTTTTGTCCTTCAGTCCATTGATATGTTTGATGATGTTTATTGATTTTCGTATGTTGAACCATCCCTGCATGTCTGGTATGAATCCAACTTGGTCATGGTGGATGATTTTCTTGATGTGAGTCTGTATGCGATTTGCCAGAATCCTGTTTAGAATTTTGGCATCTGTGTTCATTAGGGAGATGGGTCTATAGTTCTCCTTTTTGGTTGTATCTTTCCCTGGTTTTGGTAGTAGCGTAATGCTGGCTTCATAGAAGGAATTTGGGAGAAGTCCCTCCATTTGTATCCTTCTAAACAATTTAAGTAGTAATGGTTGTAAGTCTTTACGAAATATTTTATAGAATTCTGCCGTGAATCCATCCGGGCCTGGGCATTTTTTGGTTGGGAGGCTACTTATTACATCTTCGATTTCTTCCTGTACTATTGGTCTGTTTAGGCTGTCGATCTCTTCTTGGTTGAGCTTTGGTGATTCCCAGGATTTCAGATATTCATCCATTTCTTCTAGGTTTTCAAACTTAGTAGAATATAAGTTTTTGAAGTAGTCCCGTATGATTGTCTGGATCTTTTCATTGTCTGTTGTGATATTTCCCCTTTCATCACAGATTCTATTGATTTGGAGTTGTTCCCTCTTTCTTTTGGTTAACTGGGCTAGAGGTCTGTCTATCTTGTTTATTCTCTCAAAGAACCAACTTTTGGATTCATTGATTTTTTGTATGGTTTTCTTTGTTTCTATTTCATTGATCTCTGCTCTGATTTTTGTTATTTCTTCTTGTCTGCTCCGTTTAGGGTTCATTTGTTGTTGTCTCTCAAGTATTTTTAGCTGCAGTGTTAGATCGTTCACTTGTGCTCTTTCTGTTTTTTTAATGTGGGCACTTAGAGCTATAAACTTCCCTCTTAGGATTGCTTTAAGAGTGTCCCATAGATTTTGCTGTGTTGTTTTATCATTGTCATTCAGTTCCAGGAATGTTTTTATTTCTTTTTTTATTTCTTCCTTGACCCACTCATTATTCAGGAGAGTGTTGTTTAGTCTCCATGTGTTCCTGTAGGTTGTAGGGTTTATTCTGGTGTTGATATTGAGTTTTATTGCACTGTGGTCTGATAGAATGCATGAGATTATTTCAACCTTTTTATATTTGTTGAGTTTTTCCCTGTGTCCCAGTATATGGTCTATTTTGGAGAATGTTCCATGAGGTGCTGAGTAGAAAGTGTATTCTCTGGTGTTTGGGTGAAATATTCGGTAGATGTCTGTGAGGTCCATTTGGTGTATTGTGTCATTTAGTTCAGATGTCTCTCTGTTTATCCTTTGTCCTGTTGATCTGTCTAGAGGACTTAATGGGGTATTGAAGTCCCCTAGTATTAGTGTGCTGGGGTTAATCTGTGCCTTGAGATCCTGAAGAATTGTCTTTATAAAGTTTGGTGCACTGATGTTTGGTGCATATATATTTATGATTGTGAAATCTTCATCGTCAATTGTTCCTTTAATAAAGATGTAATGGCCCTCTTTGTCTCTTTTGATTTCTTTTGCTTTGAAGTCTATTTTGTCTGATATTAGAATAGCCACACCCGCTTTCTTTTTGGTACCATTTGCTTGGAATACTTTCTTCCATCCCTTCACCTTAAGTTGGTGCCTATCCTTGAAATTGAGATGGGTTTCTTGTAGACAGCATATAGATGGGTTTTGTTTCCTAATCCATTCTCCCAGTCTATGCCTTTTGATTGGGGAGTTTAGCCCATTAATATTTAAGGTTATAATTGAAAGATGGATGTTGCTTCCTTTCACTTTATTATCCATTTGGACTTCTAGCCTCTGATTTTGCTCCTATGGTTATGTTTTTATTAGTTTCTTTTCCTAGGTGTTTGAGGATTGTTGCTCCTCTCTTCTGCCCTTTGAATTGCTTCAAGTATTTTATGAAGAGTTGGTTTTCCAGACATGTATTCCATCATCTTGTTTATGTCATGGAAGATTTTTCTCTCTCCTTCAAGTATAGTCGACATTTTTGCTGGGTAAAGTATTCTGGGTTGGCATCCATAGTCCCTTAACACTGGGAATGCTTTGCTCCATGTTCTTCTTGCTTTCATGGTTTGAGGCGAGAAGTCAGTTGTAATTCTGATGGGTTTCCCTTTGTATGTGACTTGTTTTTCTTTTGTAGCCCTCAGAATTTTGTCTTTGTTTTGGGCATCTAGCATTTTAACTATGATATGGCGTGGGGTGTTTCTTTTCTGATCTTGTCTATTTGGGGTCCTATGTGCTTCTTGTATTTGTATGGGTTTGTCTATTTTTAGTTTGGGGAAATTTTCATCTATTATTCTGTTGAAGATCTGATCAATACTATTTTCTTGAGATTCTTCTCCTTCCTCTATTCCTATGATGCAGAGGTTTGATCTTTTCATAGTGTCCCATATTTCCTGGTTGTTCCACTTTTGTGTATTTTTAAATTTTTCATAATCTTTATTTGAGCTTTTTAATTGCTCTGTTATCTTCCAGATCTGATATTCTTTGTTCTTCTTCCTCCATTCTACTTCTGAGGCTTTTTCCTTTCCTTTCTTCTTGATTGGATGATTTTTCGTTTCATCTTGTGTTTTCTTTAGTATTTCCATTTCCTTTTTGAGCTTCTCAATCTCTTCTTGGTGCTTCTCAATCTCTTTTTGGTGCTCCTTACTTCGTTGGTTGGCTTCCTTTTTCAGTGTTTCTACTTCCTTTCGGAGTTTGTTTTTTTCTCCCTCTAGTTCTTTCTGGAGTTTATCAATCTGTTCCTTTAGTTCTTTCTAATGTTTGTCGTATCCCTCTAGGTCCTTTTTGAGTTTTTCATTCTCTCTCTTTAGTTCTCTGAATTCTTTATGTTCTTTAATTTCTCTGCATAGGTCTGCAATTATTCCTCTAAGATCTGTTCCTTGGGTCTCCTCCAAGGGGTTTCCATTGTAGCTATCTCCTACAGGTTTGGTAGAGTCTGGTGCAGGATTATCCTGTGCCTTTCCCATGTTGTCCCTTCGTCGTGTCCCTGGCACGTGGGCTTCCCTTTTGTGGTTCAGATCACAAATGTCTTTTCACTATGTTAGCGGATGGTTTTGCTTTTCTCCTTCAGATGCTTTTTTTTTTCCTTTCCTCCTCCTTGTTTATGGAGTATTGACTTGTCTAGTTTTCAGGCTTTCAATTTTGTTTATATATTGGATATTGGAAGCCAAAGCACTCTTCTTTTTCTGAAGGTTCTCCAAAAAAAAAGTCCACTTCCGGCAGTGGCGGGGGGGGTATATGCCTGACCTAGCCTGCACCCTGGTACCTGCCTGAGTGACTTCAGGCCAGCCAACACAAAGGTGCAGAGGCACCGACCCAAACCCGCCAACCCTCTGGTCCCAGCTCCAAAGGCGAAGGATGGTCCTTCCCAGAAGGCCTCAGAGACACGACCCCCTAGCCACAGCCCAGGAAAGAGTCCACCCCCCCCAAAAGTACCTGCCTGAGTGACTTCCGGCCAGCCCACACAAAGGTGCAGAGGCACCAACCCAAAAAGTCCGGCAGTTTCTTACAAAGTTCAAGGTACACTTACAATGCGACCCACTTTTGAATATCCTAAAGAAATGCAAACTCTGTTCAAATGCTTACAGCGACCTTGTTCATCATCCTCAGAAAATGGAAGCAATTCAAAGGCCCATCAGTGAGGGAGCAGATAGACCAATACCCACATCACAGAATGTCACTAACACAAACAAGCTGTTGTCAGGGAATGACCTTTGTGAACCTCAGAGACATCAGCCCTAGTGAAGAAGCTACCTTAAGAGCTGACCATCTGGTCCATCGGGGCTGCCATCATAGACTACCACATACTGGATGGCTTTCTGAAATGCATGTCTCACAGTCTGGTAGAGCAGACATTCAAGATTAGGGTGCCAGCACGGCTAGATCTGGGGACACCCTCTTCTGGGTGACAGAGAGAGCAGGGGAGCTCTCTGGGATCCCTTCATAAAAACATGAACCCCACCCTTGAGGTCCTCACCCTAAAAATCTCACCTTTAAATACCAGCACATTGGGAATGATATTTGAACACATGAATTTGAGGGTTGGGGAAGACGACAGATGCTCAGTCCATAATATGACTTCCTTAGAAAAATAAAATTATTTTTGAACTTATTTCATTTAGTGTGGGGTGGGGTGGGGTGGGCACATATGTGCACACTCATGCCACAGTGAAGGGTCAGTTTCTACTTCTACCAGTGAGACTGAGTATGGAACTCAGGCTGGCAGGCTTGGTGGCAGGCTCCCAGAAGGGAAGCAGACCCTCAGTGGTGGACTAAACAGGTTTATCCTTGTTAGAGAGCAAGGCAGAGCCAAGCTTCCAGGTACCAGCCAAGATCAAGTCCAAAGCAAACCTTTCCCAAACCATTAACCTCATGTCTGCTGTGGTCATTTTCCTCATACGGCCCTTGTACAAACCAGCGTCAATGCACCATGAGTCTGCAGTCCAAACAAAGAAGTGGAGTACGGGCTGGAGAGATGGCCCAGTGGGCAGGAGCACTTGCTGCATAAGCATGCGGATCTGAGTTCGAGTCCTTGAGGCATGGGTGTACCGTAACCTCAGTGCTGTGGAAGGATGGAGACTGGACGATGGCTGGGGCTTCCTGATCAGCCAGCGTACCTCCAGGTTTAATGAGAAACCTGAGTCTTAAAGGAATATGATGGAAATTGTGAGAGCAAGACATCTGACTCCTCCTTTAGCCTCCATGAACACACACGTCCCATGTATACATACATCACATATCCATATACTAAACACGCACACTCGCTAAGTAAATAAATATAAAATAAAATCATGACAGTATGCGTCCAATTAACTGATGGCCTGAGCAGGTGGACTCGGGACCATTTTGCCTGTGGTTTGGCTCTGGGACAACCTGCCTCCTCCTCCCCCTCAGACCCGTCAAGCAGATTCCTGCCACTGGTGACGAGCAGAGCAGGTGTGCCCCTTTCCTCATGTTAAAACACCACAAACCCAGCAAGCTCACCTGAATGCCTTTTTCTCTCACCTTTGGTCTAACTGTGTGACAAGTGAAGGTCATCCAAATCCCTCCATAGCTGTTTCAAAATAGAGAAGCCCCCAGGCAGTGAGGGCGGAAAACTCACAAACGTCCTTGAGGGTAAAACAGAGATGGGGTTTTGCTCACTATCCTGCAATTATCCTCCCAGCCCCACCGGAACCAAAGCATCTCAGATTTGAAGGAGAAATCCTCTAGTGTGTGCAGTTTCCTTCTTTTAAAGTTTCAGGCATGAAAGAGTCTGGGCTCCCTAATGATGGCCCTCAGCGATGGCAGGACCTCGGCCTGTTTAGCTGAAGAACCGCCTTTATTTTCCTCACAGTCTTCTCTCACCTCAAAGGCAGATGCTCAGTAAGAAGAAAAGGCCCAAGGAGCCACAGACACTCTCTGATAGTAATTGATTCAATCCTAGTTAATAGTTTTTCTGTTATTTAAGTCATGCTACAGTGTAGCCAGATAGACTGATGGATGGATAGATGGATAAAAGAATGAACTGATGGATAGAGGGAACAAGACAAAGTCCCAAACAGAACAGAGTACAGACAAACTGAGATGGTTACTAGAAGGTGGGTGTGCTAGATAGCTTTAGTGTCAACTTGACACACCTGGATTGAGGGAGTCTCGATTGGAGAATTTCCTTCATTGGACTGGCCTGTGGCCATGTCTGTGGAGTATTGTCATGATTGTTGAATGATAAGGGAGGGCCCAGCCCACTGTGGGCGGGGCCACCCCTGGATAGGTGGTTCTGTACTGTATAAGAAAGCAGGCTGCGCATGGGCCAGGGAAGCAAGTCAGTAAGCAGCATTCCTCCATGGTCTGTGTTTCAGCTCCTGCCTCCAGGTTCCTGCCCTGAGTTCCTATGCTGGTCTCCCTCAGTATGAACTGTGACCTGGGAGATGTGAGCCAAATAAACCCTTTCCTCCTTGGCTGGTTTTGGTCAGAGTGTTTTGTCAAAGCAATGGAAAGGAACCTAGAACAGTGGGAAAGAAAGAAGCAAGTAGTATCTATTTCCATAGGCCTAGTACTGCTTAGGGTACTGAGGATGTAACAGTAACCAAAACAGACAAGTATTCCCAGCTTATAAGCTTATATCCTACAGGATATAAGAAAACCACAGATAAATTTAACGTAAAGAATGGTAGTGGGTATTAAGTCCTGTGGAGAGAAAAAAATTAAAGGGGAAAGTCTGGCACTAGAGAGGTCCTGAGTAGCAATATCAAGAAGGGTTTTGAATAAAGACTTAAAGGAGATAAGGGTGTTTGGGACGTACCATAAGCTTATAAGTAGATAGACTTATCTACCTGAGGAAAACCAGGCTCATACCAAAAACACTGTACCATGAACAATCACAGAACTTGGCTTGACATCAACAGGTGTCTAACGGAGATCTCAGGATTTAAATGTTTGGTTTTTTACAAGATTTGGATCAATATGATAAGACAAAGGGGGGGGATGGGCCTGATTTTGACACAAAAGTAGGTCCAAGTGTGAGACCAACCTAAGCTTGTGTATCCAAGCCTGAGGAAATACCATCTGAGGCCAAGGGGGGGTTACGAAGTGAGCAGGAAGGTTGGAGGTTGAAAGTCTGCTTATATATGGAGGTACACATGGCTGACACCCACAAGTCTGTGGAATTCCAGAATTTACGTATCCCTGGTCAGTACATCAGTCAATATTGGCAGAGACGGATCCTTCACACTTCTGTGCACTCAGTATGGCTTCAAGGACTGACTTTTGGTCTGGGAGATAGCAATAATCAGTCCTTATAGTGCTGCACGTCCAGTTGTTATAATGGTGACGAATAAATCTGGCCACAGATTCTTCCCATTCCTTATGTACAGCTCTTTGCAGTGAGACTTTGTTGTTCTTACCATTAAAGAATAGAATCGATTTCTTCACCCTCTCGAGTGAATTATCCATGTGATTTTCTTTGACTGAGAACATCTGAGCCTGGGGAGATGGTTCAGATAGTAAAGTGCTTGTGATGAAAAACACAAAGATGCAGAACCCACATAAAAAAAGCCAGGCATGGTGGCACACGTGTAATTCCAGTCCTGGAGAGAAGAGACAGGCTTCTCTGGCCAGTAGGTCCAGCTTAATTGGTAAGTAGCCACTGAGAGATCTGGTGTTTAAAAACAAGGTAGGCAGCTCCTGAGAAATGACAACCCAGGTTGACTTCTGGCCTCCACGTGCAATATACACACACATACACACTCACTTGAACACACAAATACACATATATATATATATATATATATATATATATATATCCTGCCTAAGGCTGTCACCTTTTCTCCTCTGGAACGCCTACCCCAAGATTGACCTCTGAGGAGATTCTATGTGGACTGTCTGACCTTGAGAACCCAAGTGGCTCAAGAAAACCCAAAGGCAGTCACAGACCCTTCAGTGCTGGTGAAGCTATCAGGCGAGACCCAGAAAAGACCAGCAGGAGAAGCACCCGGCTGGACATGACCCAAATTGCTGGCTCAGAATTAAAGCAAATTTTTAAAGTAGCAATATTAAGTCACTATATCTGGCTGATCTATTCGCAGGAACAGATAAATAAAATGAATGGTGGGGGGCTGGAGAGGTGGCCTAGCAGTTAAGAATGCCGACCGCTCTTGCAGAGGACCCAGGTTCGATCCCCAGCACCCACATGGCATCCAAGAACCATCTGAAACTCCAATTCCAGGAGAACTCCAGTTCCAGGGGAATCCAACACCCTCTTCTGACCTCCGCGGCATTGCACGACATGGGTGCACAGACCTGCATGCAGATAGTACATTCATACACATACAGAAATTTTAAAAAATTTTTTTAATAAATAAATAAATAATAAAATGAATGGTGGCCTTAGATCATCCAGAAGAGAGATGAGGGTCCATTAATTAAATAGGTATTGATAAAGCTCCCATTGTGTACCAGCTCAGCCCAGTGGCTCATGGTAAACAGGTTCCACAGCCACTGATGGAATAAATGACTCTAGACAAATGCTCATTTGTCAGAAGACAGAGTAGCGATCTCCCTTTGCTTGCCCATCCTAGCTTAAGGGCCTTCACCAAAGTTTCTCCTTCCCTCGAAGACAAACCCCAGCCCCTTGCTGTCATGTTCCTCCTTTGATAACCTTCTGATGACTGATGAAACCTAGAATTCTTAGTTATTACTAACTTCACTGGGAATCAGCTCAATTGTTATCAGACATGTGCACTGACAGGAACAGAGAAGGGTTTGTTCCTCACTCAACCCCAGCAGATTGACCCAGCCCTCCCTGATGGGCAGGATCCCAAGTGAAGTGTTCAGAGGAGGAGTGAGGCGAGAGTCAGAAAATCTAGGCCCCTTCATGGATCTTCTGGACTTGAAGAAATACCACTAGTGACAGTCAGAAACCGTCTCTTGGAACAAGAGAGCTAGACAATCTTGGTACACCCACTGACAGGAAGTTTAGATGTTATATATTAGATAAGTAGATAGATTATCTAAGATAGATTGATGATAGATAGATATGATAGATTAATAGATGATAGATAATAGATAATAGGTGGTTGATAGATGATATATAAAGGATATAGCTAGATGTTAAATAGAGAATTACTTGTACATTAAATTTTATGTACACACCCATGTACATTACCTACATTTCTCCTCTAAAACTCTAGCATCAAATACCCCAATGATGGCATGCATTCTTGCCATCCTGATCTTACAAATGGTAACAAAGCCAAGAGGAACTAAGTGATTAGCTTAGTCCACATCTCTATTATGAGCCAGGCTTTTAACGTAAGTCCATCTGATTTCACTAACATGGGCTTAACTAGTATACATCCACATCTGATCCAGACAAGATTGAAGGCACACAACATCTACTGTTTGGATATCCCCAACATTCTAAACACTTCCCCAACCAAAACTTGGAAGCACATCACTTCTCTGTTGGGCTCCCATTGCTTAGGCTGCCTGAAATTCCTGATCACTGACCATTCTTTAGCCATCTGCTAATATAGTCCAGTCAACTAATAAATACCGAGCACCTATATACAGCCAACTATTCTGTTTCGAACACATATAAAATTCCTCTTTTCAATACGGGTTTGCGTGAACATCACCAACATCCTGGGTGCTCCTCCTCAGATCCTTGTTTCGTATTGATGACCAGGAAGAGTGAGGAAGCAAGCCCAGCAGGGTAGTCTTGTGGTGGTTTCACACAAGGGACGTGTTCAAGAAGATATGTTCCAGGGTTGCCCAGTCCCGGACAGCTACTGCCATCATCACAGGAAACATCATTTCTAAGTAAGCGAAAGTCAAAACGTGGCATCAAGATGAAGAGTGGAGCTGAAGAAGCAATTATCCCAGTTCAAGAGGGGAAACCAGATGTGTAGATGGGGGGGGCGCAGAAAGGTATAGACAGAAAGAGAGATGAAACCAGAGGTGTAGACACAGGGTAGGGAGGGAGACGGGGGTATAGACAGAAAGAGAGATGAAACCAGAGGTGTAGACAGAGGGAGAAACCAGAGGTGTAGACACAGGGTAGGGAGGGAAATGGGTATAGTCAGAAAGAGAGATGAAACAAGAGGTGTAGACAGAGGGAGGAACCACAGGTGTAGACACAGGGTAGGGAGGGAAACGGGTATAGACAGAAAGAGAGATGAAACCAGAGATGTAGACAGAGAGGGAGGAACCAGAGGTATAGACAGAGGATGGGGTGGGAAACAGGGGTGTGGTGGTTTGAATGATAGGCTTTAAGTATTCAGACATTTTGTCTCCAGTTGGTGGCACTGTTCTTGGGGGTCTTAGAAAGTGTGGCTGTGCTGGAGGAAGTATGTCACTGGGGGTGGGCTTAGTGAGTTTAACAAACCTTGCGGTCTCCAGTCTCTCTCTCTCTCTCTCTTTCTCTCTCTCTCTCTCTCTCTCTCTCTCTCTCTCTCTCTCTCTCTGGTGCTTATTGCGAGAAGTGAACCTCAGCTTCCCGCTCCAGCTGCCATGTCTCCTGCCACAATGGACTCTGATTCCCCGGAACTGTCTTTCATAAGCTCAAATAAACTCTTCCTTTTATAAGTTCCCTTGCATGGTGGTTTTATCACAGCAACAGAAAAGTGACTAATACAGTTATTTGGTACCAGAGAGTGGGCTGTTGGCTGTGAAGAACCTGACCATGTGGATGTTTGGAGAAATGTGGAAGACTCTGGAACTTTGGGATAGAAAAGCTGTTGACTACTTTAAGCAGAGCTTAATGGGCCATTCTAGTAGAAGCCTGGAAGAAAGCATTGCTGCAAAAAATGTAGTTCACAGGAAAATAAAGACTTAGGCAGCAACTGGGATCTTTTATCAAAGAGTCTGGCCACAGTTTGCCCACAGGCCAAATGCTTGCCTGATGCTAAGTTGAAAAGCAATGGACTAGATGAAAAGCATGTTTGGCAGAATATATGAGCTCTGGTAGGGTGGGGGGATACGGTGGGGAACATGGGTCTAGATTTGATAATCTTGTACAAAATAGATAGATAGATAGATAGATAGATAGATAGATAGATAGATAGAAAATAGAAAGCAAAAAAAAAGGAAAAACAATGAACTAATGTCTTTGGCAGAGGATATTTCAAGACAGCCTAATGTAGAAATGGTGATGCAGCTATTAATGGTGAATATTATACAGATCTACAGTGCAAAAGAGCAAATGGGGCAGAAGGGAATGCAGAATGTTCAGTTTGGATCTGAAAAGTACACTAGGAAGATTAAAGGTGGGGCCAAGGCATGTGAAGGAGAGGCTCCCTTTCATAAGGAGATTAAAGTTATTAAGGAGAGGCCTAGATATTTACAAGTAAGCAATGGAAAAAGTGTGATTAAGGAGGGGCCTCAAGAGATTTACAAGTAAACAACAGAAATAGTACCTTTGGGGCAAGACCACACCCAGCTAATCCTCCAACTTTTGAAAGGAAAATACTGAAAGGGTTTTCTGCTCCAACAAGTCCAGGGCAGAGAAAAGTTGCAAATGTGGTTGAAATAGGCCAGGATCCATCCCAAACTTGCAGCCAAACTCGGCAGTTTCATTCACATGGTGCTGGCTTTAGAGGCATGAAGTTTGCAAGAGTGAAGGGGTCTTCAGTTCTTCCTCCATGGTTTCAGAGAGCCGCCAAGGTCAGGAAAAGTGCAGCAGGGGTGCCCCTAAATAAAGAAGGCCCTGATAGGCCATTGCGTGAAGCTGTGAATGTGAAGCCTGGGTGGCAGCGGAGACCCCAAGAAGACATTCGAGATGCCAGAGCTATGAGATATTTGCCAAGGAGAGCTGCATACAGGGAGTGGTACCAGCCTAAGGAAGAGATCCATGTTGCATGTAATCCTGGAAGAGCTGAGCCATCTCAGCCCTTTGGAAGTCAAGTCCCAGAAGTTACACATGGAGCTACTGGACTTGGTGTTTGCCCTGCAGGTTTTTGGTCTTGTTTTGGTCCAGTATTTCCTCACTATGCTTCTATTCTTCCCTTTTGGAATGGGAATGTGTATTCAGTTCCACTGTATGTTGGGAGTATGTAATTTGCCTTTTGATTTTATAGGAGCTTACAGTTAAGATATTGGCCTGTGTCTCCGAAGAGATTTTGGACTATAGACTTTTGAATAGAATTGAGACTGGTAAAGACTATGGGGACTTTTAAGGTTGGACTAAATGCATTTTGCATTTTATATGGTCAGGAGCCTATGGGGGCCAGGGAGTGGAATGTGGTGGTTTGAATGAGTGTCCCCCATAGGCTTTAAGTATTCAGACATTTTGTCTCCAGTTGGTGGCACTGTTCTTGGAGGTCTTAGAAAGTGTGGCCATGCTGGAGGAAGTACATCATTGGGGGCAGGCTTAGTGAGTTTAACAAGCCTTGCAGTCTCCAGTTTCTCTCTCTCTCTCTCTCTCTCTCTCTCTCTCTCTCTCTCTCTCTCTCTCAACAGTGCTTATTGCGAGATGTGAACCTTGGCTTGCTGTTCCAGCCGCCATGCCTCCTGCCACAATGGACTCTGATTCCCTGAACCATCAATCGTAAGCTCAAATAAACTCTTCTTTTTACAAGTTCCCTCGGTCATGGTGGTTTTATCACAGCAACAGAAAAGTGACTAATACAAAGGGTATAGACAGAAAGAGAGATGAAACCAGAGGTGTAGACAGAGAGAGGGAAACCAGAGGGGATAAAGAAAGATGTAGACGGTGGGGGTGGGGTGGGGGGTGTAGACAGAGAGGGTACCTCCAGCAGTGGAGACAGAGAGAGGAAGAGAACCAGCCAGGAAGGATGAGCAGGAAAACAGGCCATAAAGGACCAAGTGTTACAAACACTGGGTGTTCCACGGCTCTATGTGAGCCCCCAAATCAAATGATCCTTCAATCCCACCCCTGGCCCCAGCACACTGTTTCTAGAAATATTTGATGAAATATCTACTCTAGGGCAAGGAGATGACTCGATTGGTAAAATGCTTACCTTGCAAGCAGGAAGATCCAAATTCAATGTCCTAGGACCCATATTAGAAATGAATACATAACATACAAACCCCTCCAGCTGGATGGTGGGAGCCTTGGACTGTGTGGGTTTGGGCACAACTGCTTGCAAATTGGTTTTACATGAAGGATGCTTGTACTCACAACTTATTGCTTGTTAAAAAATAAAAGAAAGTATAAAAAAAGAAATGAATACATAAAAGAGCTTGGCATGGTGGTGCGTGCAGTCCCAGCACTAAGGAGACAAAGACAGGTGGATCTCTCCAACTTGGAGACCAGACAGCAGAGCCAACTGGGTGAGCCTGAGATCAACAAGAGGCTGTCTCAAAGTAAGCAAGAGCCAAGGTGGACAGAGCCTGAGGAACGCCTGGTGTTGTCCCGTGGCCATACATGTGCATGCACACCCACTCATACGCGTTCACCTGTGCACATACATGCACATGCACACCCACTCATACATGTTCACCTGTGCACGCACACGCGCATGCACGCCCACTCATACACGTTCACCTGTGCACGTACACGTGCATGCACGCCCACTCATACACGTTCACCTGTGCATGTACACGTGCATGCACGCCCACTCATACACGTTCACCTGTGCACGTACACGTGCATGCACGCCCACTCATACACGTTCACCTGTGCATGTACACGTGCATGCACGCCCACTCATACACGTTCACCTGTGCACGTACACGTGCATGCACGCCCACTCATACACATTCACCTGTGCACGTACACGTGCATGCACACCCACTCATACACATTCACCTGTGCACATACACTAGAAAGAGGGGAAAGAAAGAAGGGCAGGAGAGAGGGAGGGAGCTGTTCCGGGCAGCCCCTGCCAGAAGCATCACAGTACAAACCACTGGTGTCTGCTGCTTTGATGTCACTCAGTTTTCCTGGGGCTACTCTTTCCCTTAAAGCCAAATGAAAGGCCTCAGGACCTCGTCTCTCCCTGGGTAGGAAGTGTGTGTCAGCCCAGATTCCAAGGGCTCCCTGTTCAAAATCATTTCAAACTTCCCACTTGGGAAGAATGCCTCACTCCCTCCAGTGAGCTCTGGCTTATGGCCTCTTCTGTCTTGTTGCAATGTAGAATGGACCCCATCTCTTCCTTCCTTTCTCCAGGGCACCCCTAAGTCAGAGCTGCTTCCCACGGCTGACCTGACCTAAACTCTAGGAAAGTGGCAGGGAGACCTAGCACAGAGCAGGTAGTAACCGCCTCAATGCTTAGTACCCTAAGTCCACGCCCTTGCCCTAGGGAATGCCCCGCCCTGCTCTTTCCCCGCAGCCCAACCCTTCTTACCTTCTGTCCCTCCTCCTCCATCCCAATGCCCAGGGGCTCCAAGACCCCATCTCCTTGAGAGTTGGAGCTCAAAGTCCTGCCTTTCATCACACACAGCCCCACAACTCCTTTACCATGATACCAAAGGAAGCCTCACAGCTACTAACGCCAAACTCAACAATTAAATTATCAGTATCTTTTTCTGGAAAAAATTAAGTGCAGTTATTGCAAAGGATACTGCCCCATGGATCAATTCACATGGTGTCACAAGCCTTTAATCCCAGTATTCGGAAGGCAGAGGCAGGTGGATCTCTGTGAGTTCAAGGCCAGCCTGGTCTACATAGAGGCCAGCTGGGACTAAAGGGAGACCTTGTCTCAAATTTTTTAAAAAGTTCCCATTAGATAACAGTAGCATCACTTGTCACCTGGAACACTGGCTTGCCATTAATCACTCCCTAAGAAGCTGAAGCTCTGTGTACAAAATTATCTCTTGTTCCCTATCACTGAGCTAGAAAGCAAAACCATGAAGACTCCCGAAACCAACAGGCCTTCCCAGCAGTGAGACTATGATCCATAAAACCAGAGAGCACCTCAGGTGCCAAATTTAAGATGGCACTTACTCTTAGGTTTGGACCCTATATATGCAAGACACTGATAATGGGTGCTTCCTTAAGCGGGGGTGGGGACATAGGGCCATTCATCACACATACTCAGGTGAATGAGGCTTTAACTGGAATCCTACAGCAGCCCAGAAACACAAGATAGTGACAGTCCCTAAGAGGGTATGACTATCTTGGTCCCCTGGGCCCAGATGGCTCTCTTTCTCTGTGCAGATGGGACTAGTTAATGGCTCTGTTCAGAAAAGTTCCAGGTGCTGGTTTGGGTTTCCCCTCCCTGCAGCTCACTAATCACTGGGCTTCACTTGTCGAGTTTCCTTTAAAGGACACTGGCATGCCAGCACATTTTCAAGGGTGTGTGGAGGGGAAGCAATTCGCCAAGTTGTGTCAACATCTCAGAGGTGGCAGAGTCTCCAGGTAATTTCAAACCACACTGCTTCAGTCAGGTTGGAGAGTGGGCAGGGGAAGGCTTCTATCTGAACACAGCGAGAGACCTACCCTCAGCAGAGGGGGAGGAGGGGACTGCAGAGCCCATGGGAGGGCTGCGAGATAAGACCACGGCCTGCTGAGCTGCCATGCCTTAGCTCCCGGCTCCTTGAGCTCGTTACTTAGCATGATAGTTGTTCTAGTTTGTCTTCCATTGCTGTGACAAAACACTCTGACTGACACCAACTTGGGGAGGAAAGGGTTTATTCAGCTTACATCTCCTGGGTCACAGTTCATGACTGACACCAACTTGGGGAGGAAAGAGTTTATTCAGCTCACATCTCCTGGGTCACAGTTCATCAGTCAGGGAGCCCAAGGCAGGAACTCAGGGCAGGAACCTGGAGGCAGGAGCTGAAGCACAGGCCATGGAGGAATGCTGTTCACTGGCTTGCTCCCCTGGCTCATGCCCAGCCTGCTGCCTTATATGGTACACAACAACCTGCCCAGGGTGGCACTACTCATTGTGGGCTGGGCCCTTCCACATTGCCTGACAATAAAGACAATACTCCACAGACGTGGCCACAGGCCAATCCAATGGAGCCAATTCCCCAATTGAGGCTCCCTCAACCCAGGTGTGTCAAGTTGACACTAAAGCTATCCAACACAATTGACCCCTTGTCAATTTGACACATAAAACACATCACTATTAAACCACCACCTTTCCAGTTCTTATCCCCAAAGTATGATATTAACATTAATCACAACCTAAGACAGTACAACCTTAAAAGCCCCACAGTCCTTAAAATGTCCAAACACTTAAAAGTCCAGTCTATTAAAAGTCTCTTAACTGTGGGCTGCTGTAAAATCCAAAACAAGTACTGTCTTATTTCAAAGGGAAGAATCAGGCACTCTCAAACAAAACCTAAGTCCAGCAAGTAGCTCAAGGCTGGACACCTGGGATTCACTCACGATCTTCTGGGCTCCAAAGGGTCTCGGCAGCTCCCCCTCTCCGACTCTGCCGTCCGTGGCACACTCATCTCGCAGGCCCAGGCCGACTCCATTCTACACCTACCGCTGCTCTTGGTGGTCGTCCCAGGGTACCGGCATCTCCAAAAAGCTGGGGTCGCTACTGAAACTGAGGCAGCACCTTCACCAATGGTCTCTTCTGACCTCTCCTGGTGCAAAGCCTCAGCTTCTCTCCATGACCCCTGCAATCCTGGGGTCTTCACAGCAACCGAGGTGCACTTCCACCAATGGTCTTTCCTGACCTCTCACAGTGCCAAGCCTCGGCTGCTCTCTGTGACCCACTCAAATTTCAACACCGGAACCATATAGGAGACTCTTACATACTGCCAAGTCCTGCTTCTGGCTCAAGATGGAGGCTCAGGCCCCTTCTGGATCACAGCTTCTGTGTGCTGATCCTGAAGAAATTCTTCCCAGAAGATTTCACCACAGTGATGCTGGTCTCTTGTTACTTACAGCTGATTTTTCAGCCCCAGCTAACCAGCATCAACTGTCCCAGTACAACGAAGATCTCACTTCAGGTTCTGGTCTCTTGTTACTTACAGCCGATTCTTCAGCCCCAGCTGACCAGAACCCACAGATTCCACAGTCCTGATGATCTCTGCTCCCCTTTGAAACTAGAAACTTCACAAGCCAGGCCTCCATCTTCTACAATTCCTTCAGCAAAACTGCCCCAAGCTCCACAGCAATGATCTTTAGGCATTCAATGATCTTCCCAGCCCAAAGTTCCAAACGCCTCTACAATCCTTCCCCAAAACACCAAGGTCACGTCTGTCACAGCAATACCCCACTCTTCTGGTACCAATTTCTGTCCTAGTTTGTCTTCCATTGCTGTGACAAAACACTCTGACCAACACCAACTTGGGGAGGAAAGGGTTTATTCAGCTTACATCTCCTGGGTCACAGTTCATCACTCAGGGAGCCCAAGGCAAGAACTCAGGGCAGGAACCTGGAGGCAGGAGCTGAAGCACAGGCCATGGACAAATGCTGTTCACTGGTTTGCTCCCCTGGCTCATACCCAGCCCGCCTTCTTATACAGTACACAACAACTTGCCCTGGGTGGCCCCACTCTTGTGGGCTGGGCCCTCCCACACTGCTTGACCATCAAGACAATACTCCACAGACGTGGCCACAGGCCAATCCAATGGAGCCAATTCCCCAACTGAGGCTCCCTCAACCCAGGTGTGTCAAGTTGACACTAAAGCTATCCAGCACAATAGTGCTCCCCTTCCTCGGGGCTGCTTAGCATGACAGTGCTCCCCTTCCTCGGGGCTGCTTAGCATGACAGTGCTCCCCTTCCTCGGGGCTGCTTAGCATGACAGTGCTCCCCTTCCTAGGGGCTGCTTAGCATGACAGTGCTCCCCTTCCTAAGGGCTGCTTAGCATGACAGTGCTCCCCTTCCTCGGGGCTGCTTAGCATGACAGTGCTCCCCTTCCTTGGGGCTGCTTAGCATGACAGTGCTCCCCTTCCTAGGGGCTACTTAGCATGACAGTGCTCCCCTTCCTCAGGGCTGCTTAGCATGACAGTGCTCCCCTTCCTAGGGGCTGCTTAGCATGACAGTGCTCCCCTTCCTAGGGGCTGCTTAGCATGACAGTGCTCCCCTTCCTAAGGGCTGCTTAGCATGACAGTGCTCCCCTTCCTCAGGGCTGCTTTTTTACTAGAGTTAAGCAGGTTTATTAAAGTTTTTAAAAATACATTTGTATTGAATTTTGTGTATTTTATACAATACATCTTAATTCTTCTTAGCTCTCCCTTTCCCTATCTGCACCCCCCCATAGCCTGCCCACAGGATTTCATGCATTCTGTATTATATGTTAAGACCTACTGACCCAGTTTGTGTCCCCAGATGTCCTGCAGTGTGAGTTCACCCACTGGAGCCTGTCCAGCGTCACTCACTTAAAGAAGATGAAGTCCCCCTCCCCCAACAGTGTTCAGGGTCCAGTAGTCCCTTGCCAAGCCCTGGCCTCTTGCCCATTCCCCAGGTCTATGCTGCTTTTTGTCTGATTGAGTTTGCATGGGTTTTGTGCATACTGTCATCACTATAAGCTCAGTGCGGGGTGTGTGTGTGTGTGTGTGTGTGTGTGTGTAGGGGTAGGGGTAGGGGGAGATAGCAGGGAATGGAACCCTGCCTTATGCATTCTTAGTAAGCATTATACCATTGAGCTACACCCTCACTTTAGCATTTCATTAACTAAATGCAATGTTTACAAAAAGCTAGACTAAATTTATGCGTACTTTGATCTAAGATGACATGTCTTAAGATATTAGAATTGGGGTTCTAAAACTGTTCTATACCCTTGAAGAGAGTATGAGACAGGGTCTCCATACAGCCCCAGCTGGCCTGGAACCCACTATGTAGTCTAGGTTGGCCTCAATCTCGCAGAGATCTGACTGTCTCTGCTTCCCAAATGTTGGGATTAAAGGAATGTGCCACCAATCCCAGCAAACATTATTTTAAATTCAGATACTCAGGCTCTAGATTCTGGTTTATTTATTCATTTTTCTGTGTAGGATTGTTTTGCCTGCATGTACCCTGTCATGCAGTTCACAAGGAGGCCAGAAGAAGGCAGCGTTAGATTTCTTGGAACTGGAGTTAAGGACATTTGTTAGCTGCCATGTGGGTGCAGGGAACCAAACCCAGGTCCTCTGGAAGAGCAGCTAATGCACTTGATCGCTGAGCCTAGATTCTGATTTAATTGTTTCAGAACAGAGCCCTCCAGCTTCAGGGCTTTTCAAAGTTCCATTCTCTAGCAGTGACTAATGTGCAGCCAGGATTGAAGGATGCTCTACCCCGTGCTGTTCTCTGTTAGATTACAAAATGCTTTCTAATGATGACTCCTTGGTCTTATCACTATCTCAGTGTGGGAACAGAACTAATAATGTCCCTGGGGTCCTTTGTTGCCTATTCAATTATCTAGCCTTATACATACACCCATGTGTACATAAATTCACATTAATTTTATATAAATGTGATTAAATGTAAGCTTTGTAGGGAGAGGGCCAGACAGAGAGACAGAATATGCAATTTCATTCTAAATTTTCCTTGGACGCCCCGTGCCATTCCTACTTTGTTGGTGTCCTGCATGCCCAGTGACCTGCCCAGCTACACTTCATCCTAGACCATCCCTGTCCATCCCCACTTCATCGTAGACAGAGATAAAGACTGACTGAAGCAGAAGTCACTGTGGTCTTAATTGAAATGGTATCTTTCTTCCTGTTCTCCATGTAGCTTTGCTCATTCTATGATGTCTCGTGGCAAACTCTCCAAGCCCGTTATTATACAGTCTGCTTCACTCTCTTTAATGGGCCAGACCAGACCTCAGGTAGATGTGCCAATACTTATCATTCCTCCAGGGAAGGCGTCCACTTTCCTTCTGTATCTGCACATAGCACAGCAACAATCCAAGGTGAGCTGACTCTCACACCCACCCTGTAAAGCGGACGCTCATGAAGGTCTCTTATCCTTTCCTCGCAATGCACAGCCAACTCCAGGCAGCCGTGCCTTGACATCTATAAACACCTCTCCGGCTGGGAAAGGTCGTAATGAACCAGCTGGAGGATGCAGATGAGAAACAGCCTGCAGAATCTGTCAATGCCAAGCATGGACATGACTGTGCCCAGGCTCTCTGTGCCCAGCCCCATCCACAGCACAGCTCCGGTGGAAAGCTATTCAATATCATTATTAACAACCCATTGATCCACTTACACTTCTTTCTGTTCCACTTCAGAATTACAATCTCTCGTTCCCCCTGGAAGAGCTCAGATAGATTCCCGATGATCATCAGATTAGGACGTGCTTGCTGGACCCAAACATTCATCTAATCTAATCATGGCTCGGGACGAATTAATCTGGTTGGCACCTCAGACCTCTCTCCTCCATAGGAACTTGCTGTCTTCTTGAGCTTCTTTGTTTCCCTGGTGAGGTACCTGGATGAAGACCCCCTTGAGTCAACACAAGGACAGCGCAGCTATTGTCCTCTTCCCATGTTCCTGGCATGTAGTAGGCACTCAATAAATAACTGCTGAATTGAAAATGTCCAAGGGACTGTGTAACAGGGCTTAGAGCTGAACAGGCTGGCTGAATAAAGGTATTTTTTGGCCAAAGGTTTGTTTCACTGTGGGATGAGTTGGTGTGGGAGCTAAAATCAAAAGCAAATATGAAAAGAAATATCTGCTGGAATAAGATAAAGATGAGACAAATTTGCACTAGGAGAAACTGAGTGCACATGTGAAGTCCATGGACTGCTGAGGAAAGGCAAGATGGATACAGCGATAGGACCCAAAATGGCGGCCTGTCACCTGGCAACTGCATACCAAATGCCTACTATAAATCACCATTCCAGCCCCTCACTGCTTATGATCTGCGGGGGAAACCACGCATGAGCATATGATCAAAACAGAGCCAGTGAAGAAGCAGAACAAAGCCAGAGACAAGAGGTTCCCAGAGTAGATGGGTGGGCAAGGCAGGATTAGGAGAGCGAATGGTGGAGACCAATCTGCAGGGAGGTGGGCTGTGGTCACCTCAACCTATATTTTCCACCTTGAGACTGTGCAGACGAGGCTCTGTGCCCACAGCTATGTACCTAAGAGCCACTGACCCTGGATTCCTCTTCCTCCATGCCAGCACTCACGCAGTTTCCTGGATCGTGCTGTCCTGTCCTTGTCTCCTGTAACATCTCACCAAACCCGAACACTACTTCTTATGATACTTTTGCAAATCCCTCCAGCTACAGACCCTCTCTGTTCCTCCTTCCTTCTCTCCTTCCCTTCCAGTAACACACACTTGTTTCCCTCTTGCAGTACACAGCACTCTTGACACTCTATTGTAATTACTTATGTATGTGTCTTATCTTCTTTTCTTCTGTATAAACTATAAACTCCACTGAGGTAGAAAAGGCCTTATCTTAAGCACCTTGGTGTTCCTGACAGTGCCATATGAGAAGCAGGTGTGTAATACTGAGTGAAGGGGGATCTCATTTCCCAGATTCCATGTAAACGGAAGGCAGTTAACAGACAGCACAGCTAGAATCAGCAGGCAGATGTTGCAAGCAGGCTCACCATTCTTAGAGCTGGAATTGGCTGCTCGCTGGAGTCGTGACTTTCCCATCTCTACCAACAGACAGACCCTGGTATTAGCCACTTTCATGTCACTGTGGCCAAAACACCTAACAGAAACAATTTAAAGGAAGAAACAATTTTTGGCTTGTGGTTTCTGAGGGATTACATCCATCATGGTGGAGGAGGGCATGCGACGGCAGTTCACTTTGCTGAGCCAGGAGCATGTGGCAGAGGCTATTCACGTCATGAGAAACACAGCGAGCACCCTGGATCCATGGCCTGGGCTCTCTTCCCAATGCCTGTCTCTGACTACCTACTTCATCAACTAGGCTCTTCCTCCTAAAGGTTCCAGGGCCTTCCAAGGTTGCATCACCAACTGGAGAAGAGACTTCAAAACACACTGATGAACTGGAGAGATGGCTCAGCAGTTGAGAGCACTGGCTGTTCTTGCAGAGGACCTGGGTTCAGTTCCCAGCACCCACATGGCAGCTAACAACTGTCTAACTGCAGTTCCAGGGGACCCAATGCCTTCTCCTGACCTCTGGGGGAATTGCAAAGCACAGGTGTACTTACACACACTCATACACATAAAATAAAAATAATAAAAAAAGTTTAAATATGCTGAAGCTGGGGAGATGGTTCAGTAGGTAAAGCTCTTGCTACACAAGCATACGGACCTGAGTTTCGATCAGCAGCGTCCGCATACAGCTGGACTTGGTAGCATCAGCTCTCATCCCAGGAGCCTATGGCAGAGACGGGAGAATCCATGGAAGCCAATGAGGCCACCTAGCCTGGCATCCACAGCAGCAAACAAGAGATCTTGTTTCAGGCAAAGTAGAAAGTGAGGACCAACACCTGAGACTGTCCTCTGACCTCCACACATGGGTTGTGACACATGTACTCCTGCACTCACACACATGAGCACAAACACCTATGTGCCTTACACATACAAAAAGATTTTAAAGGTCAAAACCATGAGCCTGTGGGAAGCCAGTTCAGATTCAAACTCCAATGCCCATGGCTTCTCCGTTTATCTAAACTCTGACAGTTTACTATAATGGAGAACAGTTAAAAGATGACTGAACCTCACTATGGTATGAGACAGGAATAAAGGTAGCCCCTGTCAATGTGACCCTCTGATTAAATGACACTGCAGGCATTTATTAGATTAATAAATATTTAATGAACTGAAGCCAATGAAAACTGATCCATTCTTAAAGAGACGATGCAGTGTGTCATGAAAGAGGATTATGACTGACCTCGTCCTGAATACCTAAGTTCTGTTTTAAAAATCTGATCTAAGCTGGGCGTGGTGGCGCACGCCTTTAATCCTAGCACTCGGGAGGCAGAAGCAGGTGGATCTTTGTGAGTTCAAGGCCAGCCTGGTCTACAGAGTGAGTTCCAGGACAGCTGAGGCTACAGGGAGACCCTGTCTCGAAAAGACCAAAAAATAAAAAAGGTGCCACTGCATGAGTAGGTTGGGAAAGATTGTGCCTTCCATCTTGCTAACTGTATTAGCATCTCGCCTTACACATGTTGATAATGAATGTGAGATGATATGGAAGAGACCCGGGTATCAAGGAGGCAAAACTGAGTTCAGCCACAGGCATCAGAGATGTCAAGGTTTGCTATGAATTTTAGCTTTTGTTTTTTTTTTTAAATTTTTATATTAATTTTATTTATTTTTCTGTAATGTGTATGAATGTACTGTCTGCATGCAAGTCTTGTGCACCCATGGTCGTGCATCGCCGCGGAGTTCAGAAGAGGGTCTCGGATTCCTGAACTGAGTTCTCCTGGAATTGGGAGTTTCAGACCGTTCTCAGACCGCCAGGGGGTGCTGGGGATCGGGAACCAGGTCCTCTGTAAGAGTGGTCGGCGCTCTTCTAAACCGCTAGGCTATCTCTCCAGCCCCTATGATGTTTAGTTACTGTCGATCTTTGAATGCACACGATCTAGAATCAACCCCGTGAAGATTCTCAGCTGAGGGTCTGCCCAGATCAGTTTGGCCTGTGGATGTGTTATGGGGGATTGTTTTGGTTAAGATAACTGAGTGCTACCATGGATGTAGCACTGTTCTCTGGGCTTGGGTCCTGGGCTGCATTGGTACAGAGAGGGAGTTGATCCAAGGTGTGCCTGAGAGCATTCTCTTTGCTGTTGACTGACGGTGTGGTGTGACCAGCTGCTTCAACTTCCTCCCTTGACTTCCCTGTAGTGATGAGCTGTGACCTGGAACAGAGCTAAAATAAACCCCTTCTCCCTTAAGTTCCTTTCTGTCAAGGTATTTTATCAGCAACAGGGATGAAGCTAAGACATTTGCTATTAAGGGAGCTTGGAAATGGATTCTTCCCCAGCCGAGTCCTAGGGTGAGACCACAGGCCTTGAGATAACCTTCGACTGCAGCTTTATGAAAAACCATAAGACAAAATCCTTGCTAGCTCACATGCACACTCTTGACCCACTACAGCTGTGAGAGAATAATTATGTGCTGTTCAAGCTGCTGGGTTCTGAAGTGTGTTGTGATGTCAGCATTGATAACTAACCCACTATCCCAAATTCACATCCACCATTAGGGGACATTACAACACCTCCGCAGTCTTTTATTATATGAAAAACCATTCTGGGGCTGGAGGGATGGCTACGCGGTTAAGAAGGCGCTGACCACGCTCTTGCAAAGGATCATGGTTCGATCACCAGCACCACATGGCGGCTGGAGAACCGTCTCTTTAGCTTCAGTTAACTGATAACTCTTCCTACTCCGCTGCATTGCACGCACGGGTGCACAGAACGCTACATGCAGACAGTACATCATATACATTAAAAAAAAAAAAAAAAAAGAAAAACCAGTTCTGAGCAACCCTGTGTCCCGTTCGACCTGGTTTCCATCACCCTGAATATAAACCTCAGCCTTTTTTGTCTCCCCCCACAAGTCCCCTTATGTATCAGAAGGGCAGAGCTTTGGGACAGAAAACTCTATTGCCACTGTTGTTGGTTTTGTGTGTTATATGCAGCTGTGTGTGTGCGTGTGTGTGTGTGTGGTGTGTGTGTGTGTGTGTGTGTGCATGTGGAGGCTGGAGCTCAGCCTTAAAGGCCTGCTTAAAGCCCCTCTTCACCTTGTTTTTGAGACAGGTTCTCTCATAGGGAACCAGCAATTCAGCTAGTCTGGCTGGCCAGCAAGGACCAAAGTGGATCCCGTCTCTGCAGCCCCCAGGCCATCCTTGCTGCTCCCTTGTTTTGTTTTGTTTTTATTCAACATGAGTGCTGAGGATCTGAACTCGGACCCTCAGTCTTGCACAGCAAGCACCTTACTGACAGTTATTTCTTCAGCTCCCGGGACTTTTCTATTCATAATGCAAGCATGGCGTCTGATATATAGTAGATACTTAATAAGTGTTTATCAAAGTCATTAATTTATTTGTTAGTTGTTTCCTCTGTGAAAGTGTGACCAGATATCTCCCTATATGTCATCATTCTCCAGGTGCCCAAATTGAGAAAAGACAAGCCTTCGGTATCAGCAAGTTCTCCACTCCCTGTGCGCCCCCTACCCACCTGCGTCGTCTTCTAAGCATCTCCTTTCTTTTCTATTGCCACGCTGGGTATCGATTTCACATTTCCACTTCCTTCCACCTGTTCAGCTCATCTGCTGGACCGGCAACCGCCAACTGCGTTCAGAGCCATGGGACTGCTTCTTTACCTTCCATGCCCCTTTCTGCGGAAAACCCAGGGAAATTATCTCTGATTGATGTGATTTCTTCTTTGGGTCCTAATGACAAAATTAGAGTAAAATCCACACTGACTTTGCCCCATACTTGGAAGAAATCTGCTCAGTTTTTGTCTGCCAACCTTAGCAAGAAAGATGAAGCAGCCTTCCATGCATGTTGGTGGGTGGGTGGGTGGGTGGCTTTTTATCCCCCTGATTAGCACAGGAACAAAACTAAAATCCCCACACATTCTTCACTTATAAGGGGAAAAAAATCTATATGCTAGTCCATTTTGCTATTCACTATCCATAAATTACCCCCAAAGATATGGAGTCTGTCTATAAAAGATAAACACCTTGCAGTCTTAAGAAGTATGTGTTGTGAGATTAGAGAGAGAATAAGATATTTAGATAGACCGAGATCTTTGACAGGTGGGATTTTTTTTTAAGTTATTTATGCCAAGGCTCCTGGAATGGGCCTATAATCTTGGGAGCTACTTGGGAGGCTTGGGGAAGAAGATTATAAATTCAAGTCCAGGCTGAGCTGCAAAGTAAATTCAAGGCCAATCAGTGTTATGAGTTCAGGCTCTATTAGTGAAACCCCAAATGGAAAAGGAAGGGCTAGGAGATGGCTCAGTAGATAAGGCACTCGTTAGGAAAGCTGGAGGACTACGCTACAATCCCCAGAACCACATAAAAAGTGCTGCACATGTAAGCCAGACACTCGAAAAAACCAAAAAATAATAAAATTAAAAATCTGATCTAGGGTGTGGGAGAGGCTCTGTACATGAAGTGCTTGCTGTGCAGGTGTGAGGAGCTGATTTTGCATTTCCAGCACCTGCATAAAAATCTGGATGCAGCCAAGCTTGGTGGAACACGTCTTTAATCCCAGCACTCTGGAGGCAGAGACAGGTGGATCTCTGGGAGTTCAAGGCCAGCCTGGTCTACATAGTGAGCTTCAGGCCAGCTGGGACTAAAGGGAGACCCTGTCTCAAAAAGACCAAAATAAAAACTCTGGATGCAGCAGCATACATCTGTAATTCTGGTGCTTGGGATGACAAAACAGGAGACTCTCTGGAGCTTTCTGTCCATCCAGCCCCACTGAATCAGTGAGCTTCAAGATTAGTGAGGGACCCTGTCTCAAAGCATGAGATGGAGAACTACAGAAAAAGACACCCAATGTTGAGCTCTGGCATCCACATGTGTGTGTTTGCTATCTGCACATACACTCATGCACAGACACAAATGCGCGCGTGCACGCACACACACACACACACACACACACACATAAAAAAATAAAAGTCTGATGTAGTTATTAACTGACATCTGATTTTGTGCATCCTTGGAGTCACAGTCTCCTGTCACCCTGGTTTTTAGAATCGTCAGTGTGTCACTATTGCCCTGTGACCCACCACTCAGCCCTCAGCATGGTATCTGGCCCTTCATACACTGCCTGCCCCATCTTCCCCTTATGCCTGAGACACCTGCATCAGAAGTGCCAGTCTCAAAACTAGGTGTGGATTCCCATGAAGACCTATCTAAAACCACAAGCTCATGTCCAACTCAAAAACTGAAACATTTCATAGACTCAGCTCCTTCATCCAAGCAAGAATACAGGCCCAGTACTAGAATGTCTTCCAAGTAATCAGAAGTATCAAGAAATTCAGATTTTTTTTTTGTGGAATCTGCCTTTTTGCATGTATTGGCTCAGAAATGGTTTAAACATTGCACAATCCAGAAAAAAAAATCCCCATGTGGCCCCTGGATGCCTGGCTTTATTTGGAGTCTGAGGATCTGTTTCCTTCCCTCTTGGACACTGGTATACGGCATGTCCTCTCCCCTCTGTGAGTCTCTCCCTGAGGCTCCCTGTGCCGTCATTACTCTTCTTGGTCTTGGTGCCTGGGTTGGTTCTTACCCGACCTTCAGGACTGTCTAGTTCCACTTAGCCATACAGAATTATCCATTCCTTTATGCTTTTCCATGTTCTCACAGTTTTTATGATAAACATAAGCAGCAGATGCTGTTGCTGTCTCCCACACCCCCACAGATCCTATGACATTTTCTTATGCACAAGTTTCCCTATGTCCGTGCTCAGCTCTGAGCCAAGAGAATCCACTTGCTCTGCATGCGTGTATAACCAGGCGTGCCCAGGAATTCACATCGCCAAGGACCAGGCCTAGCCAATGTACGCATAAAAGGTTCATGTGTTGGAGCTTTGGTTCTCCAACACAGTGTTCAGAGGTCAGGCTTTGGGAAGGTGATTGGATCTTGAGGGCTTGGCCCTAATTAATAGCTTAATCCATGGCATGTTTTTGGAGATGAAGGAAAATCAGGAGTAAAGCCTAACGGGAGGAAATGGTTGCTGGGGTGAGGAAGTGACCCTGAAAGTAAGTTCTTTTCTTGATCCCTGTCTTCTGTCTTTCCATCTAGTTCCTAGCTACCATGAAGTCAACAGTTTTCTGCTACCTTACCTCAGGCCCACAACAACGGAGCCAGCCAGCCATGGGCTGAAACCTCTCAAATTGTGAGCTAAAATAAATCTTTCCTCCTTGTTAGAACTTGAAAGAGAAATGCCCCCCTGTAGGCTCATGGGTTAGATATTGGGTCCTCAGTTGATGGTGCTATTTGTGGTGGTTCTGGAAATTTTAGGAGGGGTGGGAGGGGGGTCGAGTTAGATAAACTAAGTTACTCAGAATATGCCTTCAAGGTTATACCTGGACTGGCTTCTTCTTCACTTCCTGCTTTCTGTTCACCATTGAG
This sequence comes from Rhizomys pruinosus, assembly GCA_009823505.1. Lineage (NCBI taxonomy): Eukaryota > Metazoa > Chordata > Mammalia > Rodentia > Spalacidae > Rhizomys > Rhizomys pruinosus. Next base: position 4,245,468 of record VZQC01006754.1, read on the forward strand.
GTGAACGGCCCCCTCCTGTGCATGTACTCAGTAAGATGTTCTGCCCCAGTTCCACAGAGCCAAGTGACAGGGGACTGAACCCTCCAAAACAATGAACCACAATAAATCTTCCCTCCTTTAAGTTGCATAAATACTCCAGCTCCTTGTCCCCTGATAGGAATGACGTCAAACTATGTCTCCTGATCTCCCCTGCCAATCACTCCTGCAGACTTTGCTTATTGCTATGTACGTGCTTGTGATTTATCTTGGAAAGGCTTCCTTGTACGCCACTTTATAATGAGCTCTTCATTTCAGGTTCTGCTTCTGAGACCTCTGTCTGTCTGGCAGGCAGCCTCTGTACGATGCACCTTCCAATGACCCCGTCTCTTTCCGCTCACGCTCCTATGCAAGCCCCTCACCCTGGCATGCCCTACTCCTAAATCTAAAGGTGACTGATGGGTGCCACTGCATGAGTAGGTTGGGAAAGATTGTGCCTTCCATCTTGCTAACTGTATTAGCATCTCGCCTTACACATGTTGATAATGAATGTGAGATGATATGGAAGAGACCCGGGTATCAAGGAGGCAAAACTGAGTTCAGCCACAGGCATCAGAGATGTCAAGGTTGCTATGATTGTTAGTTTGTTTTTTTTTTTAATTTTTTTATTATTAATTTTATTTATTTCTGTATGTGTATGAATGTACTGTCTGCATGCAAGTCTGTGCACCCGTGTCGTGCAACGCCGCGGAGTTCAGAAGAGGGTCTCGGATTCCCCTGGAACTGGAGTTCTCCTGGAATTGGAGTTTCAGACGGTTCTCAGCCGCCATGTGGGTGCTGGGGATCGAACCCGGGTCCTCTGTAAGAGTTTTTTTAAAAGTTTCCACATGATAACAGTAGCATCACTTGTCACCTGGAACACTGGCTTGCCATTAATCACTCCCTAAGAAGCTGAAGCTCTGTGTACAAAATTATCCTTGTTCCTATCACTGAGCATCAGAACAGCAAAACCATGAAGACTCCCGAAACCAACAGGCCTTCCCAGCAGTGAGACTATGATCCATAAAACCAGAGAGCACCTCAGGTGCCAAATTTAAGATGGCACTTACTCTTAGGTTTGGACCCTATATATGCAAGACACTGATAATGGGTGCTTCCTTAAGCGGGGGTGGGGACATAGGGCCATTCATCACACATACTCAGGTGAATGAGGCTTTAACTGGAATCCTACAGCAGCCCAGAAACACAAGATAGTGACAGTCCCTAAGAGGGTATGACTATCTTGGTCCCCTGGGCCCAGATGGCTCTCTTTCTCTGTGCAGATGGGACTAGTTAATGGCTCTGTTCAGAAAAGTTCCAGGTGCTGGTTTGGGTTTCCCCTCCCTGCAGCTCACTAATCACTGGGCTTCACTTGTCGAGTTTCCTTTAAAGGACACTGGCATGCCAGCACATTTTCAAGGGTGTGTGGAGGGGAAGCAATTCGCCAAGTTGTGTCAACATCTCAGAGGTGGCAGAGTCTCCAGGTAATTTCAAACCACACTGCTTCAGTCAGGTTGGAGAGTGGGCAGGGGAAGGCTTCTATCTGAACACAGCGAGAGACCTACCCTCAGCAGAGGGGGAGGAGGGGACTGCAGAGCCCATGGGAGGGCTGCGAGATAAGACCACGGCCTGCTGAGCTGCCATGCCTTAGCTCCCGGCTCCTTGAGCTCGTTACTTAGCATGATTTGTTCTAGTTTTGTCTTCCCATTGCTGTGACAAAACATCTGACTGACCCAACTTGGGGAGGAAGGGTTTATTTTCCAGTTACTCTCCTGGGTACAGTTCATGAACTGACAAACTTGGGGGAAGGACAAGAGTTTTTGCAGCTCACATCTCCTGGGTCCCAGTTCATCGTCATCGGGGGAAGCCAAGGCAGGAACCAGGGCAGGAACTGGAGGCAGGAGCTGAAAGCACAGGCCATGGAGGATGCCTGTTCAATGGCTTGCTCCCTGGCTCATGCCAGCCTGCCTGCCTTAATATGGTACCAACACCTGCCAGGTGGTGGCACTAACTCATTGTGGGCTGGGCCTTCCACACTGCTCGACAATAAAGATAATACTCCACAGACGTGGCACAGGCCAGTCCAATGAAAGCACAAATTCTTCAGTTGAGGCTCCCTCAACAGGTGTGTCAAGTTTGACACTAAAGCTATCCCCAACTTGACCCCTTGTCATTTGAAAACATTTAGAAACACATCACTATTAAACCGACATCTTTCAGTTCTTATCCCCAAGTATGATATTAACATTAATCCAACTAAGACAGTACACCTTAAAAGCCCCAAGTCCTTAAATGTCAACGCTTAAAAGTTCAGTTATTATCTTGTTAACTGTGGGCTGCTTGTAAAATCCAAAACAAGACTGTCCTTATTTCAAAGGGAGTATCAGCACTCTCAAACAAAACCTAAGTCCAGCAAGTAGCTTCAGCTTGCAACTGGGATTCACTCATGATCTTCTGGCTCCAAAGGGGTCTTGGCAGCTCCCCCTCTCCCGACTCTGCAGTCCGTGGCACACAAAGCTCATCTCAAAGGCCCATGGGCCCCTCCATTCTTACCACACTGCCGGCTGCCTTGTGGTCGTCCCACCGGTCCTTGAATCTCCAAAAAGCTTGGGTCGCCACTGAAACTGAGGCACACCTTCACCAATGGTCTCTTCTGACCTCCCTGGTGCAAAGCCTCAGCTTCTCTCCATGACCCTGCAATCCTGGGGTTTCACTGCAAACTGAGGTGCACTTCCAACCAATGGTTTTTCCTGGCCTCTCACAGTGCAAGCCTCGGCTGCTCTCTGTGACTCACTCAAATTTCAACACGGAACCATATAGGAAAAGACTCTTTTAAACATCTGCAGATGTCTGCTTCTGGCTCAGGATGGAGGCTCAGGCCCCCTGTGGACCCAGCTTCTGTGCTGGCTTTGAGGAAATTCTTCCCAGAGATTTCACCACAGTGATGCTGGTTCTTTTTTATTACAGCTCTGATTTTTCAGCCCCAGCCTAACCAGCATCAACTGTCCCAGTACAACGAAGATCTCACTTCAGTTCTGGTCTCTTTGGTTTTTATTTTTTTTAAAACTTTACATGCCGTTCTTCGGCCCCAGCTGACCAGACCCCAGATTCCACAGTCTGATGATCTCTGCTCCCTTTGAAATAGAAACTTCACAAGCCAAGCCAGGCCTCCATCTTCTACAAATTCCTTCAGCAAAACTGCCCCAAGCTCCACAGCAATGATCTTTAGGCATTCACTGATCTTCCCCAAAAGTTCCAAACGCCTCTACAATCCTCCCCAAAACAAGGTCACGTCTGTCACAGAAATACCCACTCTTCTGGTACCTGATTTCTGTTCTAGTTTGTCCTTCATTGCTGTGACAAACATCCTGACCAACACCAACTTGGGGAGGAAGGGTTTTTCAGCTTACATCTCTGGGTAACAGTTCATAACTCAGGGAGCCAAGGCAGAACTCAGGGCAGACCCTGGTGAGGCAGGAGCTGAGCACAGGCATGGACAATGCTGTTCACCTGGTTTGCTCCCTGGTCAGTACCAGCCTCGCACTTCCTTATACAAGTACTCAACAAGTTGCCCAGGGTGGCACCAATCTTGTGGGCTGGGCCCCTCCACATCTCAACATTCAAACAAAATACCCACAGACATGGTCACAGAGGCAATGCAATGGAGCAATCCCCAATTGGAGGCTCCCTCAAAACCAGGATTGTTCAGTTGACACTAAAGCTATCCATCACAATATGTCCCTTTCCTCGGGGCTCGCTTAGCATGACAGTGCTCCCCTTCCTTGGGGCTGCTTAGCATGACAGTGCTCCCCTTCCTAGGGGCTGCTTAGCATGACAGTGCTCCCCTTCCTAAGGGCTGCTTAGCATGACAGTGCTCCCCTTCCTTGGGGCTGCTTAGCATGACAGTGCTCCCCTTCCTTGGGGCTGCTTAGCATGACAGTGCTCCCCTTCCTTGGGGCTGCTTAGCATGACAGTGCTCCCCTTCCTTGGGGCTGCTTAGCATGACAGTGCTCCCCTTCCTTGGGGCTGCTTAGCATGACAGTGCTCCCCTTCCTAGGGGCTGCTTAGCATGACAGTGCTCCCCTTCCTAAGGGCTGCTTAGCATGACAGTGCATATACCGCTTCCATAGAGAGATAGCTTTTTTTACATAGAGCTAGCAGGTTTTAATAGATTTTTAAAAAAATAACATTTGTATTGAATTTGATGTTTTTTTTATTAATTCTTCTTTTTTTTTTTTTTTTTAATTAATTAAATATTTATTGAAAATTTTTTGAATATATGCATTCTGTATTATATGTTAAGACCTACTGACCCAGTTTGTGTCAGTGTCTGGCAGTGTGGGAGTTCACGCCACTGGAGCCTAGATACCAAGCGTCACTCACTTAAAAGAGATGAGATAGCCCCTCCCCCAGACAGTGTTCAGAGGTCCAGTGAGTCCTGTGGAAGATAGAGACTCTTGCCCATTCCAGAGATACTATGCATAGATATATAATATAGGATATAGAATTGAGTTTTGCTGGGTTTTAAGTGCATACTGTCATGCCGACTATAAGCCTCAGTGCGGGGTGTAGATAGATGATAGATGTGATGTGGTGTGTGTGATAGGGTAGGGGTAGAGGAGAGAGATAGGGAATGGAACCCTGCCTTTGCAATTCCTATGTGGCTTTACATTGGCTACACATATATATAGAATTTCATTAACTAAGCAATGTTTACAAAGAAGCTAGACTAATTTGCGTATTTGAATTAAGATGACAATGTCTTAAGATAGTTTAGATATGGGGGTTCTAAACTGTTGCTATACCTTGAAGAGAGTTGAGAACAGGGTCCTCATACAGCCCAGCTGGCTGGAACCCAACTATGGTAGTCTAGGTTGGGCCTCAATCTCGCAGATGATCTTGCTGTCTCTCTGCTCCCAAATGTTGGGATTAAGGAATGTGCCACCATCCCAGCAAACATTTTTTAATTCAGATTACTCAGGCTCTTAAAGTTCGTGGTTTTTTATTCATGTTTTCTTGTGTAGGTTGGTTTTGCCCTGCCATGTCCCTGGTCATGCAGTTCACAAGGAGGCCAGAGAAGGCAGCGTTAGATTTCTTGGAACTGGAGTTAAGGCTTGTTAGCTTGCCATGTGGGTGCAGGGACCCAAACCCAGGTCTTGAAGTAGCAGCTACTGCACCTTGATGTGGAGCCTAGATTCTGATTTAATTGTTTCAGAACAGAGCCCTCCAGCTTCAGGGCTTTTCAAAGTTCCATTCTCTAGCAGTGACTAATGTGCAGCCAGGATTGAAGGATGCTCTACCCCGTGCTGTTCTCTGTTAGATTACAAATGCTTTCTAATGATGATCGCTTGGTCTTATCAACTATCTCAGTTGTGGGAATAGACTAATATGTCCCGGGGTCTTTGTTGCTATTCAATTATTCTAGGCCCTTATATAGCACACATGTGTACATAAATTCACATTAATTTTATATAAATGTGATTAAATGTAAGCTTTGTAGGGAGAGGGCCAGACAGAGAGACAGAATATGCAATTTCATTCTAAATTTTCCTTGGACGCCCCGTGCCATTCCTACTTTGTTGGTGTCCTGCATGCCCAGTGACCTGCCCAGCTACACTTCATCCTAGACCATCCCTGTCCATCCCCACTTCATCGTAGACAGAGATAAAGACTGACTGAAGCAGAAGTCACTGTGGTCTTAATTGAAATGGTATCTTTCTTCCTGTTCTCCATGTAGCTTTGCTCATTCTATGATGTCTCGTGGCAAACTCTCCAAGCCCGTTATTATACAGTCTGCTTCACTCTCTTTAATGGGCCAGACCAGACCTCAGGTAGATGTGCCAATACTTATCATTCCTCCAGGGACGGCGTCCACTTTCCTTCTGTATCTGCACATAGCACAGCAACAATCCAAGGTGAGCTGACTCTCACACCCACCCTGTAAAGCGGACGCTCATGAAGGTCTCTTATCCTTTCCTCGCAATGCACAGCCAACTCCAGGCAGCCGTGCCTTGACATCTATAAACACCTCTCCGGCTGGGAAAGGTCGTAATGAACCAGCTGGAGGATGCAGATGAGAAACAGCCTGCAGAATCTGTCAATGCCAAGCATGGACATGACTGTGCCCAGGCTCTCTGTGCCCAGCCCCATCCACAGCACAGCTCCGGTGGAAAGCTATTCAATATCATTATTAACAACCCATTGATCCACTTACACTTCTTTCTGTTCCACTTCAGAAATTAAATTCTCGTTCCTGGATAGAGCTTTACGATGATTCCCGATGAATCCATCGATTAGGACGTGCTTGACATGGCCTCAAACATTCTCTAATCTATATGGCTGGCGCATTAATATGGGTTGGCACTCAGACTCTCTTCCCTCTAGGAACTTGGCTGGTCTTCTTGAGCTCTTTGCTTTCCCCTGGTGGTGGTCCTGGATGAAGCCCTTGAATAACACAGGAAGCGCGGTATTGTCCTCTTTCCATGTTCCTGGCATGTGTAGGGCATCAATAAAATACTGCTGATTGAAATGTCCAAGGGACTGTGTAACAGGGCTTAGAGCTGAACAGGCTGGCTGAATAAAGGTATTTTTTGGCCAAAGGTTTGTTTCACTGTGGGATGAGTTGGTGTGGGAGCTAAAATCAAAAGCAAATATGAAAAGAAATATCTGCTGGAATAAGATAAAGATGAGACAAATTTGCACTAGGAGAAACTGAGTGCACATGTGAAGTCCATGGACTGCTGAGGAAAGGCAAGATGGATACAGCGATAGGACCCAAAATGGCGGCCTGTCACCTGGCAACTGCATACCAAATGCCTACTATAAATCACCATTCCAGCCCCTCACTGCTTATGATCTGCGGGGGAAACCACGCATGAGCATATGATCAAAACAGAGCCAGTGAAGAAGCAGAACAAAGCCAGAGACAAGAGGTTCCCAGAGTAGATGGGTGGGCAAGGCAGGATTAGGAGAGCGAATGGTGGAGACCAATCTGCAGGGAGGTGGGCTGTGGTCACCTCAACCTATATTTTCCACCTTGAGACTGTGCAGACGAGGCTCTGTGCCCACAGCTATGTACCTAAGAGCCACTGACCCTGGATTCCTCTTCCTCCATGCCAGCACTCACGCAGTTTCCTGGATCGTGCTGTCCTGTCCTTGTCTCCTGTAACATCTCACCAAACCCGAACACTACTTCTTATGATACTTTTGCAAATCCCTCCAGCTACAGACCCTCTCTGTTCCTCCTTCCTTTCTCTTGGCTTACCAGTATACACACACTTTGTTGTCCGTCTTGCAGTACAACAGCACGTCTTGACACTCTATTGTAATTACTTATGTATGTGTCTTATCTTCTTTTCTTCTGTATAAACTATAAACTCCACTGAGGTAGAAAAGGCCTTATCTTAAGCACCTTGGTGTTCCTGACAGTGCCATATGAGAAGCAGGTGTGTAATACTGAGTGAAGGGGGATCTCATTTCCCAGATTCCATGTAAACGGAAGGCAGTTAACAGACAGCACAGCTAGAATCAGCAGGCAGATGTTGCAAGCAGGCTCACCATTCTTAGAGCTGGAATTGGCTGCTCGCTGGAGTCGTGACTTTCCCATCTCTACCAACAGACACGCAAAATCGCGCGCGTAATTAGCCCACTTTCCATGTCACCTTTAGTGGCAAAACCACCTAACAGAAACAATTTTAAAGGAAGAACATTTTGGCTTTGTGGTTTCCTGAGGGATTACATCCATCATGGTGGAGGAGGGCATGCGACGGCAGTTCACTTTGCTGAGCCAGGAGCATGTGGCAGAGGCTATTCACGTCATGAGAAACCACAGCGGCACTCCTGGATCCTGGCCTGGGCTTCTCTTTCCATGCCCTGTCTCTGCTATACTTCTCACTAGGCTTCTTCTCCTAAAGGTTCCAGGGCTATGTACCAGGGATTGCATCACGAACTGAGAAAGCAGACTTAAAACACACTGATGAACTGGAGAGATGGGCTTTCAGCAGTTGGAAGACTGGCTGTTCTTGCAGAGGACTGGGTTCAGTTCCTAGCAAACACATGGGTACAACGTCTAAACTGCAGTTCCAGGGGATCTAATGCCTTCTTCTGTTCTCTGTGGGTATTGCACAAATGTGTTGTGTTTACATACATGCAGGGAATACCTCATACACATAATAAAATGAATAAAAAAAGTTTAAATATGCTGAAGCTGGGGAGATGGTTCATAGGACATAAAGCTCTTGCTCCAAGCATACGGACCTGAGTTTCGATCAGCAGCGTCCGCATACAGCTGGACTTGGTAGCATCAGCTCTCATCCCAGGAGCCTATGGCAGAGACGGGAGAATCCATGGAAGCCAATGAGGCCACCTATGCTGGCATCACAAGCAGCAACAGAGATCTTGTTTCAGGCATGAAGTGAGGCCATTACTCTTGAGAACTGTCGCTTGATCCACAATGGGTTGTGACACATGTCTCTGCCTTTTTTACACAGCATGAGCCACGAAACAGCCTATGTGCTTACATAAAAAAGATTTTACAGGTAACCATGAGCCTGTGGGAAGCCAGTTCAGATTCAAACTCCAATGCCCATGGCTTCTCCGTTTATCTAAACTCTGACAGTTTACTATAATGGAGAACAGTTAAAAGATGACTGAACCTCACTATGGTATGAGACAGGAATAAAGGTAGCCCCTGTCAATGTGACCCTCTGATTAAATGGAACTGCAGGATTTATTAGATTATAATATTAATGAACTGAAGCCAATGATGATCCTTCTTAGGGAGAGCATGCAGTTGGTCATGAAAGAGGTTATGACTGACCGTCGCTGCAAATCCGGTAAGTGTCGTTTTAAAAATTATCTAGAGCTGGGCGTGGTGGCGCACGCCTTTAATCCTAGCACTCGGGAGGCCAGAAGCAGGTGGAATCTTTGTGAGTTCAAGGCCACAGCCTGGTCTAGCAGAGTGAGTTTTCCAGGACAGCTGGGACTACAGGGAGCTCTTGTTCGAAACCAAAAATAATAAAATTAAAAATCTGATCTAGGGTGTGGGAGAGGCTCTGTACATGAAGTGCTTGCTGTGCAGGTGTTGAGGGAGCTGATTTTGCATTTTCCAGCAACTCTAAAAGGAGTCTGGGAGGTGAGGCCAGAGCTTGGTGGAACACGCTCTTTAATCCCAGCACTCTGGAGGAGAGACAGGTGGTTCTCTGGGAGTTCAAGGCCAGCCTGTCTACATAGTGAGCTTCAGCGCCTGCTGGGACTAAGGGAGACCTGTTAAAGAAAAATAAATCTGGATGCAGCAGCATACATCTGTAATTCCCTGGTGGTTGGGGATGACAAGGAGACTTCTGGAGCTTTCTGCCATGGCCAGCCCCTAGAATCAGTGAGCTTTCAGATTAAGTCGAGGGACCCTGTGTTCAAGGCCAGCCTGGTCTACATAGCGAGTTCCAGGCCAGCTGGGGCTACAGGGAGACCCTGACTCAAAAAGACCAAAAAAAAAAAAAAAGCTGCACATGTAATCCTAGCATGAAGAAGCAGAGACGGATAGCTCATGAGGTAAGCTGGCTAGCTAGACTAGCCAGAACTGGTCAGCTCTGGGGTCAGCGAAAGGTGCTGCCTCAATAAATCAATGGAGAGAAGTGGAGGAAGACCTTTCATTTAGTTTGGGGCCCATATACACACTCGCATGCACACACACACACACACACACACACACACACACACACACACACACACACATATACCCACACACATATACCCACACACATACAAACAGGTGTGCACATACATACAACACACACGTAGAAGCAATAAGATAAAACACCACTTGCTCTCACTCATATTCTCTACCCTTGCCGTTTTAGTATAATCGAAGTGTTGCCAGGCTTGGTGGCACAAACCTGTAATCCCAGCACTCAGGAGGCAGAGGCAGGCAGATCTCTGTGAGTTCAAGACAGGCCTGGGCTACATAGTGGCTTCCAAGTCAGCTGGAGCTACAGGGAACCCTGCCTCAAAAATACCAAAAAAATAAAATAAAATAAAATAAGTGAAGTGTTGACAGCTCATAGTCTGCTTATCTGAGGACTCTGATTGGTCATCCACAGATGTCTACATCACAGCTAAATAAACCAATGCCATGCATTAGTTACTTTTCTTGATGCTATGACAAAATACCCCACAAAGCAACTCAGCAGGGAGGGATCTTTTGGCTCACAGTTTCAGGGCAACTCAGCAGGGAGGGATCTTTTGGCTCATAGTTTCAGGGCAACTCAGCAGGGAGGGATCTTTTGGCTCACAGTTTCAGGGCAACTCAGCAGGGAGGGATCTTTTGGCTCACAGTTTCAGGGCAACTCAGCAGGGAGGGATCTTTTGGCTCATAGTTTCAGGGCAGAGCTCTTCACCTATGGTGGGGAGCATAGCAGCAGGAGTGTATGCAGATGCTCACACCACATCACTGTCAGGAAGGAGGCAGAGACAGGTGAATGCTGGTGCTCAGCCCACTGCCTCGGTTTCATCCAGTCTGCGACTTCCAGTCCATGGGATGGTGTCCCTCATGATCAGGGTGGGTCTCCCTCCTCAGTTAGCCCTCTCTAGAAACACCCTCAGAGTCACATCCAGAGGTGTGTTTCCACGGTGATTCTAAAATCTGTCATGTTCAAAAGGAAGATTAATCATCATATATCTCATATTTTATCTACTCAAACAGTACTCACGGTTTTCTAAGCATCATGAATTCTCTTCCTTGGAGATGCATGAAACTTGGTACCTGCCTATGGTTTATGGCATTATGAGTAAATGAGATGCTTCCTTTTATTCAATTAATAGATTCTTATAACTCTAGGGAAAAAAGAAGCATCCAGAACAGTCATTCAATACCTTAACAAGGTTCAGCCATGTTTTAAGAAAAAAAAATCACAAAGACAGCGAACGCTAAATGACTAAGCACAGACTACTGGGCCCTGGATTATTCACATGCTTCATTCTTTTTTACTGAGGCCTGATTATCTCCAGTAATAAGAATAAATATTAACAACTTTTAATTGTTCAATTGTTATACAAATCCTCTAGGGTTTTGTATATCAAAATATAATTTTATTTTTTGAAATTTACCATGATGGAACTTGTAAAGTTTCCTTTAACCATAGTGAAATTCTTATAAAAGATTGTTCCTTCCTGGCATTGCTTCTTTAACTAGACATTATAAATTAAAACTTTGATTTCCCCGATCTACTTAACAAGTAAAAAGAATGCGGGAGATAGCTCAGTTAGAAGCATTGGCTGCTCTTGCAAAGGGCCTGGGTTCAGTTCTCAGCATCCACATGGTGGCTAACGACAGGAACCAGGGGATCCAGTGCCCTCATCTGGCCTCCGCAAGCTTTGTGCAACACGCTGCACTTATGTGCAGCAAAACAGTCACACACATAAACTTTGAATAAATAAAAGCATTTTAGGAAGTTAAAAAATAAATAAAAAGGAGGGTTTTATTCCTAGCCATAAACTGGGAGGCCCCATGAAACACAGCCCCTGCCTACCTTCCTGCTACATCTCTGCCCATTCCCCCAGTGTCCTATGCCCCACCCATACCAGGCAGAGGCATTCCCTAGAGCATGCAAGAACTTCCTGCCTGGGGACCTTTGCCCTTGTTCCCACTACCTGGAAGGCCCTTCCATAGACAGGGAAGGCTCTCAAGGCCCCTCCTCGGCCTGCCTTGTTCCTCAACTCGGCGTCCCTTCAGAAATGCTCCGCACTTGAGCTGCCCCTGTCTGGTGCAGTTTCCTTCTCATGTTCCTTCACTGTATTTTCTTCACAGCACATTGTGTACAACAAACAATAAACATACATTATTTGTGTGTGTGTGTATGTGTGTATGTGTGTGTGTATGTGTGTGTGTGTGTGTGTGTATACTTAGGAGGGGGGTACGCACCTTTGTGCACAGGCCTGTGGAGGCCAGAGGTCAACATTCTCCAGTCCTGTCCTTGTACTGCTTACGCATCCCCTCACTGACCTGGAGCTCACCAGGGAGGCTAGATTGCTGGGCCCAGGGCTCTTCCTGGCTCGGCCTCCCCAGCACTGGGATTACAGGCCCACATTGGTTGTATTTTTTTTAATTTTTATTTTTTTTATATGTATGAATGTACTGTCTGCATGTAGGTTTGTGCACCCGTGTCATGCAATGCCTCGAAGGGTCAGAAGAGGGCGTCAGATTCCCCTGGAACTGGAGTTAAAGATGGTTCTCAGCCACCATGTGGGTGCTGGGAATCGAACCCAGGTCCTCTGCAAGAGCAGTCGGCGCTCTTAATCGCTAGGCCCTCTCTCTAGCCTCCGCACTGGCTGTTTTAGATGGGTTCCAGTGATCAAACTCAGGTCCTAAGCTTGCACAGCAAGCACTTTACCAACCAAGCTGATTCCCCAGCCAGCATATCACCATTTTAAATTACTCAGCCATTCCCTACTTCCCATGAAGATACAGGCTTCATGAAAACCAGAAGCTATTCAGACATACTATTGTGAGACCAAAACACCAGTCTATACTTGCTGATGTTGTGGTTTAAGAATGAAATGTCTCCTGTGGTCTTGTGTGTGGATGCTTAGTTCCCTATTGGTAGCACTGTTTGAGGATCTTCTGGAGACTCCGGGAGGTGGAACCTATCAGGAAGAAGTAGGTCACTTGCGGGGGTGGGGGGTTGTCTTTGGGCACATAGCTATCAGGTGGCAGAGGCAAGCTTCTGACCACCAAATGCTCTGACTCCAGAGCCCGCGTTCTCTGCTAGTAGATATACTGTGTGGGAAGACAGCAGATTATGTCTTAATCAATTGTTTTCCAACTCCTGTTAATGAGGAATGCCTGAGGAGCTGTGACAGGGAGAAGTCTTTTATTAGTCCACAATTGTGATTGTGTCATACCAGGGATGTCTCCCAAATCAAACACTGCCACTTTGTCAATGATCAGAATAGAACAGAACTTTAAGAAGCCAGCATGCTGAGCTTCCCTGATGCACCTGTCTTTCTAGAATCCTCTCAGTAGACAGGTGAAGCACAAGCAGTAAAACGGGTAACATGGCATTCATCAGTGAAAGATGTTTGGAAGGGACAGATTTCATGGATCCTGTATATGCTGGATAGCTTTAGTGTCAACCTGACACATCTGGGTTGAGGGAGCCTCAATTGGGGAAGTGCCTCCATTGCATTGGCCTGTGACCATGTCTGTTGGGTATTTTGTTGAGTGATGTGGGAGGGGCCAGCCCACTGTCAGTGGTACTACCCCTGGGCAGGTTGTTATGTATTATATAAGAAAGCAGGCTGAGCATAGGCCAGGGGAGCAAGTCAGTAAGCAGTGTTCCTCCATGGCCTGTGCTTCAGCTCCTGCCTCCAGGTTCCTGCCCCGAGTTCCTATGGTGGGCTCCCTCAGTGGTGAACTGTGACCTGGGAGACATAAGGCAAATAAACTCTTTCCTCCCCAACTTGGTATTGGTCAGAGTGTTTTGTCACAATAATTGAAGGCAAACTAGAACACTGTACTTGATGAAGACTGTCTTTCCTCACCTCAGACCTTCTTACCAAAGCAACCACTCACCAGCATGTAAACCATTGACAGTATTAGACCATCTTTCCAATCCCATGTGAGAATGGAAACCATCTGCCCTCATTAACTTATCAACTTCACACAGCCTGAAGTCAACTAAGAAGAGAGTCTCAAGGCATTTCTCACATAAGACTGGTCTGTGGGCATGTCTGGAGGAGATCCCTCCATGGTTTCTGCTTCTACTTCCTACCCCAGCTGCCCCCACTGATGGACTGTGACCTGGAGGTACAAGTTGAAATAAACCCTTTCCTCCCCTAAGTTGCTTTTGGTCAAGGTAGTTTTTTGAATTTTTAAAAATATTTTTGTTAATTCTTTTGAGAATTTCATACAATGTATTTTGATCATATTGTAGGAGACCACATCTAAGCAAACAGGGTCACTAATGAATAACAAAGGACACCCTTCCGGGGCTGGAGAGATGGCCTATCGGTTAAGAGCGCCGAGCGCTCTTGCAGAGGACCCAGGTTCCATCCCCAGCACCCACATGGCGGCTGAGAACCGTCTGAAACTCCAATTCCAGGAGAACTCCAGTTCCATGGGAATCCGACGCCCTCTTCTGACCTCCGCGGCATTGCACGACACAGTGCACAGACCTACAAGCAGACAGTACATTCATACACATACAGAAATTTAAAAAAAAAAAAGCTGAAAGATGACACACTTCCTGCTTCTTGTCTGCAATAATTCCTGGCAGGCTTTTTCTTCTGCCGACAGGGCTCCCTTCCTCGCTGACTGGTCCAGACCAGTTTAGGCAAGACTAACACTGGACCTGGCAGCCTGGAGTTGTACCTTAGGGCTCTCTCTTCTTTGTTTAAGTTGACCAATCCAAAACTGGGGGAGGGAAACCTGCCCTGTACCAGCAAAAACATTTAGAAGGCCCAGGCCCTCCCAGGGACTTGGATTCTTCTGTTTCAGTCCCCTTTCCACTGTGGAGAGCTTTTCTCTGTGTGAGTGTGCGTGGGTGTCATTCTTCATCTTCCAATAAAGCCCGTTTGCCTGTTACTCTTTGCTTAATATCCACTCGACCCCTCCCTCTAACCCCTCTCGGGTCCACTCCCACCTCCCTACACTCCACCCACCAGCTTCATGTCCTCTTATTTTTTAATAGCTCATTGATTCCAATTTGGGTTACCCATAGATCCCTGGCTATGGGGTCATCCATTGCGGAAGGGTCAACCTACCAGAGGCCACAGCCTTAAAGAAAACCTGCTGTCCCTTCCTATTAGTAGTTCCTCAGTTAAGAGCAGGGCTCCCAGACTGCAGAGATGGGTCAGTGGTTAGGAACACTGGCTGCTCTCGCAGAGGACCAGGGTTCCATTCCTAGCACCCACATGCAACTCACAACCATCCATAACTCCAGTTCCAAAAGATCCAACCCCTCTCTTCTGACCTCCACGGGCATTTCACAACAC
The DNA here is from genome assembly GCA_009823505.1 of Rhizomys pruinosus. Classification (NCBI taxonomy): domain Eukaryota; kingdom Metazoa; phylum Chordata; class Mammalia; order Rodentia; family Spalacidae; genus Rhizomys; species Rhizomys pruinosus. The sequence goes on from VZQC01006754.1 coordinate 4,260,471, forward strand.
AGGTGCATCTACCCACATGCAGGCATTACACGCATACACATAAAATAAAAATAATAAAAAATGTTTTTTTAAAAGAGTGGCAGCTCATGAACCCCTCCCATCCCCCTTCCTAGAATCTTGTCTGGCTTGATCCTGTGCAGGTCCTATGCAGACAACCACAGGATCAAGCAGGGGAACTCTTATGAAGGGATCAGTACCCTCCAAAAGATGCCCAGGGGTATGGTTAGACAGGAACTGTCTTCCCAAAGGCCTTTAAGCCCCTGGCCCCCTGCTGATAGTGCTGTTTGAGGAGGCTGTGGAACCTGGGGCTGTCCACAAATATGAGATGGCTGAAATTGTATGTGCTCAGATTTGGATCTTCGGTTTTGTTCCATTGGTCAACAGATCTGTTTTTGTGCCAGTACCAGGCTGGGAATAGGCTTTGAAGGTGACACTTGCTTTGGGCTCAACCTGAGCTGTCTGCTTCCAGACCCGCTAAGATGTAAGCAAGCCAGAGTGCAAGCTCCCAAAACCGTGGATCTGGGTGCCATGGTCTCACCACAGTGGACCTCCAGAACTGTGATCCAAAACAAACCACTCTCCCCTTAATTGGCTTTTGTAGGGGGGTTTTGTCACAACCATGCAAAACGTAGCCGACAGACCCGGTAAGACCCTCGTGCCTCCTGCCACAGGAAGTCATAGAGAAAAACCAGCCACCTATAAACCAGGACGTAAACTCTGGTCAGACAAAATGTACCAGGTCTTTGATCTTGGGTTTCCAGCCCCCACACAGTGGGGAATAAGTTTTTGTTGTTCATAAGCCACACTGTTCGTGGTATTCTATTACAGCAATCCACATGGATCAAGACACCATCCCAGTTCCACTTAAAAGAAAATAATCCATTACTTACTTCATCTTATATACTGTGCCCGAAACTTCCAACCAGGGGGAAAAGCTCTACAGACGTGACCTAATGACACAAAGAAGCAGCACTCACAGCTCTTTGATTAGCTACAAAAATAGAGAAAAGAAATTGCAAGGTTTCAAGGCAAAACACACCCTCATCTCAGCCCTGTTTTTCCTAAAGTCTTCTTTAAAGACGGCCACAATGCTCTCTATCTACATGACACTTTCCATCCTAAACATTAACTAATGAATTGACTGAAATGCCATCTCAGGAGTATTTATCATCTATCCCATCAGCCAGAGAGCCAGGGAACTGTCTATAAATGCTGCTGAGCAGTCAGCACAGGTTGTGTCTTTCTACTGCCTTTTCCAGAAATGCTCTGTGCATATGCATGTGTCTGTATGTCTACCTATGTATATCTGTGTGTCTATATGTGTGAATGTGTATCTGTGTGTATATCTATGTATGTGGATGTGTGTTTGTGTGTGTTTAACTGTATGTCTATGAATACATCCCTAAGAGTGTGTGTCTGTATGTGTGTCTGTGTGTGTGTCTGTGTGTGTGTCTGTGTGTGTCTGTGAATGAGTATATGTGTGTGTGAATGTGTGTCTGCGTGTGTGTATATGTGGCTGTGTCTGTGTGTGTATGTGTCTGTGCATGAGTATACATGTGTGGATGTGTGTCTGTGTGGTTGTGTCTGTGTGTGTCTGTACATGAGTATATGTGTATGAATGTGTGTCTGTATGTGTATCTGTGTGTGTGGTTGTATATTGTGTGTGTATGCCCTATATGCATCTGTGTGTCTGAGTGTGTGTGAATGTGTTTGTGTCTATGCATGTGAGTATATAGCTGTGTGAATGTGTCTGAATGCATGTGTATGTGTGTCTATGTGTGAGTGTATATGTGTGTGTTTGTGCCTGTGTGCGCATCTGTATTTGTGTGAATGTGTTTTGTGTCTGTGTCTGTGTATGATTGTATATCTGTGTTAGTGTGTGTCCTTGTGAGTGCATATGTCTGTATGTGTGTCTGTGTATATGTGTATGTATCTCTGTGTATGGATCCATATGTGTGAATGTCCATGTCTATGTCTGTATAGGTCTATGTATATGTCTGTATGTCTACGCCCACGTGTATGTGTGTGCCTGTGTATGTGACTGTGTGTCTATGTCTGTGTGTGTATCTGTATATGTGACTGTGTGTTTGTGTATGTAAATGTGTTTGTGTACATCTGTGTGAATGTGTATATGTGTCTATGTGTGTCTGTGCCTCTGTGTGTGTATGTATCTGTGTGTCTGTATCTGTATCTAAATATAAAAAGAGAGGATTTGACTTCCACTGACTGCTATAAAAATTTACCTCTGGGAGATGAGGAATTTCAATTGTGAAATAATCAGTCTTGGAAATTGTCCTGTCCTCCAGGAAAAGAAAAAAATAAGTAGTTTAACAGCGATTGCCCTTCAAAACAATTACTAATTATAATGTCTATAAAGAAAAATACCCTGGATACCATTACCGCTAATAAAGCCAAGCAAATCTATAAGAAGGAATTAGCTGGCATGTCTGTGATCTGACTGGAGAACTCTTGGGAACAAGCAGAGGGGCGTGTGCTCCAGCAGGCTTAGAAGCTTGGATCCGGAGTTTGGGAGGCTTACCACCCAGGGCAAACCACTCTCTGCAAACTGGGAAGATTAGCGCAGGAAATGGCGACTCAGGGGGCCTGCGAGGGCCGAGGGCGTGCTAGGGCCTACGCTGTTTCGCCTGACCTTCCTTCACTCTGCCACATCACAGCTTCTATCTGCTCTCTTCGCCTCCTCCTCAAGCAGGTGTCACACAGCCTGGGGTCCATTCATGTCTCATGCCTTGAAACCTTTCCCACCACCACCACAGCCCTCTAAAAAATATACAGAGGTGCCTGTGAATGGTCTCATCAAGTCCCTAAAGCCCTGGGATGGTCTCGCTGTCCCATTCATCTGTTTGAAATAAAGTGGTGTGAAAGAAGGAAAAGAAAGGGTTCCAGAGAAAAGGAGGTGATCAGCTCCCCACTGCTCACCTGCTGCAATACCTGAATCAAGTTCTTGCAACTCATAGGTAAATGGAGACGAGCGTACATGAACGTAGTGTCTGCTGTGAACAACGGAGACCACTACCTCTGTGCTAAGCCAAAAGCAATTATTGCCGGTGCACAGCAACATAGAATACCAATGCATGGTCAGAGCTGACAAGCCCCAGAAGTCAGCCTACCTCTGCTTCTGCCATAATGGAGGGGGAGAGGCGGGGAGAGAGGAGGATGGTAACCACTGCTTCAAGAAGTTACCAAGCAAGAAAGCTAAGGGCTGCAGACCCAACCAAACTCTGATGACCCACAGAAGCAAGAGTGGCTTATGTTAATTAGGCCTGTCTCCCTCCTAACTCAGTTCTGAACTTAATATTCATTGAGAAACATCTGTGATGGTCAGTGTTAACTGTCAATTTGACAGAATCAAGGATCACCTTGGAGATCGGTCTCTGGGCATGCCTGTGGGTGATTATCTTAAGTAAGTTCATTGTTGTAGGAAGACCCATCTTAAGTATGACCAGGACTATTCCCTGGACTATATAAAGTGGAAAAGGAGAACTGAGCACACAAATTCATGCATTCATCTCTTTCTGCTTCCTGATTGTGGACAAGATGTGACCGGCTGCTTCTAGATCCTGCCACCTTGACTTCCCTGACATGATGGACTGGTCCTCAAATTGTGAGCCCCCGAAGCTCTTTCTCCTTTAAATTGCTTTTGCTGAGTGTGGGACAGCAGTCCTGGATTCAGGCGTACATTGCGCATGGGCAGGCACAATCTGCTTAGCACACTAAGCAATGCTATAGTACAGGGCACATCCTGCTGTATGATACTAGCACATGCTTGGTGCCATGAGCCGACTTGTTTGTTTGCACGTCCCTTTCTGGATACACCCCACACACCTGGATGACTCGGGATGGTAAGGAGGTCTCAGATTGGCCACTGGGAGGTGAGGTCACCCAATGTAGGGGCTGCCCATCCCAGACCTATATAAGCTGCTTGCTGCATAGAATGAACAGATTTGTACTCTCTGACAGGATCCCCAGGATGTTACTGGAGTAACCCCATGCCATACCCGCTTCAGCCTGTTCAACTTCAGGGTCAGCAATAGTAAAAGAAATTAAGATAGTCTCGGACTTACAGATCCCCAAGGCGTATCCGAGTCCTAACTGCAAAAAAGTTTAGGAAACAGATTTTTTTAGTACCCCAGCCTCATGGTGTAGAATGGTGATTCACAGAAGCTGGAATGGAAGAGGGAAGAGCCTGCCCAAAACGGACTGTGCACATGTGCAGACTCAACAAGAGAACTGGATGAGAATACACTCATTAAGTGCCTTGCCGCACCTGGCCATTACTAGGTTCTCAATAAGCACAGTCTTCCTTTGTCTGTCCCAATTTTTTTTTTTTTTTTTTTGTATCAAACAGGTCCCATGAATTTCCCTTCAGCAGGAGTTGTCTAACCCAAGCCTGAAGGCAGGTGCAGCTGAGGGTAACTCCAAATAGTGTCAGCACCAAATCACCAACTACTCGAAATATTATGAGTTTTATTTATAAGTGTTTTCCATGTATGTATGTATGTATGTATGTATGCATGCATGTATGTATGTGTGCATGTAAACAATGCTCTCAGGGCTGGAGAGATGGCCTAGCGGTTAAGAGCGCCGACTGCTCTTGCAGAGGACCCAGGTTCGATCCCCAACACCCACATGGCAGCTGAGAACCGTCTGTTAACTCCAATTCCAGGAGAACTCCAGTTCCAGGGGAATCCGACACCCTCTTTGTTAACTCCAATTCCAGGAGAACTCCAGTTCCAGAGGAATCTGACACCCTCTTCTGACCTCTGCAGCATTGCAGTACACGGGTGCACAAACCTACATGCAGACACTACATTCATACACAAATTAATAATTAATTAATTAATACAATGCTCTCAGAGACCAGAAAAGGGCATCAGATTATGGAGTTACAAGCAGTCGTGAGCCACCATGTGGGTGCTGAGAAATGAACCCAGATGCTGTGTAAGAGCAGCAAGTATTCTTAAATGCTGAGCTCTCTCTCCAGCCCCTGAACAATTTTTTAAGAATTTAAACGCCATTTACTGTGCATATAGGTTCCAGGCAGACGCGATTCTTCAAAGAGTTAACAGGCTAGCCGGGGAAATTGTACAAAACTTCTAAGATTACAAATTCTGATAAAAGTCTAAGTGAAGAAAGCAAGGATGCTCCCAGTTCGTGGACCTGGGGCTGTGTCAGGAGCCAGGAAAGACCTCCGCCAGGAAGAAGTAAGTGTCCAGGCTAAGACCTGATATTATATGAAAATTACCTCAGCAAAGGATGGGAGAGAAGTTTGAGTCCCACAGAGGAAGCAGGGCATGTGCACAGGAAGCATGTCTGCTTGCATGGCTGGAGAACGGAGTCAGGGAGGGGGTGGGCTGAGGATTTTAATACCAGACTATTATCTGGGTGACATTTTCCCTCAGGTTGAAATCCGGATATGTTCTGCAATTAACATTTCACAAAAAAATAACACTTGGAACCATGTTTGTCTGCACGCAGCATCCCAGGGGTCTCCTCTGGAAAGGTGAACAATGTTAACCCTTGATTGTTCACCAGTGTTCATGAGCTGAAGGGAATAAAGGGACTCAAAGTGGCTCTGCCCATGTTCAGCACCAGCACGTCCTTCTCCTCTCCTCCAGTGTCTGTGCTGACCCCGCCTGACGTCCGCCTGATGTGTCCTCCAATTCTTCCCCACCTGCATCCCATCCCAGAGACCCACACCAGCCAGCCACACACAGCAGAGGCTCCTGACTCCCCAACCTGGCCACAGCTGATTGGGCTCTAACAGACAGGTCCACCAGTTGGCCCATCAGGTTCCACACCCTGAGGAACCCTGCTCCTGGAAGTAATCTCAGTAAGCTCATTGGTTCTCCAAGCTAGACTCAAACGGAATTGTTTCTTTGTTCTAGCATTGCCATATCTGGGCTGTATAGAGGTTTCTCTGCATCTCCCCTAGGAAAAGCAGCACAACGATGCAGCCTCATCTCCAGTGAGGACATAAGGACCATGACCAGACCCCCATTGCCACTCAGCTTTCACACATGCTGACTTCTGCACTGAAAGCTCTTCCACGAACTCTGCAGAACTAGATTTCGCTCACCTCCCACACTTCCAAAGACTCCTGCTTCTAAAACAGAACTTTGCTGTGCCTTCTGGGCTCTAAAAACTTCTCCACCACAGGTGACTCAATATTGATCAATATTGATCACTTAGCCTATGATGGGCACCCACCAAACACATCACACTCCACACATACCTGCCTCTTCTCTCCGGTGGCAGAGACATAGGAGGGCTCAGCTCTGAGTGGTAACTGATCCATAGTCTAACTTTCTTTTACTCTTTCTTTGGAAAAAAAAGCTTAGTTTGGGGAGGGTTTTGTTTTGTTTTGTTTTTTGTTTTTTGGGGAGGGTCTTTTTGAGACAGGGTCTCCCTGTAGCCCCAGCTGTCCTGGAACTCGCTCCATAGACCAGGCTGGCCTTGAACTCACAAAGGTCTGCCTGCCTCTGCCTCCCAAGTGCTAGGATTAAAGGCATGCGTCACCAGGCCTGGTTATTTATTATTTTTAAAGGGATTCCCAATATAAAAGCACAGTTGTTTTCAGATCACATTGATGTTGCTCAGTTTGCCTTACAATTAGGTAATTGGTGCTAGCATCCACAGATGAGGGATACCATTTGTCATTTGTTTTTCTGGGACTGTGTTACTTTCACTCAGCATGATATCTTCTAGCTCCAGCCATTTACCTGCAAAGTTCATGATGTCATCTTTCTTTACTGCTGCATATAACTCCATTGTGTAGATGTACCACATTTTCACTATCCACAAAAAAAAGTTTCGTTTTAACCTACTAGGTGCTCTACTCTGTGCAAGGAGTAAGAGACATGTGACTCTAAGGTAAGGACTTTATGATCTAGGGAAAAGACAGGTAAATAAGTTTATTGTAATGTAAATACCAGTAAGGAGGAGGGAGAGAGGGAGGGAGGAAAAGAGGAGAAGAGAATATTACAAGGGTATTTTAAAACATATCTTAAATAGATGACAGGGGAGAAGATAGAGGAGAAAGGACCTAGTGGTCTCCATATGACCCTCTGAAATCCCACAAAGACAGAAAGATAATAAACATGTACATAATTTGTCGGCTTATCCTCTGGTGTTAAATCTCTTCTAGTCAATGTTTATGCAAGGCTTCTTGGGCTTTTCTTCAAGCTTTGTCTAAATATGATACAGTAATTAAAAGTATCAGATTAGCGTAACTTAACTTTTTTGGATGCTTAACACCCATATCAATTCCACCAAGGGATTTAAGGAACAATTTTGTTCCTTGCCCTCTGAGGTCAATTAGTCCCACGGGATTTTTGTCCTGGTTGGTGGGGGGGCATCTCTTAAAATTTTCTGCAATTGTGAGTCACCAGGCTTCCTGTGCAGGGATGTCTTAGAGATCCACTAATAGAACCCCAGCCAGTGTCCAGTCTATAAAGAGGAAGCTCAATATAGAGAAAAGTCACCTTGTGCTGCAAAGGGAAGCCAGGTCTAGCAAGACCTGACCTTGTCCTCAGTAGATGGAATTGGTTAAGAATGGCCAGAAGGGGCCAGATGCTCCCCCTCCTTGAAAACTGGAGTGGCCCCTGAAGACCAGAACCTCAAATGACCTTGAGAAAACAAAGTTTGGTTAACGTGGGTTAATTATGTGGATTTAAGCACCCAAAAAGAAAGTATAACCAAAAGGTTATACTTTTAAAGCCTGAAAAATTGTCCCTCCAAATATTAGGCTTAAAGTTATATGAAATAGTGTTAAAGAGGCATAAAAACCTTAGATCTTGGCCTTGATTAACAGAGTAGGGTCACCTGCAGCCAAAGGACAAGTCCACTATTGTTGTCAATCAATGTTCAACAATAAAATGTCCTCTTTCTTTCCAATAGCTAAGTGGAAACTCATGTCCTGACTATTAAAAAGCCTGGAAAGCAGATCCTGAGTCCAGACATCATGGCCAAATGAACAGAAGGAGAAACCTAATAAATGCACGCTTTGAAACCCTGGTCAAGAAATTCTAATGGACTTATTTTTGGTCTTTTTTGAGACAGGGTCTCCCTTTAGTCCCAGCTGGCTTGGAGCTTGCTATGTAGACCAGGCTAGCCTTGAACTCACAGAGATCCACCTGCCTCTGCCTCCTGAGTGCTGGGATTAAAGGCGTGTGCCACCATGCCTGGCCCTCTAATGGACTTTTTTTTGTCACCCCCCTCCAGAGGTGACAACTAGCAATTTCTCCAGTAATTGCCAAATGTCCTCTTGAGAAGCAAAATCACCTCTAGTTGAAAGACACTGTTTTAAACTAGTTTGAACTGGATTTCTCTATTGCTCTCCAACCCAATATCCAGGAATAATTCTCAGAGTCCTTTTTTTCCATTTTCTTTTATTTGTGTGCTGTTGTTGTTATGGTTGCTGTTTTGTGATAGAGCCTCATAGAGCCCAGGGTGGCCTGGAACTCTCATCATCCTCCCTAGTACAGGAATTACAGGTGGACATCTTCATACCCACATCTCCTACATTTCCTTAGCCTCCTTGTCCCATGAAACATCTTCCTAGCTTTGCTTTCCAAAGTTAGGCAGTCGTTCTCACATGCTTTAAATATTTGAATAAATGAAACTAAAGTCAATCAGATCAGAGCAACTCGGTCTCAACCTCAGCAGCACCTTCATAAATAGCACTTTCGGGTGCATTGATTACATTTTTTTCTACCTTTTAAAAATTTAAACATCTTCCCTCGTTTACTTTCTTTATTTTAGAATTTTCAGCAGTCAATTTTCTTTTATCCACAGACCTCAAAACTAATCAATAAGAAATTATATTTTTGCCAGGCTATTTTAAAGTAATGTAACTAACATATTTCTTTCTCGCCCATGATTTTATTGATTGTGAGGTGAAAACAGAGAGCGAATAGAGGTTTATTGGCATTCCTAAACCCTCGTTTCATTAAGTTCTGACCTGCTCCCTCCATCCACAGTCATTTCATCATCTCGGGTGAAGCTTGTGCTTGGTCATCAACTCTGTGGGGTGTGTGTGTGTGTGTGTGTATTACATTTGTATGGATACAGGTACACACATGAACAGTACATGGAGGCCAACCCCAGGTGCCAGTCCTCAGGTGTCTTCCACCCTCTCTTTACTTGATATACAGTTTCTCATTGGCCTGGAACTCTGACACTTAAGTGAGGCTGGCTGGTTGGCCAGCCTCCGAGTGTCTATCTGTCTCCACCTCCCATATCCTGTACTACACAGTGAACTTTTTACATGATGCTATGTGACAGTGTTCTGTATTCTTGGGGACACATGAATAGATGTCTACTCACCCCAAATAATAAACAAAAGATAGATCAGAGTACGGACAACACCAAAGTCCAACTTGGTGAACCATGAGTCTTATTGAAGTTATTTACAGGAGTGTGGAGGAGGGGTTACCGACGGGAGCAGAGATTACTCAGAGATAGCTGCATCCCTAAAGCCCACCCCAGCATGGGTCAGAGCCCATGAAAGCAGGAAACTGACACAACTGACAGTTCCCGGGCAGCTCCAAGTTGTAGTGTTTTCTCCAGTTAGCTCAGCTAGTCCCAGCCTGTTCTAAGCGGTTCCAGCTGGTCTGGGCTGGTCTGACCTACTGAATCTCTTCAATTTCACATACTTCCTGAAGCTATTCAGTTGGTTACTTGGGGGGGGGGCGGTTCACTGCATGATGGAATGTTTCACCTCCCCTTAAAGCAGTCTTACTCTTTCACCTTTTTAACATCTTTTTAAAATATATTTATTTTATTTTTATGTGTATGCAGGTATTGCCTGCATGTGTGCATGTGTGTAAGTGCATCCCTGTCTTCCAATGCCCGAAGAGGTCAGAAGAAGGTGTTAGAGCCCCTGGAACTAGAGTTGTGGATGGTTGTTAGTCTCCATGTGGATGCTGGGATTCGAACCTAGGTTCTTCAAGAACAGTCAGAGCTCTTAACTGCTGAGCCATCCTTCCAGCCAGCCCCCTTTTAACATCTTAATGAGCTTCTCTACAAAATAGAATGTCTTATCTCAGAGGAAACTGCTAAACAACACACAGGTTCTTGGAACTCAGGTCCTCACAACTTAAGAGAAGAACTTTACCAACTGAACCATCTCCCCAGCCTGCAACGGCTTATTTTATAAGTAGATTCTCAGCTAGAAAGGAGGAAGGTGAGTTTGATTAGCAGCAAAGCCAAGGCAGGAAGGCTGCCCTACTAATTCAGTTTTAAAGTCTTCTCTTTTTCCTAGTAATTACTCTTATGTATCTGTTACTTTCCTCATGGCCATTGTAATGATGTGGGAACCACCCAAAGAGACCACTAGACCAAAAGTTAAAATTTAGAACTTAAAGGAAAAAGTTTAGTCCCCTTTAGGAAGTGCTTAGACACGGACTCCCCCACCAATATGGGGTTAAGGTGGAGGGTTCTTAGTCCCGCATGGTGGCGCATGCCTTTAATCCTAGCACCCCAGAGGCAGAGCCAGGCAGATCTCTGTGAGTTCAAAGCCAGCCTGGTCTACAGGGTGAGCTCCAGGCCAGCTGGGACTTAAAGGGAGACCCTGTCTTAAAAGTACAAAAAAAAAAAGTGTAGGGTTCTTTTAAAGACACAGACCACAATTTCTTCTTACAGGATGTGAGAAGAGGGGAAGCAGCAGGCCAGATGGCTTTGAGATCAGTTTCTTTTCCTGGTTGTTTCTGCTGACACAGCTGACTCCAGGGCTAAGATCCAGCCATCCTGTGGTCAGTGGCCCCCTGCTAAGAATAAGTCCTGCTGACTCCTAGGGCCCTTTTTGAAATAACAGCCTGATGAGTCACTCCCCAGAAACATAGCATAAAACAATTGCATGACATGTGATTCATAAAAGTACAGAGGAAGAACAAAGTTTAAAGATAGATAAATCATCACCTGTAACACCATGACAAAAAAATGTGAAAAAAAAGTAATGAAGAAGAGTTTATTTTGGCTCACAGTTTGAGAGCACAGTCCATCACAGACACAGGAGCGGTCAGGAGCTGCTCACGTTGCTGCCACTCAGGGAGCAGAGGAAGGTCCTGGCGCTCAGCTCGCCTCCTCTTTCTTGTTCAGCCCGGGCCTCCGCACACAGGGTGTGCGTTCAGGATGAGTCTTCTCTCCTCACTTAAGCCTTTCTGGAAACTCTCTCATAGACACACCCAGAGGCCAGGTTCTGAGATGGTTCTAGATCTAATTAAGTTGACAGTGGATACTGATCATCACTCCCGACCTTAAGCACAGTGATGACCTATCTCTTGGCCCATAAATTTAGAACTTTCCTCCCAAGAAGTTGTTACATTGTGTTGAATAAGTGAAAGTAAAGTTTCAATCAAAATGTAGCCAGTTTTCCTTTTTTGTTTTTTTCTCTTTCTTTTTTTGAGATAGGGTCTTATGTATCCCAGGCTGGCCTCGAACTCATGGGTGAGGAGGACCTTCCACTCCTACCAAGGGCTGGGGTAGCAAGCACGAGCCTCCAACACCAGAAGTGCTATCTTTTTTAAAAAGATTTTTTCCCTTTTTTATTTTTATTTTGTTTCTTTTCACAAGAAAACAAAAACAATACAAAATGACAATGACAAAACAAAGCAACAAGAACAAAAAAGGAGAAGATTTCTATTTCTTATTTTTATTTATTTTTTTTTCTTTTCATAGGAAAACAAAAAAAGCAAAGCCTACAACCCTGGTGGGTTAGACGCCATAGCAAGCAAAGGATGGGGTCACAAGAGGAAGGACCAAGGCTATGGGTGGGAGGGACTGCATCAAACCTGAGGCTTCCTAGGTCTACAGGCCTATGACTCTGTTGCCTTCAGCACAGATGAGTGTGAATGAGAGCAATGACTGCTGCATGCATCACATGCATCGCACCCATCGCACGTGTTGCACCCATGATAGGGGTGCTCCCCCATCTCCAGGACAGCAGAGGCATACACTTAACCACTCACAGTGAGCAAGGTCTTCCGACATCAATCAACTTAATTATGACAATTCCCTCCCCCAAGCCAGACATGCTGGCAGGACAACCCAGTGTAGACAATCCTTCATCAAGACTCTCTTCCCAAAGGTTGTGTTCAATTGACCATTAAAGCTACCCATCACAGACAGGGTTGTGATCACTCACTGTCTTCCTGGCTGTCATCCGCAGTGTCAAGGCCTCTGTGAAGCAGCGAGGATTAGTCTAGGGGATGGCAGCCATCAAGACAGGACATGCATGGAGTCTCCTCCATTCAGCCCTTCACATATATAAAGTCTCACTTTACTTTCTCCATTCAATGGGGAATATGTGTCTGATATAATTTGAATCTGATTTTAGAAGAGAAATTCTGCCAGGTATGGCGGCTACACTTTAATCCAAGCACTCAAGTGGCAGAGGTTGGAGGATCTTGGTGAGATGGAGTCCAGCCTGGTCTACACGGCAAGTTCCAGGCTAGCTGGGGCTGTAAGAAAACACTCTCTCAAATGAGAGAGAGAGAGAGAGAGAGAGAGAGAGAGAGAGAGAGAGAGAGAGAGAGATCCCCTGGACTGTATCACTTAAATACACTTTTGAGTACATTTATTAAGGATTTCGGAGTTGCCAAGATGCTTCCATGGTTATCTTTGCTGCTCCTCCTGTAGAGGACCCTAGTCTGGTCCCAGCGCCAACACCAAGTGGCTCACAGCTCCTGTGACTCCAGCTCCAGGGGATTCAACGCCCTCTTCTGGCCTCCAAAAGCACCACACTCATATGTGTAAACATAGATCATTTTAAAAATATTTTTGAACAGGGCTGGAGCGACTGGCCTAGCGGTTAAGAGCGCCGACCGCTCTTGCAGAGGACCCGGGTTCGATCCCCAGCACCCACATGGCGGCCGAGAGCCGTCTGAAACTCCAATTCCAGGAGAACTCCAGTTCCAGGGGAGTCCGACGCCCTCTTCTGACCTCCGCGGCATTGCACGTCACGGGTGCACAGACTTGCATGCAAACAATACATTCATACACATACGGAAATAAATAAAATAAAATAAAAAATTGAAAAAAAATATTTTTGAACAAAGGAACTTCAGGGCTGGAGAAATGTCTCAGCAGTTAAGAGTATTGACTGCTCTTGAAGAGGACCCAGGTTCATTTCCCAGTACCCACGTACTGGCTAACAATCATCCATAACTCCATTTTCAGAGGATCCACACCCTCTTCTGGCCTCCGTGGGCATTGCATGACATGGGTGCACATACGCATATGCAGGCAGTACATTCATACACATAAAATAAAAATAAAATAAATAGGGGGCTGGAGAGATAGCTGAGTGGTGAAGAGCACTGGCTGCTCTTGCAGAAGACCCTAGTTTGATTCCCAGCATCCATATGGCAGCTGACAGCAGCCTGTAACTCTAGTTCCAGGGGATCTGACACCCACTTCTGTCCTCCAAGGGCGTTGCATGACACGAGTGCACTAACACACATGAAAGCAAAACACTCATACACATAAAATAAAATAATAAATAAATATTTTAAAAATAAATAAAAATAATTGTTTAAGAACTTTCAATATGTCAGTGCTGGAGAGAAGGCTCAGTGGGTAAGAGCACCTGCCACTCCTTCAAAGGACCCCAGTTCAGTTCCCAGCACCCATGTCAGACAGCTCACAATGCCCTTTAAGTCTTGCTCTAGGGAATCCAGTGCCCTCTGCTGGCCTCTGTGAGAACATGTGCTTATATCCACAAACCTGCATGCGCGCACACACACACACACACACACACACACTCACACACACACACACACACACACACACACACACATGCAGATAATTTTGAAATACTTTAGATCTTTAAAAAATAATTTTATTCTGTAAAATGGTATCCTCTAGTCTTATAGATGCAATAAAAGTGGACATTGGACAATTACGCCACTAGAGAACACTAGTCCAGTGACATGCTAAGAGGAAATTAGCAGGCAATTTAGAGCTGTCATGTTGGGTATAGAGAGGCAGAAATGAAAGTCTGGCAGCAAGGCAAGGCTTTTAACCAGGGGCACACAAACACTGAAATGTTGGCTTTGCTGTGCATTTTAACAGGTCTGTAAGGTCACTTATGTGTGGACTTTGCCAAGGACACATGGTGATGTTTCCTTGGGAGGTCTCTCTTCTAAGGCTTTACCCAGGAGTGATGAATCTACCTGGCGATTCCGAGGACTTTGATGGAATTCGGAAATAAAACCCGGGGGAAAGGGCCTTTCCAAAGAGGAGACAACTGTTGGCCCATGGGAAACAGGGTTCCTATTTGAATTCATGCCTGTGCTCCTGGTTGGAAGAGCTTTGTTTTGTTTTCTCGGTGAGCGGGACAGTCTCTGTAACCCATACTCTTCAGTAGACTAATGGAGTTTATTAAGTTGAGAGACAAATTGGCTTAAAGATGCAGCTTCATCATCTAGGAACATATCAGAATATAGAAAAGAGCATCCATGAAGCAACTCTGAAGGCTGAGCACTAAGTGAGGGCCTGCTTGTCCTCTGAGGAGGGCTGTTGAGAGCATTGCCCTTCAGGTAAGATGAGGCCTGGGCAAAGCCTTCTCATGGATAGCTTCAAGGCCTGACTGGTACAGTCTACCTTTGTGAAGGTCTGAAATCTCCAAGAGAAATGAAGACAAGGTCTCATTTGCAGGGATTCAGCCATCAGTCATCTGGGAAGTAAATAAGGGAGCACTATATCTTTGAAGAGATCTTGGGAAGCCAAATTGAAGAGTTATTCAGTCATTTAAGACAGGGTCTTACTGTATGCATCCTTAACTGGCCTAGAACCCACCATATAAACCATACCGGCCTCAAACTCACAGAGATCCACCTGCCTCTGCCATCTGCTGCTGAGATTAAAGATATGCACCACCACACACACGGCCTCAAGGGATAATTTTAATGGTCAGCATGGGGGTATCACAGATCAACCAGGCAGAAGTTAAAAAAAAACAAAGAATGGAAGAATTTACTGATTTGGGATCAAAGTCTAACTCACAATCCAGTCTAGAGAAAATGCTGTCCCCAGTTAGAAAAAGTATTTGAGCCCTTTCATCTAATCATGGTTGGGCTGCCTGTGAATGTGAGCCACTCCTACTGGGGGTTGATAAGGAGGCCTGTAAGGGCTGAATCATTGGCCATTTTAAGATCTACTACAACTCTTTCTCTTTTGTGTTATTACTGTCACCCCACTCCTTGGTTATACTTTCCTACTGGGTGTTTACTACTCTGTAGGTAACCCTACATTAACCTATTTTTAACAGTTAGGTTGGTTGAGAATCCCTGGAGTACCTTTAAGGCACTGTATTAGTCAGGATTCCTGGGATGAACAAAACCAATAAGATGAACATACATTTAAGGAAGATTTCTCAGATTGCCTCAAACTGTGGCTGTCCTCACAATGGAGAGGCCAAGAACCTGGTAGCTGCTCGGTCCACAAGACCAGATGAGCCTGGAGGCCTGGAGGAGGCCTGGAGGATTCCTGGAGAGTCACTGGTCTTCTGTCCATGTTGGAAAGGCTGGAGAATCTTTATTCACTTACCAGAGGATGGCAGCAACAGGCAGATGAGCTCTTGAACACCGTAGATGAACTCAGCAGTAAGACACAAGGCAAGCAGGCAAAAAGCAAAAGCTTTTCCTCAAGCCTCCTTACATCTGGACCAACACCAGAAGGTGCTGCCTACAGTCAGGTAGATCTTCCTACTTCAGTTAATGTAACCAAGAAAATCCCCAGAAGTTAACCTAGTCTATACAGTCCCTCATAGGTATGTCCAGAGATGAATCTAGTCTACATCATCCCTCACAGGTATGGCCAGAGGTTACCCTTATGGCAAAGTCCTTCACAGGTGTGTTAACCTAGTCTATATCATCCTTCACATGTATGTCTAGAGGTTACCTTTATGGACAAAGTCCTTAACAGGTGTGTTAACCTGTTCTACACCATCCCTCACAGGTATGTCCAGAGGTTACCCTTATGGACAAAGTCCTTCACAGGTGTGTTAACCTAGACTACATCATTCTTCATATGTATGTCTAGAGGTTACCTTTATGGACAAAGTCCTTAACAGGTGTGTTAACCTATTCTACACCATCCCTCACAGGTATGTCCAGAGGTTACCCTTATGGACAAAGTCCTTCACAGGTGTGTTAACCTAGTCTATATCATCCCTCACAGGTGTGTCCATAGGCACATCTCATGGATGATCTTGTCAAGTTGGCAATCAATATTAACCATCACAGAGATTTAGGGAACTCCCTAGCACTTTTGGTGGTTTTCTCAATCAGTCATGCTACTTGCTGGGGTGGGTCAAGTTCTTGCTGATCACGTGGCTTCTCTTGGAAGTATTGAGGACCTTTCCCTCCATTTTGAATCTCCTCTTTGCAGAATAAATGTTGGTTAGAGTCTGGCCCCTGGAGCCCCTATGACCTCTTCGATCAAGAGGAAGGGTGACTTACCAGAGATATAGGAACCTTTTAGACATGCCCTGTTGTCCTCTGGAATCTTGCTGATATGGAACAGCGGCAGAAATCCTGTCTTCTCATTGGCTTTTACCTCCGCATTGACCTGTTGAACACCTGAGCGTCATTTATCCCGGCCTTGTGGAAGGAAAGGTGGGTTTTCGTCTAGCTGTTGTATAACACTTAAAGCTTGATGAAAATAAATGGATTTTAAAATAAATTTTGACTCTGTTAGCACTCTATTTCCTAAGTAGTTAAAAGTCTGACAAACTCAGCAGACAATATAAGTAATTATCTTGATAAAATATAAAATCCTTGTACTTTAAACTAGTTTTTATGAGTTCTACAAAAAGCAGATCAACATTTTAAGAAGCAGCAAATTGGGTTTTATTTTTACATTAGTACTAAATTTTGACCTTAGAAATTTTTAATAGCTGATTTAGTCACATCAATATCATCTTTCTATTAACCCCCTTAGACCTTCTGTGATATACTTGAACCTTCCTGGTTGTCTTCATTTTTCTCCTTTTCTGTTTTGGAACAATCCTTTAGTTGTAGAAGAAAACTGTATTTTGCTGTCTAAGATCCTTTAGTATGAAAAGCATTTCTTTTTATCAGAAATGTACTTTAATCATCTACACCTTTTCCTTACACTAGTTCCTTTCTGTCTGACTTTCTTTTACATGATTCCTGACATAATTTCAGTTTTTCTGTGTGTATGTGTTTTGTGTGTGTGTGTGTGTGTGTGTGGCATTTGACCACATGCCTGTCTGTGTGCACATGTATGTGCCTGTACACGGACATGGAGGTCAGAAGTGGACACTGGCCATCCCACTCAATCACTCTCCATCTTGTGTGTGTGTGTGGCATATGTCCACATGTCTGTCTGTGTGCACATGTGTGTGCCTGCACATGGAAGGGAGGTCAGAAGTGGTGGCCATCCCACTCGATCACTCTCCATCTTGTGTGTGTGTGTGTATGTGTGCGTGGGGGGGGCATATGACCACATGTCTGTCTGTGTGCACATGTGTGTGCCTGTACACGGAATGGAGGTCAAAAGTGGACAATGGCCATCCCACTCGATCACTCTCTATCTTGTGTGTGTGTGGCATATGACCACATGTCTGTCTGTGTGCACATGTGTGTGCCTGTACACAGACATGGAGGCCAAAAGTTGACACTGGCCATCCCACTCCATCACTCTCCATCTTGTGTGTGTGTGTGGCATATGACCACGTGTCTGTCTGTGTGCACATGTGTGTGCCTGTACACGGACATGGAGGTCAGAAGTGGACAATGGCCATCCCACTCGATCACTCTCTATCTTGTGTGTGTGTGTGGCATATGACCACATGTCTGTCTGTGTGCACATGTGTGTGCATGTACACGGACATGGAGGTCAGAAGTGGACACTGGCCATCCCACTCGATCACTCTCCACCTTGTTCCCTTGAGACCTCAGGGTCTCCCACTGAGCCTGGAGCTGGGCTGTGGACAGCAAGTCCTTGCAATCCTCCTGTCTCCACTCTGACAAAGCGCTGCGGTTACAGCCACATACATGGACATGTCCAGCCTTTTATATGTGCCCTGAAGATTTGAGCTCAGCTCCTCATGCTTGTACAAGTGCTGTTACTCTCTGAGCCACTTCTCCAGCCTGGGTTTTTCTTCTTCTTTTAAAGCCATAAAACCTGTACATAGAGTACATCCAATCACTTTTTTTTTTTTTACAAAATAGATCTAGTTTATATCACCATTTATTGGCCATATTGCCTAACATCTAACTTGTCTGGTTATATTGATTGTTCAAGGCCAAGTTAATCTCTTTCTTTTTAAGGTTTAGTGTATCAGACGTGTCCCAATTATGAAGGCCACATCAGCAAGGCAAACAACCAGAAATCAAGGGGAGTTATCCATCTCAAAGAGGAAAAACCCAGGCACTCATGCATGAGGCAAGACTCCTACAAAAAAAAAAACAAAACCCATGAATGAATGATTGGGGTGTTCCTAGATCACCAGGGGGCCAGGGGATCGGGTGAAGCATGCCTGGTTCTGGGGTTGCTTTGGCCAGCAAGGGGCCAATTACCACTATCTGTATTTCTATATTAATGATGGAGCAGTTTCCTCTATTAGATAGCATGGATTCCTTTCTGTACAGATCTGGAGATGGGTAGGGTAGGAAAACCCAAAAAAAGAGCCTTTTCCTGGCTACAAGGCACCAGAGGCTCACAGGCACAGCAGAGATTTTAAATTCCCTTCAGGGCCAGTTAGTAAAATAAGCACCCCCAAGACAGAGGGACAAGCACTGGGGTCTGGTGTGACCTCTTTTTTAGAAAAGAAATGCAGTGACTCATCACATGGCAATAGGCACACTTGGGAAAGATGGCACAAGTGAAGTCAGTCCTGTTTGGGAAAAGGTACCTGGGTCAGGTTAGCAAGGATGTAGTAGAACACAGCAGTACACAGGGAGCAAGAGACAGAGACCTGAGTGGTGTAATCCACAAAAACAGGAAAGTAGGAGGATCCCATAGCCAGGTACAGAAGCGCACAGCCACGGGCAGG
Organism: Rhizomys pruinosus; assembly: GCA_009823505.1. Taxonomy (NCBI): domain Eukaryota; kingdom Metazoa; phylum Chordata; class Mammalia; order Rodentia; family Spalacidae; genus Rhizomys; species Rhizomys pruinosus. Next base: position 4,279,513 of record VZQC01006754.1, read on the forward strand.
TGCAAGCCGAAAGGATCAGGGAATTGTATATCTCAACCCAAGGAAGGGCACTTGGTGCCTTAAAATCTAATCATGGGTTAGGGAGATAGCTCGGTGGGCAAAGTCCTTGTTATAGAAGCGTAAGAACCGGAGTTTGAGTTCCTGATACCCACATAAAAAGCCAGGCGTGAGAGCACACATCTGTAACCACAGCACTGGGGTATGGGGTTGGAGAAAAGAAGAACCCTTGAACCCGCCGACCTGCCAGCCTAGATCAATTGCTAAGGCTCTGTCTCTGGAAAATAAGGGAGAGTAATTGAGGAAAGCATTTCACATCAACATCTGGCCTCCAGGTACAAAGGCACACGTGCACATGCACACACAAACACACACACACATACACACACACACACACACACACACACACACACACACGGGTGCAAATCCAATTATAACTAGGCAGAAAAGCCAAAAGATATCACCAGATATGGCTCTGGACTCCCTTTGGCTCCCAATCCTTTTCCTCTCCAAGAATTCAAAGGAGATGTCATGGTGCAGATGATGGGGTGAGTTTATCACAGAATAACATGAAGCGCTCTCCAGTGAAAGAAGACCTGGGCCAAAGAGACCACTGTGGCCGTCCACTTTGAGAAGAGTTTCATAGTATCTCTAAAGTCTCTGGGACAGACAGCTTTCCTGAGGGGTGTGATCTTGTCCAGATGATTGACAGGCCCATTAGACTGACTTTACAGGAGGAGACAATAGCACACCCTTGTTACAGTCTGCCCACAGCAAGCTCCTGAAGGTCGGGGATCTTCCAAACAAGTTTAGATGGCTTTCATCAGATCATGACCTTCAGGGCTGTGTGGATGCCAAGTCTCCTCCCAGGGCTAGAGAGAGAAATTTGAGTCTTCATATCCCGGTTCTTAGTTTTTATGAGGGAGAGACCTGGCCTCAGTGTCCTTCAGGCTTGTTCAGATCTGAGTCACTGCCTAACAAGCCCATCTCACAGATGAAGAAACTGAGGCTCAGAGAGAATACAGGCTTGCAGAAGGTCTGTCAGACTCTCTAGTTGTGGGCCTTTGTGTATGGCTTTGCCCTCCATCTCTCTAAATAAAACCTACCCATTACCAGACATTAACAAATCAACAAGACAACTCTTCCCCAGGGCTGCTCTGTGCCTATCCCTAAATTGGACGCTGGGAGAAACACAGAAATAAGAAAATGTCTTTGCTGTCTGAGGTCTAAGCTTCAAGCTTAGGAGATGAGAAGGGGAAAAAAAACACTCAGCACTTAACATTTGAACCAGGGTGCACCCATGATCATAACCATAGCTACCAGGACAGGGGCCCAAAAACCTCTGCTTCCCTGTGTTCATGAACCAGCCACCTCTATTAGTGCAGTAGTGGTCTTGTTTTCTGAGAGGTAATCAACAGCTATCTAGTTGGAATTAAGGCTCTCTCAATGAGAGTGAACTCATGGGTGGCTCTGTAAATTCAGCCAAATACACATGGCTGTAGAGGACCTAGATCCTAGAGAAAACCCTAGCTCTGTCACATCTCTAGAACAAACAAATTTCTTACCACATGCTAAAACTACATCCTTATATTTACAGAGAATCATACAGTATACCACTCATCAAAATAAGCCTCTTTTGCAGCCGATGCAGGCTACTACAGAATCCACAACTGATCAGACAGGGAGAATATACATCAGAGAGATGCCCGGTCCTAGGAGACACACCTACAGTTGAACCTCTACACCGAAGACTCTCAGAACATAGCAGAACGAAGGGTAGAGAGAAAACTAGTGCATCCCTCAACTCTCCTAGGTGAAGCTTCCTTAGCCAACAGAAGACCACAACTGGTAGAGTTTTAAAGAATAAGAGACTGCAGAGTATGTGTCCCTGGACAAGGCTCCTATATTAAACCTCCCCCACCCAGGGATCAGAGACCATTGTGGAAGAGGGGGCAGAAAGATTAAAAGAGCCAGGGCTGGTTCATGAACTCAGGGAAGCAGATGCTTTCAGGTCACATGTGAACTTGTGGCAATGGTGGCACTGAGCACCAGACCTATGCCAACTCAATCAGACAAGGGCCCAGAGAGGATCAGAAGAAATGGGCTGCAGGCTGGCCCTAGACTGAGAAATTTGAGAGACTGATTAGTGCTGGGTGAGAGTAGGACTTACTTGTGGTCTCTAGATGTGCTGACTAGACTCCAGTGGATAAGCTTGCACTGAAGGACACCGGGGTAAAATGCTTGACTGGAGAGGACTTAACATGTGTGGTGGACACATGAGTCCAGTGCAGGGGTGTTGGGTTATGAACAACAGAAGAACTGTGCTACGTACAGCAGAGAGCTGAAAGCCAGATCAGGCACTGGGGGGGGGGGGGATAATGTTGCAACCAGAAGACTATTTCATAATACCCGAGTAATTACAGCTTTTGACTTCTGCTTATTTTCTCCAAGTACCTGTGCTTCTACTTGATCATCACATTATGGGGAACCAGTGGTGTCAGAACCAGGTTCTGTCACCTCCATCAGACAGAAGGAGAAGCTGAGATGCTCAGAGAGGTTGGGCGAGCTGGCCAAGATTTGCACTGCAAGGCAGGCATGAAATCCCAGGACTCAGGAACCTGAAGCAAGAGGACTGCCATGAATTCAAGGCCAACCCAGGCTATAGTAGGAGACCACACCGCAAAACAAAACAAAGAAGAAAAAAAAAAAAAAACCAGAATGAAGCAAACAAGAACGAGAACATCTCTAAAACTTGCTTTCCAGACCTGTGGTGTAGGAATAAAATTCCCTACTGTGTAAAGCTACTGAACATCCAAACATTTACAGGAGAGCTCAGCCAGCCTTCCTCAACATGGGCGACTGCACCTCTCTCCCACTGAGATCACCTGCAAAACCACCTGTGTGACCCCTTGCTGGTAGTGCTCTCCAGGGATTTCTGGCTTCGTCCTGACCAGCAGCTGTGGCTGTAGGCCCCAGGTTCTGAGCTCAGTCTCATTGGGCGGCAGCTTCCAAAAGAATCCAGCCGGCTCCATGCTTCCTTCCTGCGCTGCCAGGAAACAAACGCCAGGGGCTAGCTGCACGGTGGGGCTCAGGAAATAATTAGTTTGCCTTCCCAAAAGGCCAGAGTTCACTATTGAGATATTTAAAACCCGACTAATGTCTTAAAATAAATATCACAATGGATATGTCAAAATAGCTGTGTGTTCTAACACAGGACGTCAAGAGGGGTGGAAAATGTAAATGGATTTACCAAAATAATCTCTGAGCAGCCCCTATGGGGGTTGACAACTTGAAGTAAGATGACACAGACATGTCATCTTACTTCAAATTGCCTTTTTTATATATGTTTGGTTTTGTCCTTTGAGGATGCAGAAAGGGTTGTCACACAAAAGAGATGAGTGACTATTCTCACAAAAGAGGAAAAAAATATTTGCTTTTATTGTTTTTTTTTTTTTTACTTTTTTGGTCTTTTTGAGACAGGGTCTCCCTGTAGCTCCAGGCTGTCCTGGAACTCACTATGTAGACCAGGTTGGCCTTGAACTCACAAAGATCCACCTGCCTCTGCCTCCCAAGTGCTGGGATCAAAGGAGTGTGCCACCACGCCAGGCAATAATTGCATTTTTAACATTGGTCTTAATCATTTTCAGACACAGCCAGGCCTGGGCATGCAGGTCTATCATCCATCCAGTCTAAGACAAGAGCTGCAAGTTCAAGGCCTGTTTGAGCTACAAAGTGGGTTGGACATGAGCCTGGGTAATTTAGCAAGATCATGTCTCTGGCTGAAGCTTTGTTTTTGTTTTTCTTTTTCTGTTTTTTTTTTTGCTTCGTCGGGATGTTACCTCATATAACCCATTCTCAGTTTCACTAGAGAGCCAAGGGTGACCTTGAACTCTTGATCCTCCTGCCTCCACCTCCAAAGTTCTGGAATTACAAGCATCATACCTGGTGCTTTCTGCAGTGCTGGGGTGGAAGCTAGGGTGTCCTCCATGCTAGGCAAGCATTCTACCAAATAAGGTACATTTCCAGCCCCTAAAAAATGTTTAAAGGAGGTGGAGAGATGGCTCTGCACTTAAGAGCACCAGCTGCTCTTGCAGAGGATCTGGGTTCAATTCCCAGCACCCACATGCAGCTGACAATTGTCCATAACTCCAGTTTCAGGGGATCTGATGCCCCCTTCTGATATCCATGGGAATTGCATGCCACAGGTGCACTTACATGCAGGCAATACACGAATACCCATAAAATAAAAATAATAAAATATATTTTTAAATATTTTAAAGGCCTAGAGGAGTACTTTGTGATAGACCACTTGCCTAGCATGTGCAAGGCCCTGGTCCATCCCCAATGCTGCACTGATAATAGCATTTGCTGAACACTTCTGTCTGTGTTTAATGCAAACCTCTAGTCCTAACAAGGAGCTGATTTCTCCAGCTAGAAGGAATACTGAGCACCCAAGGATGCTGAATTCTTGGCTGAGCATTTTAAATTATTTTTCTCTGTCAAGTCTTCAAGGGTGGAGACTTAGAGAGGCAGGCTTCCTCCTGCTGCAGAAGGCGCCACTTCCAGAAGGGGCCTGAACTCCTCAGTGGAGGAAGAATGAGACTGTAGTCCACTCCCGCCCTCCACCTGAACTCCGTTTTCTCCCCAGTGCCTTCCCAGAGTTCCATGCCCCGTCCAGACACAGGAGGCCGAAGGCTCAGCACATGCACCAGGGAAGGCATACGTCTGTGAATTGCACAGATTGGACTTTATGGCTGATAGAAAAGAACAAAGAGAAGCAGTCCCGGTAAAACCCAGAAATTCACAAACACGCCAGCTCCCTTGGGATACCTGGCAAAACTTCCCATCTCCTCCCAAGTGCCCCCTCCACTCGGCACTCTCTGAAACATCCAATCATTGCCCAGAACTACCTTGTGATGCTCTTTGGGCAGATGCTCTTTCTCCAAATGTCCTTCCTCTGCTAAGGGAGTTCCTGCTCCCCTGCCAAGACCTTGCTGGACAGGATCATTCAGAAGGTGTCATCTTTCTTCCACACCTACACTCAAAGGGATTCAGGAATCCCTCATCCTTTCTCTCTTTGCAGGCCTACATTTGATTTATTTAATATTTTATTACTATCTGTGCGTTTGCATGTGCACATGTGTGCATGGAAGGCCGAAAGTCAACCTCCGGTGTCATTTCTCAGGAGCCATCCATTTTGTTTCTTGAGACAGCATCTCTCGCTGGAGCCGGAGCTCGCTGACTAGACTGAGCTGGCTGGCCAGTGAGCTTCAGGAACCTGCCTCTCTGTACCTCCTCAGGGCTGAAATTAAAAGCACACACCAACGTATCCGGCTATCTACATGGGTCCTGGAGATCAAACTCAGAAGCTTATCCTCGCATAGCAAGCACTTTATCAACTAAGCTACCTTTCTATCTCCAGATTTACACTTTTATAGCTATCACAATATTTGGGGTTTAGTCTTCTGGATTGGTGACTCTGGATTTGGTCTTCTGGATTGGAAGGTGAAGTGGCCTTCCTGCGTGCAAGGATGGTACACCTTCAATCTCCCTTTACCCCTCCATGCCCACCCAGCCCAGTGCCTGAGTCAAAACAAGCACCTAATTGAATTGAACCAGAATTGAAAATGAAAACAAATACCAGAGAAGCTGGAAGAAAGGGAGACAAGTGCTAATGTTTTGGGAGTCTATTATGGAGCAATCAACCAGACCGTGTTTTCCTAATACAGATTACAAAGCTGGCACTGTGGCCAGGCGGAGCAGCGGTGGGGATTGGCACTCTCCGGACATCTGCCAGGTGTCTCCTCTGATAAATCCTCACCTTGCCTGGCCGACAATTTCATCTTTCAGAAGGCAGAGGAAGTGGCAGAGAGGACAATTCCTCAGCACAAAATCCTGGCAACACAGCAACACCAGGGGGTACTGGCCAGGGAGTCCCCGAGATCCTCCTGTCTCCACCCCCTACCCCACCTCCCCGTGCTGGGGTAACACCATAACAGGTATGCACCACCTTGCCTGGCTTTTACCTGGGTCCTGGGGGTCTAAACATAGGACTTTGTATTTACTCAACAAACACTTTACCTACTGAGCCTTGTTCCCAGCCTCAGGATATTACAATCTTAATGACAATGCAAGAAAAAGAAGAATATAAGCATTCATTAAACACCTGCTGTATCCTATCTACTTTACCTGTGCAGTTAGTTGGGTACAAATTGCTTCAAGCCAGAAAATAAAGAGAAGCAAAGAAACTCACTCAGGGCCATACAACACAGTTCCATCTGTCTGCAGACCTCAAGTTCAAGTCTCACTGTGCTGCTTAATGAAGGAGCATAACCTGACTTTTAACAAGGACCAGAAGAAAAACCAGGATCAAACAGCATAGGGTAAGTGATGCTTCACTAACAAAATACACAAATGAACCCCTACAGCTAGGCAGCTGCCGTCCTGCATGTCTGGGCTCTATGCTCCAGGCTGCTCCGAGCTCATGAGCTTCCTCCTCCGTAGATGCTTCAGGGTTGTCTCTGCCAGGGCATGGGGTCCTGGAGGACCTCACCCTGTCGCTCATCACCACATCCACATATCCGTTCCCCTGATGGAGAAGGAGGAAGCAACGATTTGCAAGTGATCATGAGATCTGAACGATTTGCAAGTGATCATGAGATCTGAACTCTTGGGACCATTTCTTTTTTTTTTTTTTTTTTTTTAAACATGCACTTTTTTTAAATTTTATTTATTTCTGTATGTGTATGAATGTACTGTCTGCATGTAGGTCTGTGCACCTGTGTCGTGCAATGCCGCGGAGGTCAGAAGAGGGTCTCGGATTCCCCTGGAACTGGAGTTTCAGACGGTTCTCGGCCGCCATGTGGGTGCTGGGGATCGAACCCAGGTCCTCTGTAAGAGTGGTCGGCGCTCTTAACCGCTAGGCCATCTCTCCAGCCCTGGGACCATTTCTTAGTATTTGTGTATATCTGCAAATAAGTATTTGACCTTGTTTTATCTTGGTGAACTTGTATCCATTGTACTCACTGATAGGGTCCCCTTTACATTCCTTCTGATTACTTTTGCAACACATCAACAGAATACGGGATCCATTTGCTATCAGTCTTTATTTGGCTGAAATAACATTCCTGAGGTGGTTAAATAAGTGTCCAGGGACAAGTTATCCAAGGGGCACACCCTCTATTCTCTTTGGGAAAAGAGACTCACATACACAGAACACTTTCATGGTAACAAGCTCAGCAAAGAGCACCTTAAATATTCCATTTCCTATCCATAATAATGACCTGATAAAGTTCAAATGGCCCCACTTTCCAGATATTGAAAGTGAGATGGGGGAGGTAAGATTACGGTGCAAGCCTGGGCATTTACCAGGAATGGAGACCAGAAGTCAACGCTGTGTCTGCCCGTCACTTGGGACAGAACCTTTTCCTCTACAGGGGATGAAGATTAGGGAAAACAAGCTGTTCAGAGAGCAAACAAACAGGACTGCTGGTAGACCCGCTCCCTCACCAAAGCCTGGGCAGGGTGAGCCATTCAGTCTGGTTGAGCCCTTCACCCTGTTCAGGATGGTCACTGTCCCACTCAGTCCCCGAGGAAGACACGTCTTGCAGATGTCCTCTGCAAGACACCAAGAAAAGGAATCAGATCATCACGTCAATGTTGGGACTCCCTGGCCTTTGACCTCTCCCAACCATGGCTGGGAACGGGAAAGCTGACAACATAAAAGTGTGAGAGATGTGGAGAGGAGATGGTGAGTGTCATAGTGGCTTCTTCCCGTAGCTGTGATAGAACACCTGGCAGCAACAACCTAAGGGAGGAAAGATTTATCGTGGGTCACAGCTCAGGATCACAGTCCCTCACTGGGAGGCATGTGGTGGGTAGTTCCACGCTGGTGGGAGCGTGTAACAACTTTGCTCCCAATTCAGCGGAACGGGGAGCAGAGAACATTCAGGCCAGAACTGAGGCTGGCTATAACCCTGAAGATCACAACAACCCACTTCCTCCAGGAAGGCTGCGACTCCTAAAGGTTCCATGGCATCCCTAAACAGAGCAGCTTGCTGGGGACCAACCGTTCAAATGTATGCGTCTGAGAGATGCTGCATGTCAGACTACAATAGTGGATAAAGAACTTTCAAAAGCTCCAGGATACCCAGGCCCTGTCCACCCCAGGGTCTTATAAGTCACATGCCCTTTTACAGCCTGATGTGTTCATGCCATAAAGTGGCATACACCTGTCATCCCAGTACTTGGGAAGCTGAGGTGGGGAGATCAAGAGTTCAAGGCCAGTCTAGGCCACACAGCAAGTTTGAGGCCAATCTAGGCTACACGAGTCCCTGTATGAAGAGAGGAAAAAAAGAATGAAAGGTATTGGCTCAGAGGTCAGCCAGATCTGAACTGGAACCCCAAGCCCACAGCATACGGGCTACGGGAAGCTGTACAATACCCTAAGCATAGGCCTCCATCTCGAGGACAGAGGAAAAATTGTGTCTCCTCTCAGCAGGTCATGACAGTTAAATGAAGAACATCCTTAACACGGGTTCTAGCACGTAGCCGGCACTCGCTAAATGACAGCTATTTATCCTAGGATGGAGAAAGGGTATTCAGTCTGTAAACAGCAGAGATCAGCATCAGCCCTGAAATGCTTTTTTCACCTTTCCCTGAAGCTCTATCTCTTGATCTGCATGTGATAATTCTGAATTTCTGGATTCATTATTTGGGGGTTGTATTAGTCACTTTTCTGTTGCTGTGATAAAATCACCATTACCAAGGGAACTTATAAAAGGAAGAATTTATTTGAGCTTATGATTGATGGTTCCAGGGAATTAGAGTCCATTGTGGCAGGAGGCATAGCAGCTGGAGCTGGAGCAGAAAGCTGAGGTTCACATCTTCCAGTGAGCACAGGAAACAGAGAGAGCAACTGGAGACTGCCAAGCCTTGTTGAACTCTCTAAGCACACCCCCAGTGACATACTTCCTCCAGCATGGCCACATCTAAGACCTCCCAAAACAGCACCACCAACTGGGGACAAAATGTCTGAAAACTTGAAGCCTATGGGGGACATTCTTATTCAAACTAACACAGGGGTCTATAGAATACTGTTCCCCAAGATTATTTCCAATGTAACCTACTTACTTCCTATTCCTCCTGGAGAATCGCATCCCTATTATGGTATTGACCCTTTAATCATTCTTTCTACAAATGGTGCTTGATCATAACCATCAGTGGTGACCAATTACTTGTGCTGCATACAGACTATGCATTATCTATGCTCTTGAATGACCATAAGAACAGAAACCCCAAACATCATAATCCTGATTTTATGGACTAATATATATGTCCCCCAGGTTCATATGCTGACACCCTAACAGAGCAGAAGGTGATGTTTGGAGATGGCACTATGGGTTCCAGGTGACAGGTTCTGATGACACTGTAAGAGTGAGATCCCGGGGCTGGAGAGATGGCCTAGCGGTTGAGAGTGCCGACCACTCTTGCAGAGGACCCAGGTTTGATCCCCAGCACCCACTTAGTGGCTGAGAACCATCTTTGACTCCAGTTCCAGGGGAATCCAACACCCTCTTCTGACCTCTGAGGCACTACATGACATGGGTGCACAAACCTACATGCATACAGTGCATTCATACACATACAAAAATAAATAAATAAAAGAGTGAGATCCTAATGAGACTGCATGGCTTGGTCACTTGCTCTCTACCACATGAGGAAAATATGCAAGATGGGTAGGGGCCTCTGGCCAGGACCCCTGTTGCCTGGCACGCTGACTTTGGACTTCTTAGTCTGCAGAATGGTAAGAAACAAGCATCGGCTGCTTCAGCCACTCAGCCTGTGAAGTTTGCCATAGCAACCCAAGCTGATCATACTTGACTGTCCATGTTCCCTTAAAGTACAAGGGACGTCCCTGCTCATGTCCTCTCTCGGTCAGTAGCTCCAACACCCAAGTCAGAATCTTTCTTTCTAGTCTCCTTTCCTTCTCTGACTCCCCAGTTGTGTGAGTTCTGGGTCTAAAGTCTCTCTCTCTCTCTCTCTCTCTCTCTCTCTCTCTCTCTCTCTCCATCTTCAGAAGCCTACTCTGCCTCCTCCTCCAGAAGCCTACTCTGACTTCTCCCCTACTCCCAGACATCCCTGCTAGAACTGCCACACAGCACAAAGTCATCTAACAAAAGCTTTGAATCTGCCACAGTCCTATTCAAAAGTCTCTCATGAGAGATGAGGAGATAAGTTATTTGGTAAAGTGTTTGACAACAGCAACAAACGCCATGGACCTGAAATCCTGGCACTGGAGAGGCAGAGAGCAGAGGTAGCGTGGGACTCACTGGACAACTAGGGTACTCCTGGATGAGCTCCCAGAGAAAGACCTTGTCAAAAAAACAAGGTAAACAGCACTTGTTGACTAACACCTGAGGTTCTTGTACACACACACACACACACACACACACACACACACCACACCAGGAGTCATAAAAGCTCTAGGATACAATCTCTGCTACTCAGCACCCAGCACTGCCCAGCAAGCTTTCTTCCTTTCTGAGGCAGCGACCCACATGCACCTACAGGTCTCTCTAATGGCCATCCATACCCAGTGCCTGTGCGTCTGCTGTTCCTTCCACTCACAACCACGCCCCAAAGAGAATGTGAAGCGTCTCCTCCCCAGGCTGGGCAAAGCACCTCCCTGTGTAACCCCTAACAGAATAAAGTTGGACAATGGCACAGCCTTGTAACTGGTTTCTTCCAGGGGGCGTCTTAGTTGGACATTCTCTGATTGGCTGACATCCGGCGGGTTACTCTGTTGATTTCAGAGCTACTTTACCAGTTCCATGTCTCTCCCCAGCCAAGGCCCCATGGTCCCCGTGCCTCACACTCCAGCATCATGGATGAAGAGACTGTGGTGACATTCGGCTGAGCATGACCACAAGCTTTCCGTGACCACTAGAAGCTCCACAGTTGGCCGTTGAGGGTGGGAGGCAAATGTGTAAGTGTTAGATATGAATCTCCATCATCTGAAAGGCCATGTCCAACATCAGGTGCCCAGGTGTGGGCGCTCAAAGACAGGGTGCACTTGGGGTGGCCTATTTGGATTTACGGGTAACCTGCTTGCCTGGGGATGCCAGGCCCAGCTGTCAGCTTGCTGCTCTGGCTCCCACCACCTCCCAGGAGCTCATCAGGAATACATTGACATTTCCAAGCCTATTGATTTCAGGAGCTAGCTAGGCAGAGGGTGAGGGAGTGGACTGACTTTATTACTGGAGGGAGGGGGGAAAGAGAATAAACAAGGATACTTTTGTTTGGAAGACAAAACCAAAATTACCCGTGGAATGGGGCTGAATTAAACACTTGAAGTTCAGTCTCTCCAGAGTGCTGACGGCCCAGGTGGGGATCGATGGGGAAGCAATTTGAGACCAGGAACCTGGCTCTGGATATTAACAACTAATTATACCAACGTCTGCAGAATCCAGGAACTTCTGCAGCCTCCTGAAGGACACCATGGCAACATCAGACCTGGGTCAGGGGTCAGGGAGCCGACCTCTGCTCTGAGACTCCCACCTCACAGCTCAGGACCAACATTAAGGAGAATGTTAAGGGGCTGAGGAGATAGCGCCATCGAATGGGGCACAATGTGAGGACCTGAGCTCCGTTCTCAGAAAGCTGGCGTGCTGACACACACTTAAAATCCAGGCGCCAGGGAGGTGGAGAAGGGTCCCTGGAGTTCACTGGCCAGCCGGCAAGTCCGATCTGTGAGTTCCAGGCCAGTGACACATGACAATGACCCTGGCTCTGAAAATAAGATGGACAGCACCTGAGAAATGACGACACATGTCCATGTGCGTATGCACACCTGCATACAAGTCCATATACATACACTCTCACATACACACACACATATACACTCACACAAGTCCACACACAAATCCTTATGCACACACATAAATCCAACACATTCACAGACACACATGAACATATTTGCACACATACACACAAATATACATACACATAAGTCCATACACAGATACAGACATATACATATACAAAAATATATACACATACACACTCCTACATAGCCTCACATGCTTACATATAACACAGACAATCACACAAATCCATACAATTTCAAATACATACACACAAATCCATACATAAATAAATCTACACACACAATCCACAAACACAAAGCTACATACACATACACTCACCACATACATACATGCACACACACATACACTCACCACATATACATACTTACACACACTCATACACACACCTACATACATACACACGAATGCACACACACTCACATCATATACCTACACACACACACAAAATACACACATACAGACAATCTTACAACATGGCTCAAGGTAGCAGAGCCAGTGCCTAAGTCAGGCATGGGAATACCTGTGGTGCTTGTTGAAATACAAGCTTTCTTCCATACAATCACTCAGCAGCCTCAGGGACCATCCACGCCCCTCCCTCCCAAGATCCAAGGACTACAGAGTAACAACTGGCAATTGGCGTCCACAGCCACTCCTTGACCACGGCTCTCACCCTAAGGATACTCACAGATTTGGCTTATGACCCTGATCTCAGTCAATAGCTTTCTGCGATCAGAGAATCACCAGTGTATTAGTCACTTTTCTGTTGCTGTGATAGAACACCATGACCAAGGAACTTATAAAAGGAAGAGTTTATTTGAGCTTACGATTGACAGTTCCAGGGAATTAGAGTCCATTGTGGCGGGAGGCGTGGTGGCTGGATCTGGAGCAGCAAGCCGAGGGTCACATCTCGCAAAGAGCACACAGGAAGCAGAGCAGAGAGCAACTGTAGACCACGAGGCTTGTTAAAACTCACTAAGCGGGGCTGGAGAGATGGCCTAGAGGTTAAGAGTGCCGACCGCTCTTGCAGAGGACCCGGGTTCGATCCCCAGCACCCACATGGCAGCCGAGAACCGTCTGAAACTCCAATTCCAGGAGAACTCCAGTTCCAGGGGAATCCGACACCCTCTTCTGACCTCCGCGGCACTGCACGTCACGGGTGCACAAACTTGCATGCAGACAACACATTCATACACATACGGAAATAAATAAAATTAAAAAAAAAAAAACTCACTAAGCCTCCCCCAGTGACACACTTCCTCCAGCACGGCCACACACCCCAAGACCTCCAAAAACAGCGCCACCAACTGGAGACAAATGTCTGAATACCTAGAGCCTATGGGGGACACTCATTCAAACCACCACAACCAGCCAGCCTTTTTTTAGGGTAGGAGGGTTTTACTGTAAGAAAATAAGGTCACACACTCACCGTATCTATATTCATATATATCACACATACCCATGGAGAGTTGTCTTATAAATAGTGGCATAGTTACATATGAAAATTAAATATAGTATGGAAATTTTTAGTTTTGTATCCCATTAATATGTATGTATACCAAGTATAGTTATATACTAGAACTATGTTTATATACGATAACAACTATATACTAATTATAGTTAACTATTCTCATAGGTGTGTATAACTATATAACTACATATAATATACATAAACTATATATTCAGTTACATGCAGTGTATAAATTACATAATTCAATATTGATTTATGTCAATACGTAGATATTAACTGTAGATAATTATATATAATTAAGTATACACATAGCAAAAGAGATCATTATAAAGTTAAATATACTGTATATAGAGTATGTAGACAATAAACTACATACATTTCCATATGTCTGTGTATAGTATATGTAACTATGTTCTCGTTTCATTTCTGTGGCTATGCTGAAACACCCTGGCAAGAAACAACCTGGGGACAAAGGGTTTATTCAACTCAGACTTCCAGGTCACAGTTGATGGCTTCAAGGTAGTCTCTACAGCAGGAGTATGAGAAAGCTGGTCACATAACTCCACAGAGAGCAGAGAGAAAGGAACACACACACACACACACACACACACACACACACACGGCAGTGCTCAGCTCACTCTCTCCACTCTTCCACAGTCCAGGGCCCAACCAGGGAATGGTGCCCCGATTTCAGCCTTCCCATGTCGGTTAAGGTAGCGAAGATAAACAGGGCCCAGGCCAAGCTGATCTGGACAGTCCTTTTTGACGACCTCTCCCCAGTGACTCGAGGTTGCCCCAAATTAACAAAGCTAACCATCACATTCATGAATACAAACTACATCCATATGTATACATACATGCATCTAGCACATATAAATTTGCTGTATAATATATACAGCTACAGACGGTGATGTAGTTATGTAGTATAAAGTGTATGCAGTAATATTTATACACATAAGCATCTCTTCATGAACTTGATGCATTGGGGAGATATTTGCATATTAACACATTCTTTACTAGTATGGACAGGGACCATAATTTATTATTATTATTATTATTATTATATGTCTGCATATTACCATTTATTTATTAGTAATGGGTAGGCTACTCCCTCTTTAGGGATTTTCCTTGAGACAGGTTCTCACTATGTAACCTGGTCTGGAACTCCCTGTATAGATCAGGCTGGCCTCGAACTCAGCAATTTACATGCCTCTGCCTCCTGAGTGCTCGGGTTAAAAGTGAACACCACTATGCCCTGCCCCACTTTTTCACAAATGTCCTGACAGTGAACACCCTGAACACAACTTCTTTTACATCCATGTGAACACTTTTATGAGACCTATGAAAGGTGGTGTGTGCTTTTCATTTTGATCGATCTTGATCAACTAATCACAGTTTCCATTGAACAAATGACAGCACCTGGGCCTCATGTCTCCAGGTGGTCTGCTGCCCTCAGCCTCCTCCATGTGGCTGCTGGTTCACCCGAGGAGTTCATCTGAGCGCCCTGCCTGTCTGCATTTACCATCGCATCCAGCAAGCTCTTTTGGATCTGTGTGCCTCCTGTTTGTTCACAAAGACACTGAGGGGATCTTTGGTGGTGGAGCTGGACAGCAACAGACCGTTCTGGGTGTCCCCACAGTTCCCGCTGGTTGTACTATTTGGGAATAAACAGCCAACATCCAACTTGCCTGCAGAGTCTGGGGGTCAGAGTTTGGTCATCAACTGTCCCCTAAGTCTTGAAGCTTGTCTACAGAGCCCGATGGAGCCTTCTGAGACAGATCTGCCAGCTCGTGGGATGTCACCAAGCCACCTGTGAAGGACATCTGTCAGTCTTCTAATCCCAAGACCTCAAGCCTAACAGGGGGCTGAATGGCAAACAGATGCTATGCCACCCCCTCCTTCCTCCTCCAGGGCCTGAGAGTGGGCAGAGAGGGAGCACTGTCTCCAGACAAAGGCCTTCCCGCCCCAGCTCCTACAGCCACCATTCCCCTGCTCCTCCTACAGAGGGTCTGGAACTGCTTCCAAGAATGTACACAGCACAATCAAACTGGAAAATGTAATTAAAAGACACAGCTAGGGGAATATACATGGGAACCAAGACGGAGGGAGACACAACCATAAAAGGCACCAGCTTCTGCCCAAGTCCAGGCGTCGGGACTCCAACCAGGCGCTAAGCTCTCTGGTGGTCAAAGCAAAGAATAACAACAACAAATCTGGAGAAATGGCTCAGCAGTTAAGACTGTGCGTTGCTCTTGCAAAGGTCCAGAGTCTGGTTCCAAAGCACCCAGCTCACACTGGCCTTTAATTCCAGCTCCAGGGAATCCCACATCCTCTTCTGACGTTTGTAGGCACTGCACTCAACCTGCGTATACACACACACACACACACACACACACACACACACACGGTTAAAAGTATAGAATAAGTCTTTAAAAAGAAAAAGAAATCAAAAGCAAGGGCCAGAGAGATGGCTCAGTGGTTAAGAGCACTGAGTGCTCTTGCAGAGGACCCAGGTTCAATTCCCAGCACCCACACGGAGGCTGACAACTGTTGGTAACTCCAGTTCCAGGGGATTGGATGCCCTCTTCTGACTTCTGTGGGCATTTCACAGCACAAGTGGAGGCAATACACTCATACACATAAAATATTTTTAAAAAAATATCAAAAGCAAACTGGGAGGGAATTAGAGCTGGTGATAAAACCTCAAATGTGAGGGCAAATAATCCCCGCTTGAGACAAGGTCTCAGGTGTAGCCCTGGCTGACCTGAAACTTGCTGTGTAGCCCAGGCTGGCCTCAAACTCACAGAGGTCCCCCTAGGAGGATCTCCCTCCACGATCACGGAAGAAAATAGGATACAAAGATGGTGGGCCACTCCATGTCCAGAACCCATCTGCATCTCCTGTGACTGTGGAGCCAGCCCGGCGGAGTATCCAGCCGGCCAGACCTTTCCAGAGAGAGGCATGACTCTTCCCAGCTGCTCCGCCCTCTGGCGTGGCCCGTCTGAAACCCCAGTTTCCCTAAAAGGCTTCCATGTCCTGCTTAAGTTTTTTCTTTTTCCTCACTTCTCCCTGCCCCTCCCCCATTTTCTTTTTCTTTCTCTTAATTGGCACCTGCTAGACATTAAGAACATTTAAAAATTTTGACAGTACAACGTCCCTCGGGCTAGAGCTGGATAACTGTCCCCTCCACAGACAGAGGAAGACAACTCCAAATCCCTGTCCCTCCCTTTGTATCCCCAGCCTGCTGCGTCATCTGTGCCCCGAACTTCAGACTAGGCAAAGAGGTGAACCGGGTGAGTAAACTCCGTCTGAACTGAGCCCGGAGACTTGGCCATTCCTTCCCCAGGTCCACAAACGAGGCCGTTCCCGCTTCCTCTGATTCACGTAAGTCTCTCTGACACCTTCAAGCTGCGCCAACTTTGATTAAAGGCTCACAAGAAAAGAAAAAAAAAAAAAAAAAAGGCGTGGTGGTGTCTCACGGCCTTAATCCTAGCACTCGGGGAGGTAGAGACAGGCGTGCTATCTTGATGGTTCAGGCCAGCCTGGTCTACAGAGTGAGTTTAAAGCGACAGGATGGGTACAGGGGACCATGTCTCGAAAAAAAAAAAAAAAAAAAAAAAAAAAAGGCTCCAAGAGCACAGCTGCCTGGTGGCGCGGGTCCACCTGACTTTCCACCTGGGACGTCTCAGCCTGCAAGTGTCTCTCCCTCCCCCCACACTCTGCGGCTTGCCAGGCTGATGTAGAGGGGGGAGGAATCAAAACAATGGCCCAAACTCAAAAACAAAAGCCATGTAAAACCTTCCTTTCCTTAAACTGTTGCAGAAACTCCTTGGCCAGTTTTAGCCTGAAGCCTTGGGAAGGAGCCCCAGGTGTGGCCTGGAAGCTGGGCCTTGAGCGCCATCTAGGAGCAGAGGGCGGCACTGCGGGCCCCTTGAGCTCGCAGTCTTCAACTCTGGGTTCCAGTAAGCCACCCCGGGGTCTGTAGAGGCCAGGGCCTTTACGTTCCAACTTTGCCAGTTCTGGAGCTTGCCGGTTCTGGAGAGTTTTTCCCCTTCTTTTCAAAGCAGACTATCATGCCAACCTTACTAAGTGAATGAGAACTAAGTGAGAAGAACTATGTGATCTAGTACAGAACGTGAAGCCAATAAACAGCTATTCTCTTCCCTCCGGTTCCAGGTTTCTTTCTGTTGCTGTGACAAAAACACCCTAGCAAAAGGAACATCACGGAAAGGGGTTTATTTGGCTTAAATCCCAGACTATAGCCCATCACTCAAAGCATCAAATCCAGTCGAGAGCGGAGAGACATGAGTGCACCCTCTGTGGAGCCTCCTTTCAAGCCGAGCTGTCATCATCTCATGCAATTCGGGGCCCAGCCCATGAAATGGTGCCACCCACAGTCAGGGTGGGTCTTCCCAGCTCAATTCACAATCAAGACAATCCCCCACAGACATGCCCACAGGCCAACCTGATGTAACAGTCCCCCATGAGACTCTCTCGTCAAAGCTTAGCATCTCACCTCCCGGCCCATAAACTGCGTGCTCGCTCACACAGTTACTGTGGAGTGGGAGGGGGATGCTTGGCTCACCTGTGAAACTCTGGGGATTTGGAAGTGGATATATATAACACGTGTTCCACGGTGAAGAAAAGAAGGGAAAGAAACTGTCAATCCATCCCTGTATCCAACTCCACACAGGCCCGAGGTCGAATGCACACAGAAGACAGTTATAAAGATAAATAGGACACTGTCTTCGTGAGACAGTCCAATGTAAATAATATAAGGAGATGTACTAGACATGGACAAAGTGCACATCAATATAGCTTCCTAGGCTGGATCAATTACCTCCCTGCGTCCCTGCACACACCTCCAAGCAAAGGAGGGAAGGAAGCTCTGGTTTATAGGCAAATGAAGAGAGATTTAAAAAGGGGGTAATTGGGGGGCCAGAGAGATAGCTTAGCAGATAAAGGTGCCTGGCACCCTGAGTTGGATCCCCAGGAATCGCATGGTAGAAGTAGAGAACCGACGCCCACAAGCTGTCCTCTGACCACCACATGAGGGCTATGACACAAGTCCCCATGCACAATAAAACAAATGAACATAATTTTTATTTATTTTTAAGGAGTTAAAGACATTTTGTTCTGGTTTAAATAGGAAATACTCCCCATAGGCTCATGTGCTACAGCTTAGTTTCGAGGTGGGGGCATTATCTTGGGAGATGTTGGGAAGTTTAGGAGGTGGGGCCCAGTTGGAGGCAGTAGGTCCCTGTGGGTGTGTCCAGCAATGACAGTCCTTCTCCTCAGCCCCCTGTGCTTTTTGTCTGATGTAGGCGCAAGAGCTCTGCCCTACCACTGTCTCCAACTCCAACCATGATGCTCCACCTCACCACAGGCCCAGAAACATAGAACCACCCTCCCACAGGCTGACACGTCTGAAACCATAAGCCAGAACAATCTTCCCTCACTTAAGTTGTTGTCTAAAGTATCTCAGCACAGTAATGAGAGTTCTAGCTTACATATGTATTAGTCCAAATTCTCTAGAAGAATAGAACTGACAATGAATATATATTAAAAGGGAATTTATTAGATTGGCTTACATGAGACAATTGGAATGGTCCAACCAATGGTTGTCTCACACCAGAGAGGCTGAGGATCTGGTAGTGGCTCAGTCCATGAGGCTGGGTGACATGACAGTCCCAATCAGACACCAAAGGCCTAGATGACTCCTGAATAGTTATTAGTCTTCAGTCCACATTGGAAGCCTGAAGAAACTGGTTTTAACATCAGCGAAAGGAATCAGACATGTTGCTGAACCCACCAGAGGACTGAAAGTAAGCAGTACCTTCCAGAAGGTGCTGTCCATATTTAGAGCATTTCTTCTCATGTCAATTAAGGTAATCAAGGCAATTCCCATAGACAAATCCACAAGAAACCTGATCCAGACAATTCCTCATTGAGACGCTCTCTTCCCATGTCACTATAGGTGCTATCAAATTAACAAATAAGACTGACCATCACAATACATGTAACACAAAAAAAAATTCTACATAAACGTTCATGGTAGCATTATTCAGAACATCTGACAAACTAGGGACAAACCAGATGTCCATGAACTGATGAATAGATAAATAAAATGAGATGGGTCCTGTTCATACAATGGAGTACTCAGCAGCAATAAGAAATGGAGACTGCCGGGCGTGGTGGCGTATGCCTTTAATCCTAGCACTTGTGAGGCAGAGACAGGTGGATCTATGTGAGTTCAAGGCCAGCCTGGCCTACATAGCAAGTTCCAGGCTGGCAGAGGCTACAGCTGAGGCTGCCTCAAAAAGACAAAAAAAAAAAAAAAAAAAAAAAAAAAAAAAAAAAAAAAAAAAAA
>VZQC01006754.1:4299293-4351038 GCA_009823505.1 Rhizomys pruinosus
GAGAAAAGAAAAGAAAAGAAAAGAAAAGAAAAGAAAAGAAAAGAAAAGAAAAGAAATGAAGACTGATGCTCACAGCACCCTGGATTGACCTTAACAGCCCCCTTAACATGAGAGGAGCCAGTCACAGAGAACCACATACTGAAGTGGGACACATTTCCATAAACTAACTACAGTGGAAAAATCCATACAGACAAAAGTCATTACAGTGTGTTCGGGGCCTGGCCAAGAGTCCTGGTACAGGGCACAGTGTGTATGCCAATGTTCAAAACCCAAATGTTTGCACAACTTTAAATACACTTAAACTGTTAAATTATGCAACTTAAATGGGAAAATTTATGAGTTATCTAATAAAGTCATTGTACTTAAAAAGATACCACTACTCCCAACGTGTTGTTGCAGTTAAGTATTACTTCATATGGATCTTGAAAAAAAAAGTTATTTAGGACTGAGGAGGTGACTTAATAGGTAAGACACTTGCTCAAGAGTCAGGATCTCCGGCACCAACATAAATACTGGGAGGATATGACCATCCACCAGCAAGCACTCAGGAGGAGACAGGGGAAGCCTGGAGCAAGATGGCTAGGTAGACCAGTTGAATTAACTGGTGAGCTCTGCATTCAAGTGAGAGACTCTGCCTCAATGCAAACAGTGGAGAGAGAAATTGAAGAAGGCACCCAAAGTCAACCTTTGGCTTATACACACACACACACACACACACACACACACACACACACGCACACACACACACTCATGGATATATGTACACACATACGCAAAAATAGTAATTAAAGTTAGCTGGGCATGGTGACAAACACCTTTAATCCCAACACTCAGGAAGCAGAGGCAGGCAGATCTCTTGTGAGATGGAGCCCAGTCTGGTCTACATAGTGAGTTTCAGGCCAGCTAGGGCTACAGGGAGACCCTGTCTCAAAATAATAACAATAATAATAATAACAATAATAGTCCATTAACATTTTTATTGTCACAATAAAGGCAAGCAGACAGAGCCTATGGCTTATACCTTTCCTTGTCCACAGTTCCTTGAAAAATACCAGGCTTGGTATGACAACACTACACTAACAGATGTCGGTGAATGTAGATATAAGAAATAAAATAAATTCCAGGGCTCCTCCACAGATTCAGAAATAATTCGGCTTCCCAGCAGGTAAGGACTTAGGCCATGGTTGACAATGGCATTGGAAAGGAAGACTTTTCTCTCTGTGCCCCTCTGGGCTGAGGCTCCTCCCACTAATTACCTGTCATGGTTTTGTGCTTTGTGGTGAATGGTTACCGAGTTCAGCTCCTGTGAACTGTCTTTACCCCATCTGGCGGATGAAGAAACTGAGGACAAAAGAGGGGATGTAACTTGCCACAGCATGGCAGCTCATTTGTTCCCGAGTGTGAGAGCCACTACCTACCTTGCTTCACCCTCTACAGGAAGCTGTCACCGTCCGCATTCTCCTCAATTCCCAGGTGTCCCTGAGCCTCCTCCCCAGCACGCCATAGTCCTAGCCTCCTGAACAGCGTGCGGCCTCTGCGGGAAAAGACTCTAATTGTGCCTAACCACAAGGTCTACAGGGAGTTAATAAATCCTTCCAAGAGAACATTTGCACTAAGGCAGTATTGACTGCAGTCCATTTCCTCGGTTGGCATAAATTATTTTATTTTTCCTCCATCAATTGCTACAGAGCAAGTTCAAGTGCAAGCCTGCAGAATGCCTCACTCATCACCAAGGATACAGTTCTCAAAACGTGCCTCCCAATCCAGGCCATCACAGAGGGCAGCCACTTAGGGAAAAGGCCAGAGTAGTCCCAGGGGGTCTAGAAAAAGCACTGCAGTTCCATTTTGTGGAATGATCCTAATTTGTAAACCAAGATTATGGGGGTTTTTTTCCCTACCAGCCTTATTTCTCTCTCTAAGAAAACCACAGCTGGTTTATTGAACTATTAATAATAATAATAATTAATAATAACAACAACAACCTAGGTGTCCATCAATAGGTCATGGTTGACTAAATCAAGGTCTATCCACCCAACAGGAAAGTCATATGTCATACTAAGAGAACAATGCCCAGTATGGAGTCATCTCCTGTGTTTAGCTCACAAATGAAATTAGCAATGCTCGTGGAGTTCCGAAGAGGGCCTCAGACCCCTGGAACTGGAGTTACAGATGGTTGTTAGCTACCATGTGGGTGCTGGAAATCAAACCTCAGTCCTCTGCAAGAGCTGCCAGTGGTCTTTACTGCTGAGCCCCTCTCCAACCCCAGCAAAGAGATATCTTAAATTAGGACCTGAGTCAGAATGAAAGGGCTTTAGGGTCTGGTAGCAGAGTTCAGTATAGAGGGCCTATCTGCAGGGGCAAGCCTCTGGGCTCCACCCCCAACCCAGAACAAAAGGGATAAATTCATTCTTTTCTTATGAAACAAGAGATTATTGGAAACACATATGAAGTCTTTAGAAAGTCCACAGCTTGGTTAACAGTATCATGTCAACATTAACTTTGTGGTTTTGCCAAATATACGCCAGTAATATAAGATGCTTGTATAGGTGAAGTTGGATGAAGGTAAATGCAGAGATTCTCTGTGCTATCTTTGAGACTTTTCTATGAATCTAAAAATGTTCCAAAATTTAAAATTTGTTTTTAAAAAGTACATGTCACCTGCTGAATGGCATATGAATAAACAGGCAGCAATATTTTTTTAATAAGATGGCCTAGGTTTTCTTACTTTTGACGCCCACCATGCACTAGCAAATCTGCACACCAACGGTGATCGAGCTCTCCTCACCCCTGCTCACTTGGTACCCTGCACCTGCTCTGAGGATCCATGTTCAATAAAGCCTTCGTTTGGAATGAGGTCATTATTTTGGAAACAGAGACCAAATGTGAAATTAGGAAGAGCCTGGTTGTGGGACACAAATAACACCAATCCAAACAAATACAAGCAACCATCCCTAAAATCACATGGCACGAAACTCATGGCGGAGCCCAGTGTGGTGGCCCATGCCTTTAATCCCTGCACTTAGGAGGCAGAGGCAGAAAGACCTCTGTGAGATCGAGGCCAGTCTGGTCTGTATAGCAAGTTCTTGGCCAGCGGGGACCATATGGAGACGCTGACTCAAAAAAAAAAAGGACAAACAAACAAAAAACATTGTAAACAGTGTGGAGGAACTGGAGAGCTGACTCCATGGTTAAGAGTATTTTCAGAGGACTTGAATTCAGTTCCCAGAACCCACGTCAGTCAGCTCACAACTGCCTGTGCTTCCAGCTCCAGGGAGCTCTAGTCCCTCTTCTGGACTCCTTGAACTCCCACAGTTGTGTTCACATGCCCACACACGAACACACACATGCATATGGTATAAAGTAATAACAATTGGTGTTTTGAAAATCATAGTGGGATCAAATGCCAGTCCATGGCTGCCAGGTCCCAGGAGGTTTATAAGATTTCTTGACCAAGGCAAAGTGAGAATCAAAGATCCCATGTAACTCACAGCTTCTCTCTCGTCTTCCTCAAAGGTATCAATGAACAGGTGAAGATTTCTTTATTGAGTGTGGAGACAGCTTGGTCACAAAGCATGAGGTGGGAGGACCTGAGTTTGGATCCCCAGCACCCATGTGAAAAAGCCGAGCATGATGGGACAGCTGTGGAATCCCAGCAAAGGCGAGCTGGGAGACCACGACCTCGGACCCTGGAGGCTCATGGACCACACAGTCCGACCTAACGGGCAGAGTTCCAGTGAAAGCCCCTATCCCAAAGCAAAGATGGAAGATGCCTGGGGTACAACACTTGCAGTTGTACTCTGACCTCCACATGTGTGCCATTCACGTACACACACACACACACACACACACACACACACACATTGGAACATGCATACATACCCACACACCCACAGATACACACACTCACACACAAAACAAATTTTTAAGACTTCTTTATAAATATGGTTGGCAGCCGGGCGTGGTGGCGCACGCCTTTAATCCTAGCACTCGGGAGGCAGAGGCAAGCGGATCTTTGTGAGTTCAAGGCCAGCCTGGTCTACAGAGTGAGTTCCAGGACAGCTCGGGCTACAAGGAGACCCTGTCTCGAAAAGACCAAAAAAAAAAAATAAATAAATAAATAAATAAATATGGTTGGCACTGTGCCTGCAGATCAGGGGTCAGGGACTAAAGTTAAGAGAGTCTCAAGTTTTGAACATGACCCTGAGGAGAGGACCTGGCAGGCAGAAGGAATGCCACAGACAGGCCTTTTCTTGAAGGTCAAAAAGTATTCCCTTCAAACACAAACACCTCAGGGCTCTTACCTGATAGGAAAAAAGAGAAAACCCCTCCTCACATAGCTCTACACACAATCATGGTACTAATATAATAATAATAATAATAATAATAATAATAATACGTCATGTCAGCCTCATCAGTATGACTTCTGGGAGAAATTACTTCTACTGTGTCATGTTTTATGACAGTAGTCATCATTGTGAAGCCCACCTTGCAGCCTTCAGTGTCTCTGTCCTGTGCCCACCTGCCCACAGCCATCTATATGGGGCACACACCTCCCAACACACACACACACACACACACACACACACACACACACACACACACAGAGTTTATTCAGATGTTTGCTCGAAGCCACCTGCTCAGAGAGGCCTTCTCTCAGCACCCTCTCCCCCCCATCTCCTTCCACCCCATTTTCTTCATCCTCACAGAGCCCCATTGTTTGTCTACCTCTCCGTCTGCCAGCTTTCCCCCTAAAAGCTCCATAAGAGCAGAGCTGGTGACTCGTGCATTCCCAGAACCTAACGTTCTGCTGAGTAAATGGTGCCCTGAGGTGCAAATGGTCATGGCATGTTCTGGAAGCAGGAAGGACCAGGTGTCCACAGGAAGATGCGCTAAGGTGGGGACTCAAGACCCAGACCATGGATCCTTTTGCAGACCAACCACCAGTGGCTTGGGTTGTACCCTGAGCACCCTGGGAGCCCTGGAGGGCCATCTACTGGAATGGCGGGTAGAGAGGGTGATACCGTCCAATGATGCTCAGGCTCAAAATCAGTCTTATGTCTACATGAAACACAGAGCAAGAGGGAGAAAAGAAGAGCCTGGTCTAAACACTGCTGGCGTCTTCCAAGGGAGGCAGGACAGTGGCTTGGGTGAGAGGAGAGGGGTTCTGATGAATATGGATGGGTCCATGGCAGGATAAGAAGACAGTTTTGACTATCTGCAGAGATAAATTAGAATGAAACATGGGAGAGAAAAAAGCTAAGGCAGATGCCAGAGCTTTGAAAGACTAAGTGCACCCACGTCCTTTCTTTTTGTCTGTAGACATTCAATTTTCCCAACAGCATTCGTTAGTGAGACTGTTGTTTCTCTATTGCATATTTTCAGCCCCTTTGTCAAAGCTCAGTCAAATATACAAGCTTAGTCTTACTTCTGGCCTCTCTGATCTATACCATTGGTCCTTGTCAGTCTTCATGTCAGCACCATGCTGTTCTGATCACTGTAACTTTACAATACGTTTTGAAACCAGAAAATGAAGTACCTCCAGTCTGGCTCTTCCTTATCATGACAGGTGTGACTATTCATGGGGTTTTGTAGCTTTGTATAAATGTCAGAACCATTGTTTATACTTATGTGAAAATGTATTTGGGATCTGATAGAGATTACATTGAATCCCTATCTTGTGTTGGGTAACATGGACATTCTAATGTCTAGTCTCCCAATCCATGGACGTTGGAAGCCTCCCACTTGAATCTTCTTCAGTGTCTTTTGTTAATGGTTTCCATGTACAAATGTCTCAGGTTCTTAGCTATATTTCTTTTGGGGGTCTTTTTGAGACAGGGTTTCCCTATAGCCACAGGTAGCCTGGAACTCTGTAGACCAGGCTGGCCTTGAACTCACAGAGATCTGCCTGCCTCTGCCTCCCAAGTGCTGGGATTAAAGACATGTGCCACCACACCTGGATTGTTATATTGCATTTCATTTATTTATTTTGGGTGCCTGCACATGTCCCTGCACACATATGGAGGTCACAGGACAACATGTGGGACTTGGTTGTCTCCTTCCACCATGTGGGTCCTGGAGATGGAATTCAGGTCATCAGGCTTAGACACAAGTACCTTTCTTCCCTGAGTCCTCTCACCAGGCCTCACTTTCTCAGTTAATACAGCACTAGCAAGTGTGTGCAGAAAGACTCAACAGCAACCAACCAACATCACTAAAAGAAAATGAACCACAATGAAATGTCACCTCATAGCCAGAAAGAAGGAGACAGCAAGTGTGTACATCCCGCTAATCTAACGTAGGCAAAGTCTAAGATCAGAATGGAGGGGTGGCTGCCAAGGGCCAGAGAGAGAGAAGATGGATAGTCATTAATTAATAAGTATAAAGTTTCAGTTAAACAAGATGAGTTGTAGGAACCTGCTGTCTTGTGCTTACAGACTGCAATGCCGGATGGGATATGTGAAGGTTTGCTTAAAACATGCATCTTGGGAGGCTAGAGAGATGGCTCAGCGGTTAAGAGTGCTGACTGCTCTTGCAGAGGACCTGGGTTCGATTCCCAGCACCCACATGGCGGCTAAGAACCGTCTTTAACTCCAGTTCCAGGGGAATCTGACACTTCTTCTGACCTCCGCAGCATTGCACGACACGGGTGCACCAACCTGTATGCAGACAGTACACTCATACACATAAAAATAAATAAATAAATAAATAAATAAATAAATAAATAAATAAATAAAAATTTAATTAAAAAACATGCATCTTGGGGCTGGAGAGATGGTTCAGTGGTTAAGGGTGAACACAGCTCTTACAGAGGACCCACGTTAAGTTCCCAGCACCCCATTTGGGCAGCTGACAAAGTGCCTGGGACTCCAGATCCAGGGGACCTCACATCTCCTGGCCTTGGTGGGTTCCTGCACTCATGTGTATACACACACACACACGCACACACACACACGCACACACACACACACACACACTACACATACACATACACATACAAATAAATAAATGATAGTAATACTCATTTTAAGTATTCTTGCTACAATAAAATAAGATTGTTTCAAATTTTGCTTAATGTTTGCCTCAGAATCAAGCACGGAGCAAGCTGTGGGTGCCACGCATGCGTCCTTCCTACCCTTGTTCCTCGTTCACTTCAATTACGTACTGATAAGAGAAAGGATTTTCAGACAACTCCGATTGCATCTAGCTGATCACCTAGTTTGTCCCCAAATTTATTGCTTCTCCAGAGTGAGCAGACAGGTCCCTCACTCTCTCCCTCTCGGGGCATATTTCAATAATGCTCCTTTTTGATGAAGTAATACAAGACACACGCAGTCCTGAAACTCAATTTATGAAAGTCAGTTGAGACTGGAGTTGGGATTGAACCTCCCCAAACTGCCTAATTAATGACACACATTATTGCCCCTGCTCCCCTAACAGAGCACAGCCTCCAAACCTTGACGTGTTTTCCCAACGATAAAAATGCAATAAATGAATTAGTGTCCCCAGGGACCATGGTGGGCATAAAATGAAAGCCAGAAAAGATAGATGATGTCTCAACTAATTTTTTGATTTATCGATCTTCAACTTGCTCATTTCCCTGCTGGGCCCACAGTGGTGTCACACTTGCTAATAGATATGATTACCATCCCCAAAACCGTGTTTGTGAAAATCAGAAGTATAGCTTCCCAGATGCTGAGCTCAGCAGTTTGCTTCTATTATGTGCTGGGTCTGCTAGGAACCAAAATTGATGCTCTTATCCAGGGCTCTGTTGGACACTCACAAGCATTTTTCTCATTTTTCTTCCAAACAAGTTCATCTTTAAGCAAGTACAGATTCATGGTTTAAATTACCAAGTTGACACATCATCTGTTTTCAGTGAGGGCATTCTTACAGCAAAGATCTTTTGTGGATCAGAGAAAACAGAAAAAGAGACAGTGTCACTGCTAACTCCTTGGGGCCCCTCTGGCAATGCGGGTTTATGGAAATACTCCTTAAGACACAACATGAACTGGCTTCAGTGGTTCTTTAACGCCATTAAGCAAATATTGATTGGTTATAAATATCATGTTCTTGGAGAATTGGTTTATTTAACAAATAGTTATTTGTGAGGATAGATAGATGATAGATAGATGATGATGATAATGATGATGATGATGATGAAAGATAGATAGATGATAGATAGATAGATGATAGATAGATAGATAGATAGATAGATAGATAGATAGATGAGATATGAATGGGTAGAGAGAGGATATGTATGTTGGTGATAAATATATAGTTAATGGATAATAGATTATTAATAAAATATAGATGAGACATACATTATTGATAGATGGCTGATAGATACATATATAATGATAATTATGAAGATAGATAGATGATAGATAGATAGATAGATAGATAGATAGATAGATAGATAGATAGATATTAATGGATGGATGAGGAGGATATTTATATTTATAAGCAGATTACTAATAGGAGAAGATGATGATGATGATGATAATGATGAACAAGAGAAAGAAAGAAAGAAAAGAAAGGGAAAGAAAGAAAGAAAGAAAGAAAGAAAGAAAGAAAGAAAGAAAGAAAGAAAGAAAGAAAGAAAGGCAGCTAGAGTTACAGGGTAAACTCTCTTCTTGAGAAAACTATACATTAATGTGAGCAGATGTGAGTTCTAAGCATGAAGAGAGAAAACAGAATGAAAATAATCAACCACAAGCAGTGGCCCTGAACACCATGCTCCAGAACCTGAAAGTGACCAACATTCTTATCTCTCCTCTGGGTCTACAACTCAGATCTCAGCTGGGCAGGGCCACAGGCACTTGGTTCTGCTCAGATCTGTGCTGGGATCTCTCATGTTTGTGGGACTTGGAGCTTACCTGGGGCGAGTTGCTCCCATGGCTTGAGCAGAAGTGAAGTGAGCAATTCCAATAGCTCTGTTCTGCTTTGATCTGGGTCATGCCCACCCATATATCTTATTGGCTAAAACAAGTCACATGGTCAACACCCAACTCTCAGAGTAAAGAAGTAACCTCTCCCACTACTGGAGGGAAGAGTGAGCACTTGGGGGGATGATAACCCAAACTATCACACAGAGTGGTATGATTTTTAAAAGTGACCTGTGAGGGGTTAGGAGGAGGGGATCTTGGTAGGTGAGATGGTGTCAGACAGGAAGGCAGACACAAGCCCTTCTCTGGCTTTGGAAAGAGATGACCTCTGGTTTGTGGTTTCACATGGCCCCTTCCCTTGTGAGCAGAAGATGATTTGGAAAAGGCACAAGAATGGAAGTGGGGAGTTCCTTGGGGAACTGGTTCTAGGTGGGAGTGATGCTGCCATGACCTGGCCGAGTAAACACGGAGAGGGGGGATGGGCAGAGTCCCACAGTAGAGAAAATCTTTTATATATGAAACAGTGTGCAGGAATAGCCACGGTGTGCAGAGGCACATTAGGAAAATTCGGAAACCTCCTTGAGGGCATCTGGGAAGCTCAGAGAGGACATCACATGTGAGGTGGACTCCCAGTGTCCCATCTCATGCAGCACCAAGATAGTGAACAGGGATCCTTCAATCAGATTGACAAGTGTCACAGAGCCTTGCCTGGGTGGAGCACACACAGCCTGCAGCAGCCAGAGGAAGGAAGACAACATCCTCCCATGATGAGAGTTAGTGATGTAACAGAGTTCACCTTGGTCCATCGTCCCAAGAGCCAGTGTGTCTGCAGGAAAGTGGCCACCGGGAAGACAGAGGAGGATGCACTGTCTACTGTGCAAGGGGATCACTAGGATGCACCATCTACTGTGCAAGGAGATCACTAGGATGCACCATCTACTGTGCAAGGGGATCACTAGGATGCACCATCTACTGTGCAAGGGGATCACTAGGATGCACCATCTACTGTGCAAGGGGATCACTAGGATGCACCATCTACTGTGCAAGGGGATCACTAGGATGCACCATCTACTGTGCAAGGGGATCACTAGGATGCACCATCTACTGTGCAAGGGGATCACTAGGATGCACCATCTACTGTGCAAGGGGATCACTAGGATGCACCATCTACTGTGCAAGGGGATCACTAGGATGCACCATCTACTGTGCAAGGGGATCACTAGGATGCACCATCTACTGTGCAAGGGGATCACTAGGATGCACCATCTACTGTGCAAGGGGATCACTAGGATGCACCATCTACTGTGCAAGGGGATCACTAGGATGCACCATCTACTGTGCAAGGGGATCACTAGGATGCACCATCTACTGTGCAAGGGGATCACTAGGATGCACCATCTACTGTGCAAGGGGATCACTAGGATGCACCATCTACTGTGCAAGGGGATCACTAGGATGCACCATCTACTGTGCAAGGGGATCACTAGGATGCACCATCTACTGTGCAAGGGGATCACTAGGATGCACCATCTACTGTGCAAGGGGATCACTAGGATGCACCATCTACTGTGTAAGGGGATCACTAGGATGCACCATCTACTGTGCAAGGGATCACTAGGATGCACCATCTACCGTGCAAGGGGATCACTAGGATGCACCGTCTACTGTGCAAGGGGATCACTAGGATGCGCCGTCTACTGTGCAAGGGGATCACTAGGATGCTCCATCTACTGTGCAAGGGGATCACTAGGATGCGCCGTCTACTGTGCAAGGGGATCACTAGGATGCGCCATCTACTGTGCAAGGGGATCACTACACCCTCAATGGCTCTCTGGCTGCAAAGGAGAAACAGAGGTTTGAGTGAAGCTGCCTGCCAAAAGTGAGGCCTCAGAATTGAAAGACTTAAATGCACATAGTCTTCCACACCCTCAACTAACCCAGGGAAGTCTTCGTTTTTTAGTTTCCACATGAGCAGACAGGTGTGCCAAGGTACACAGCACCTCATAGACTCTCCGTTACTTATGGAACAAAAAAATCAATATTTAACACAGCATTATTGTTATTGTAAAAACTTAGAAAATATCCCAGGGAGCACAACTAGGCAATAATTAAATAAACAATGGCATAGGCGTTTTTGGAATATTATGCAGCTACGTAAAATTCACTATTATAAATGCAGAAATATAGAAAGATGTCAAAAAGAAAAATAAAATTCACTCTCCCCAACATAACCTCTTTTAACATTTTATGTACCTTTCCATCTTACATGATACATGTTTAGTGGACATTCCTGTGTTCTTGTACATGAGTTAAATCATAGTTAAACTATGAATTTTAATACTCTTTTTTCACTCTTTTAATATTGAAGTATTTTTCTGAATCCACAAAAGTTTTACAAAGAAGTTTAATGATGTGAGAAATCGATGCTGATTTTATGAGAGTGGAAAATTTGAATGCAAAATTATATATTCCACCTGATTGGATTACATAAACATTTCATGTTGATGGGCATGTGTGCACCATGTATTAATAAATCTGTAGGAATGATCCAAAGGAAATATCCACACTGCTAGCAACACCTGTCTTTGGCCTGTGAGATTATGGGTGGATGTCAGTTTGCCATTGTCTTCTGCATCTTCTTTATATTGCAGGACAACCCCACACAACACCTGTTGCAGTGAGGGCTGTGATGTGCTTGAACTTGAACTGGAAGGAAAACTAGGACAGACTAGGTCACATGACTGCAGTTGTTCTGTAAACAAAGCGCATATTTGTAGTTCTAGACCCTCAGAGTCACCCCCACCCCATGAAGCAGGAGCACAGAGGTCACGGGTCATGGGACAGGCTGCAGAGGAAGACCCAGGCTGAGTGTCCAGGTGCCATGACCATCCTGGTGATGCAGCACACAGAGCGACTGGGCTGAAAGACTCCAGGTACCTGAAGCCAGGTCCAAAGGGCACCGATAGCCAGCTCTCCTGACTGTGGTGACAAGAACCGCCTTGATTGTTATTTTCCCCAGCGATGTTAAGGGAGACAGGACAGCAGATGCTTGCCACCATGATCTGAAGCAAGCTTTGTCTGCATCAGCCTACATGCTGGACTGCAATGCCTTGACCATCCACTGCTACCTAGGAAAGAAAGCCATTCACTCAACTTGGCATCCCAGCCTCATTTCCCCATCTACACACATACACACACATGTACACACTTCACACATAATCACAGTTATACACACACATATACAAACACATAAACACCCAAATATATGTATGCACACAAGCACAAACACATAATACACATACATATAGATACACACACTGACATATACACAGATACATATACATTACCACAAATATAAAACATGTACATATACATATGCACATATACATGTTCATATATATAAATACACACATTCACACATATGTGCATACACATACATGTACACACATAAACATGGACACAAATACACAATGTACACACACAAATACAATGTATACACACATGCACATATACATACACAGAGACACACTCAAATATAACACATATACACAGAGACACACACACACACACACACGCACCCTTTCACCCACACCTTATGTGTATTCCCTCATTTGCACTTACATTATCCTTTTTCCCCTTTTCCTATGTGTGTGTGTGTGTGTGTGTGTGTGTGTGTGTGTGGTGCAATAGTATGCATATATGTGCATGTTTTCCTGTGTGGGCACACATACATGTGCCGCTGCACACGGAGGGCAAAGCATGATGTCAGGAATTATCCTTGACTGCACCTCCACCTTGTTCAGTGATCCAGGGTCTCTCACTCAAACCCAGAGCTCACTGATACAGCTAGTCTCCCCGGCCAGCTTGCTCCTACGATCCCTGCTCCACCTTCTGAGGCTGGAACCGCCGGGGCCCACCACATCCACCCAACATTCACCTGGGCTCTGGGGATCTTGACTCAATTCCTAAGCACTTGAACACTGAGCCATCTCCCCAGAATCCCTTGAAAAACTGTTGAATAAAGCAAGAACTGTGGTCAGATGGCCTGCCTCAAGCCCCGCCCACTTCTTACTGACAACCCCGGACAAGTCCAGGGATCCTTCTGGTCCCAATGGCAGATGATCATTGGTGCCGTTTCACAGCCTGGGAGGACTAAGAAGTGTCTCATGTCTCTGCTGCAATGCAGTCAGGTGTATTCCAGTAGATCCCAAACATCACACCCTCCCTCAGGGTTAGCCCTCCACCTCCTTCTCTGGGTAGTGTTTTGCCTGTGCCCACCATCTTGTGCTCAAGTCTACTCTAAAGTGACCAGAAAGTGATGACTAATGCAATTGCTGTCCCTGTATTCAGGAAGAGTTGGACTATGTGCCAGCTCTGACATCTCCTAGCTGTGAAATGTTAAATCGACTCTCAGCGTCCCCACACAGAAATAGGCTTAAGGTTTATGCAAAAGAGCTTCATAAATATGTACGCAAGTCCTCAGAACAGCACCTGGCACACCTGGCTGCCCTGCGGGGAGATGGAGAAAAGGGAACCCATTTAGGCAGTAGGGTTTTCATCCACAGTCCTGGCAGGGGCAGCCAGTATTCGGTAAGCAAGTCCACAGCCCCTCTCCCAACCCCCTAGGCAATGTTCCAGATATCATTCAATATATTATCTGACCAAATGAGCCTTTTCTCCTTCCCTGGGCACCCCTGGGCTAGCACTCATCCTCTGTGTCCCCAACTAGAAGATTGCTGGAGCCAAGCAGGATGGTATACATGTGCCACAAGGGCTTAGGGGTAGATGACAGCCATCCGGCTGACATGGACCTGACGTCAGCAGGCTTATAGCATGTCCTCCCCCTAAAGGAAGCCCACAGTCCAGACCAGCATGCACCTTTCAACCAACAGCTAATGGGGTTACAAGATTTCACTCCCCAGGAAGCTGACTTCAATAATGGGATGCCAAGGAAAAAACTGGTCCTCACAGAGAAGGAGAGGGAGGGCAGGTGAGGGCGCAGTGGCCGAGGCTGGGTGACACATCCTATATGAAGCTGATTCATGTCACAGAAAATCTGGGCAGGGACCAGCTGATTCCGGCAGTTAAGTTATTGCTCTGCCAGTTTAATATTTCGCCATCTGCTAACTGAAGGCTCTGCTGCCTGCTGGGTCCTATAAAGACTTTTATTTATTACATTACACATGGCAACATCTGCCACCGGATGAAGCTCTACTTGGTGCCCTAATTAAACAAACGCACACTCCAGCGACGGCAGAGGGCCACGTCTCACAGTGAGAGTCGAACTGTCTCAGGGATTTAAAAACCTGGACAGTCCATCCAAGCTTTCAAAGTAGCACATGGGACACTGGGTTGCCATCCTGATGGTCACTAACAATTTACAGTCCATTAACAGTAGGCTGGGGCTGACAAGAGGGCTCAGCAGGTAAAGACATGCATCATCAAGCCTGACAGCCAGATCCCTACAAGACAGTAGAAGGCACCTGACTCCTCAAAGTTGTCCTCTGGCCTCCCCTGCATACACACACACACACACACACACACACACACACACACACACACACAACTACATACATAAGCAAGCAGAGAAATAA
This sequence comes from Rhizomys pruinosus, assembly GCA_009823505.1. Lineage (NCBI taxonomy): Eukaryota > Metazoa > Chordata > Mammalia > Rodentia > Spalacidae > Rhizomys > Rhizomys pruinosus. Next base: position 4,313,773 of record VZQC01006754.1, read on the forward strand.
AAATTTTTAGGTAGACTGGGAAAATGGGTTTTGAAAAACTTGATCTCTGGTATGTATGCATGTGTGCTGGTCTCTGGTACTTATGCATGTGTGCTGGTCTCTGGTATGTGTGCATGTGTGCTGGTCTCTGGTACGTGTGCATGTGTGCTGGTCTCTGGTATGTGTGCATATGTGCTGGTCTCTGGTCCGTGTGCATGTGTGCTGGTCTCTGGTATGTGTGCATGTGTGCTGGTCTCTGGTACGTGTGCATGTATGCTGGTCTCTGGTACGTGTGCATGTGTGCTGGTCTCTGGTATGTATGCATGTGTGCTGGTCTCTGGTATGTGTGCATGTGTGCTGGTCTCTGGTACATATGCATATGTGCTGGTCTCTGGTATGTATTCTCAGTGGGTAACAATGCTTACTATGCAAACCTGAAGACCTAACTTTGGGTCTCCAGAATCCAGTGCATGAACCTGTAATCCCAGCTGTGGAGAGGTGGGGACAGGAGGATCACTGGTGGCCAGCAAGCCTGGGGGGAGGAAGGGAGAGATAGTAAGCTCTAGCCAGTGAGAGACTATCTCAAGGGAACAAGGCGATAAGTGAGAGAACAGGATACACACAGAGACAACACACAGCACACGTCATCACACAATATACACATCAATACAGATCATGCACACATCACACACACATCATACACAAAACATACATCATCACAGAACATACATCATCAGACAACATACACATCATACATACACAATACACATCATCACATATCATACACATCATTATATACCATACATACCATACACACACAACACACATCACACATACCTGACATACATCATCACACAACATATATCATCACACAACATACAAATCATGTGGGGTCCCAAGCAATATGATGGCAGCTGGGGTTGGTGTGGGTCACCTAGAGGAGGAAGCGCTGCAGCAAAATGAGGCTGAGGGCTCTTCAGGAGAAAAGCAGGTGCAAGGACAAGGAAGATGGGGAGCCAAAGACCAAGCAGGTCAAAGAGGAAGAATAGGAAGGCGAAAAGCACAGGGAACTCAGGCTGCGGAACTATGTTCCAGAAGATGAGGACCTAAAAAGGAGGAGGTTGTCCCAAGCCGAACCAGTAGCAGTGGAAGAGACGGTGAAGGAGCAGCTGGACGCTGGGAGGCCGGACCCTGTCATCGAGGAAGTGGCCCTGGCCAACTTGGCACACCGGAAGCCTGATTGGGACCTGATTGGGACCTCAAGAGAGACGTGGCCATGAAACTGGAAAAGCTAGAAAAGCAGACCCAGAAGGCCATCGCTGAGCTGATCCGTGAGCGACTGAAAGGCCAAGAGAACAGCCTGGCCTCTGCAGTGGATGCTACCACTGGACAAGAGGCCTGCGACTCTGACTGAGATGTTCTACTTCCCATCTGCTCAACACACCTGTTCTGTGGGAAGATGGTCTTGGGCAGGGTTGGGGCTGGGCTTGCCACACCATTTACAGGTCTTGAAAATTGAGCCAGCTTAGTCATGTCTTAGCCCTCATAGTGCAAAGCCATCTCCTTGTTTCCTAAAGTCTCCCACTGCCCTGAGTGGAGTGGGGCTGGCAACAGTGTGCCAGGTGTGTCCGGAGCTGGACACATGTAATTGTTGAACTTTTTATTAAAAAAAGAAAGTCTAGCCCCCCCCCACCCTTGGAGCAGCTGTCCACACTTCGTGTGAGATGTCTCCTAAGATTTTATCTGTTATTTTCAAGAGAAAATTCATGATGTCTCTTTCTAATACTAATAAAATTTACTTAATATGATTATTTAAAAAAATCATGCACACACCATACATATCATACACATACAATACACATCATACATATACAAAACACACATCATATCACACACACACATATAACACACATGATACATACAACACATGCACATCATACACACAACACATCATACACAAAATACACACAGCATACATACACAATACACATCATACACAAAACACACAAAGCATACACACATAATACACACACACACAACGTGCACATGAACACACACACACACACACAGACACTGAGTTTGACTTTCAAACTTTTCCAGCCAATCCTTCACTCCCCAAAAGAACTTGGATTTTAGGACTTGTCTTGGCCAGCATCCAGAATCTCTGGCCTGCATGTCCTACAGCTCTGTCACATGATCTCTGGCCACTTGGCCCTCCCATCTTCACACACATGCTCAGAAATTCCAAACAGCCCCATGGAAACTAGGAGTCCTACTGACGGGGTCAATAAACTCTGAGATATCCATCTGTTTTCTTTCACTCATTTACGCATTCAGTGAATCTTTACTGAGCATGCACTGGATGACCCAGACTCTAGCGGGTGAGCTGATGAGTCAAGGATTTATTTCTGTCTTTGTGGAAAGCCCTCATGCCTGTGGTCATCAAATGGACAGACGCATCCAGTGGACAGACAAAAAAGGCCATTACCAACTGTGATGAGTCCCAGGATGAATATGAAGAGGGGGTGTGGGTGGGTGGGTGCATACATGCCTATATGTGTGCACATATGCACATATGTCTGTATACATGCATGTGTATATGTGTGCATGAGTGCACATCTGTATGTATGTATACATGTGTGTGTATGTATTGAAGAGTGTTGGAGGCAGATGGGGCTGGGGAAGTACCTCAGTTGGCAGAGTATTCATCTAGTCCACATGGAGTCCTGGGTTCCATCTCTGGATGAACCAAATGTGGTGGTTGGTCATGTCATCCCAGCACTGTTCTAAATTTTCCTCACCTACATACCAAGTTAGAGGCTAACCTGGGCTGCATAAGACTCTGTTTGCAAAACAAAGGCAGCATTTTAAAACAAGGGCATGAGAGTCAGGGTGGCGTATGTGATAAACGAGGGTGTGAGAGTCCGGGTGCTGTATGTGATAAACGAGAGCGTGAGAGTCGGGATGGTGTATGCGATTAAAGAAGAGCGGGGGCGGGGAGAAGAGCGTGAGAGTCGGGGTGGTATATGTGATAAACAAGGGCGTGAGAGTCAGGGTGGTGTATGTGATAAACGAGGGTGTGAGAGTCCGGGTGCTGTATGTGATAAACGAGAGCGTGAGAGTCGGGGTGGTGTACGCAATTAAAGAAGGGGGGGGGGGGGGTGGGGGGGGAGGAAAGAGCGTGAGAGTCGGGGTGGTATATGCGATAAAGACCGTGAGAGTCAGGGTGGTATATGTGATAAAAAAGGGCGTGAGAGTCGGGCTGCTGTATGTGATAAACAAGGGCATGAGAGTGGGGCTGGTGTATGTGATAAACAAGGGCATGAGAGTCGGGGTTGTGTATGTGATAAACAAGGGCATGAGAGTGGGGCTGGTGTATGTGATAAACAAGGGTATGAGAGTCGGGGTGGTGTATGTGATAAACAAGGGCATGAGAGTCGGGTGGTGTATGGTCATAAAGTTTCCCTTGGTGCTGGAACAACATGCTGCAAAGCAGCTTACCAGAGCACACACATGTTATCTAACAGGCCTGTACTTCAGAACAGTAAAGTCACCAGACTAAAACCAGGTCACTAGGCAAAACTCAGCCAGTCCCACCTTCCAGAAGATCTAAGAGAGTCTGCATCCTCGCCTTGTCCAGCTTCTAGAAGCCACCTGCCTTCCCTGGTGTGTGGCCCCTTCCTGCATCCTCAAAGAGAGCCGCAGGGCCTCTCTGTGCCCTTGCTTCTCCAGCCTTCTTTATCCCAATTCCTCCTGCTTCCATCTTCCACTTTGCAGGCTTTGGGGACTGACTGCGCCAAGCCATGCAGACATTCCCGGGTGATCAATCCATCTGTTTTCAGGTTAGGAAACTGAGCCTCCTTTGCCCAATACCTTCGATCATTTTGCCACATCACTGCACAAAACAGACTCCGCAGATTAGGATGCAGGCATGTTAGAAAGCCATCGTTCTTCCGATCACAGGAACGTCTCTCTGAGCTGTGGTGGTGAGAAGCGGTTGTACACAGCCGAAAATAGAAACATGAAGATTCAGCACCAGAAAAGAACTTGGGGCAGTCACACACAGATGAGAAGCCAGACACTTGCTTCAGGGAGTCACAGAGAATCATGGGCAAGACAGAGGTATCTAGAGTAAATCTGAACATCAACAAAAGCTCTGCATCGCCCAGCTATAGAAGCAGCCTGAGCCGGTGGCTCCAAGTCCAGGAGTGGAAAGAGAGATTACAGGGGCCGACATGTGGCTCAGTGGGGGGAACACTCGAACAGCATGCACAGGGCTCTGCGTTCTCTAGCCGGCAGCACCAAGAGAAGGTGAACTTCCATTAGCACCTGTGTTTCATCTTTATGTGTATGTGATATGTTATGTGCACAGGGAGGGCACATGTCACATTGCACTTAGGAAGATCAGAAACAGCCTTGTGTGTCCGTCCTCACCTTCCGCCTTGTTTGAGTCCTTTTGTTGTCGCTCACTGTGTACACCAGGCTAGCTCTTCCACAAGCTTCCCAGAATTCTCCTTTCTCCCCCATCCATCTCAGCTATGGAGGACTGGGGCTGGAGATGAGTGGCCAGCTTTGCACAGGTTCTGGGGGTTGAACTTTTCCTCAAAATTAAATGACAAACACATTACCCACTGAGCTATCTGCCTAGCCCAATCTTTTCATCAGACCTGGGTCAGGACCTTTAAATAAATCACCTCATTAAATTCCTGAAACAAGTTCATAAAATACATACTGCATTCCCATTTCACAGATGAGAAAGTCACAGTTTGAAGAACTCAATAAAGAGGAGTTGCACAATGATTTTCCTTCTATGTATTTGCAGTTATGAAGCAGGATGATCTCTCTCTTCTTCCTTTAACCAGATAGATGGATGGATCAATGGATGGATGAATAGATGGATGGAGTGATGGTGGATGAATGGATGGATGGATGGATACATATGTACGCATATATACAGGTACATAGATAAATAGGAAGATGATATTGATAGCTGATAGAGACACATATTATAGATTGAAGCCTGAAAGACATGATAGGTAGGTAGATACATACATACACACGTGATGGATGAGAGATAAAGGTAAATGATAGACAGAGATAAATATGTAGATAAACATATGGATAAATGATAGATACATTCCTGATAGATATATGATTGGTAGATGGCAGATAGATAATAAGTGAATGCTAGAATAGATAGTTGATTAATAGATAAACAGATGCATATATGCTAAGAACCCACAAATGCACTGGAATATCCCAATAAATTTGGGTTTTGTTTGTTGACCCTTCACCAAGTGAGGTACCAGAAATGCCTCCAGAAACACGGTGGCCCAGATCAATGGTTTTGATTCTCATTCATAGGTGGATCCAGAGGACGATGGTCCCAGGCTGTCACTTCACAATTATTCAGGGTTCTCTCCATCACATTTTTTCTTGTTTCGAGATCACAGCCTTCATCCAAGTAGTTGATGCAGGCTTACCAGAACACCATCAAATCCCAGCTTGGTTGGGGTTCAGAGAAGGAGCAAGCACATGTTCCTCAGATGGGGAGGCTGCATGCATCACTCCTGCACACACACTACACTCCTGCACACACACTACACCCCTGCATACACACACACACACACACACACACACACACATTCTACAGGCAGTCTGCTGCAGGCCCACATAGGTGCAAAAGAAATGTCATAGCTATATAAATGAACAGGGGTCCAACTGATGTTTTGGAGGAAAAGAATTTATTATTTATTATACCAGAATACAGTTAGTCAAAAAACATGATGGCTCATTTGAATATCTAAAGTCTAAGCTGTCCTTGAATCCTGGAGATTGTTTTTAAACCATATAAATGCACATGTATATATACATATGTACACAAACACATTTCTTTCTCTCTCTCTCTTTTTTTTTTTTTTTTTTTTTAGACAGGGTCGTCCCTGTAGCCCCAGCTGTTCCTGGAACTTTGGTAGTAGACCAGGTGGCCTTGAAATCACAGAGGGGGGGGGGGTAATACCAAAGCACACATGTGGAGGTCAGAAGACAACTTTGTGGGGTTCTCACCTCTGTTTACACAGGTTGAACACATATCATCAGGACTGCATAGCAAGCAACTTTACCTGCTGATCCATCTTGCTAGGCCTCTTTTTAAAATAATTTGTTTATCAAAAATAATAATAATTTGTTTATTCTTTGAAAATTTGATGACCCTATATAATGTATATTGATCATCCCCCCACTCTCCTCTTTTAGCCCCCACCCACTCCTGCTGAACCCCTCTTCTTTGAACGAGTCCACCTTCTCCTTGCACGTGGCTTGTTATGACCCACTGAGTTGCTCTCACAAACTCGGGATGGGACATTTTGCAGGACCATGTGCACTACGTCACTGAGGAAAACTGACACCTCCTCCCCCAGCAGCAGGCATTAACTGTCAATAGCTCCTCAGAGAGCTGAGGTGGCTCCTTAGCCCCACCACCACCCAGGATGGAATATTGAGAAGCTCAGTGCTGTCACAGAAGCTGTGAATTCATGAGTGCAGTGGTTACGTCAGGTTCAGAAGACAGCGTTATCCCAGCACCCCTCTCCTCCGCTGGCTCTCACATTCCGCCCACTCCCTCTTCTATGATGTCCCTGCACCTGAACCAGAGGTTCTAGTTCAAGCTGAGTACTCCACGGGTTTTTACCCTCAGTACTTTGATCAGTGATGAGTCTGCATTAAGTGCTACCTACTAGGTGGGGGGAGGAGTCTCTAACCAAGAGAAGCACCAAGAAAGCAGCACTTATCTGTGGGTAGAAATATAAATATTTAGAAGATGGACAGGCACCCATTTCTGATAAAACTAATAAAGCGAAACAAAGAAAAGATGGTACAAAACTAAGACAGTGGATCTCTGTATAGGACCTCTCCACAGGGGGGTGGAGAGGTCATTAACATCTACAGGCTGCACTAACATAGTGTTTTCTGCTAGTAAGCTCAGCAATGGTCTCCGGGGTCTTCACTTTGCTATGGGACTTACAGTCTACATGTATTTCCTTGTTTGTTTCAAATACTGCATTAAGGTGATCTAAACCTAAATTCAATAAGTAAAACGATAGGATGTAAAGAGCTTTTGAGAACCTGTCGCAGTTGTACAGTAGGCTCCCGACAAACACCTGCTTATGTTACATCTGGGAATGTGTTCACCTTGATAAGGTACAAAAGAGGGAGGGGAAAAACAGACTTTCCATAAGCAGCTAGGCAGAAGGCAGACTAGATTACATGATAATGCAGTGCATAATTCGAAATAAGGGGCGCGATGCAGTTAACAGGGACAGAAAAACAAACCTGTTTTCCAGCCGTGAGTTTCACCATGTCTGCCACTTTGGGCAGGAAGCATGCCTGGAGTTACTCTGGGCTTCAGGCTGTTAAATCATGATGGATGATCCCATAAGGAAGCAAACAAGATCAGTGGAATTCATTCATTTGCCTGGTGCCCTGGGAACTCTTTGATTTCCCCGAAGACCTGACTGCCTCCTCTTGTTATTACAGAAAGCAGTCGGTCCCCACCACACAGACTAACAATGAAGCAGGAGACAGACCCAGGTCTCGTCTAGTGGTTAGAAAACAGGCGTGTTGGAGGCTGGGGAGATGGCCCAGTGGGGAAGGTGCTTGCTTAACCAGCATGAGGACCTGAGTTCGGATCCCCAGCCCCCAGGTAAAAGCTAGATGAAGTAGCAGACATCCGTACTCCCCGAGCTGGGGAGGAAGAGAACTGGGGATCTTTGGGCTCTCTGGCCAGCCAGTCTAGCTAAATCAGTGAGCTCCAAGTTTACCAAGAGACTCTGTCTCAAAAACTACGATGGAGAGCAGTTTAAAAAGCCACAGAGATGCAGACACACACACACACACACACACACACACACACACACACCCCACTACATATCATACAAAGTAAAAGAAAAAAAAATCCATGTCTCACCTTTAGCCCAAAGTACCACAGAGCTGGGGATGTAGCACAGTGGGCACAGCCCAAGCTTTGTATACCCAGGGCCGTGGGTTCAATCCCCAGCACTGCTTAAAATGGAGTGACAGGGGCTGGAGAGATAGCCTAGTGGTCAAGAGCACCAACTGCTCTTGCAGAGGAACCGGGTTCACTCCCCAGCACCCACATGGCAGCTAAGAACCGTCTGTAACTCCAATTCCAGGAGAACTCCAGTTCCAGGGGAATCTGAGACCCTCTTCAGACCTCTGCAGCATTGCGCAACAAGGGTGCACATACCTACATGCAGACAGTACATTCATACGCATACAAAAATAAATAAGTAAAATTTTTAAAAAATGGAGTGACAGAGGAACACTGCATTCCAGACACTCCAAAGGTCAGAGATAGACCATCAGGACTCTGAGCTCGGCCTTGGCCTCAGCCAGCTCCAGACCCATGTGGGCAGCAAAGGAGCTGCAGGATGATGGAGAGATCAGGATGGCGTATGAAGCAACTAAGCCTCTGGCAATTCTGCCTGTGCTAGCCTCTGCTGTCCCACTAGAAACATGGAGACAGTTCTATGTCATTCAAACAGCACACATCGGCTGGAACCAGGCCTTGCAGGCAGCATGTGGCCCCACAACGTGTTTCATTTCCTTAGTAAGTCGCTATTCATCATCCTTTTTGAGACAAGATCCCTGTAGCCTCAGCTGGCCTGGAACTCATAGAGATCCACCTGCCTCTGCCTCCTGAGTGCTGGAATTAAAGGTCCCTCCTCAATTTCACCCCAATTGTTTTTGAGACAGGGTCTCCCTATAGCCCCAGCTGGCCTAGAACTCACTCTGTAGACCAGGCTGGCCTTGAACTCATAGAGATCCACCTGCCTCTGCCTCCCAAGTGCTAGGATTAAAGGCGTGCGCCACCACTCCCAGCTACACCCCAATTTTTAAACAAAGAAGAAAATGTAATCATGAGTGACAGGCAGGAAAATGTCATTTAAAACCACCACTGACTGACGCCGCTTCTGTCCCTGGGGAAGAGAGATTATTTCTCTCCAGACTAAATATATTTTCTTTAGCAAAATACTTTGATAGGCAGTTTTGGTTATGAGAGGCGAGGCCTCCCGGGGGCACAGTTTAGAAGGAGACAGTGAAACAAAGAGACAGCAGGACAGCTCTGCATCAGGAAATGAGCTAAAATGTCAGATTTGGAGGCACATGGAGAACTGGGGTGATAGAATCCTATTGCAACAGCAACCCTGTCTCTACCTGACAACCCACACTTCCCTCTGAGTGCTTCATTTCTCCTGAGGACACTGCAATGGTCCTTCATCTGAGGACAGAGGCCAAGACGCCCAGCAGAAGCCTGCCAGCCTCTTAACACTGACTTCCACATGGACAGACCGGTTTTTCCTATACATAGCAAGTCTACTGCCTTTTCTACCTTAACCAGGCAATAGGCCGGGGGGGGGGGGGGGGGGAGCGGGGAGAGGTGTAAACCCCTAGGCTTCTTACAGTGTTGAAAGCGCTATTCACATGTTAGAGAGCAGAAATCAGCACTGGGTTGTTCTCCTCCTCCTCCTCCTCCTCCTCCTCTGTCCTCACTCCTCCTATTCCTTTCCATCCTCCTCCTTCCCTCTCCACGCCTCCTGTCCTCTCCTCTTCCCTCTCCTCCTCCTCCTCCTCTTCCTCCTCTTCCCTCTCCTCCTCCTCCCCTTCCTGCTCCTCTTCCTCCTCCTCCTCCTATTCCCTCTCCTCCTCCTCCTCCTATTCCCTCTCCTCCTCCTCCTCCTCCTCACATGTGGATTTGCTCTTTCCATACATTTTAGCAACTTCAGTATATGACTTTTTTTCTTAAATAAATCAACAACTTTCACCTTTTCGATCAAAGAAATCACATCCCATCTTGTCTGGGAACCTCTGGGTCGGCAGTGACGCACTTCAGAGCCATTACTAAGCAAAACAAGCCTTGCTTGAACTCAGACAGCCTTGCGTCACCAAGATCAAGACAGTTGGTCTCTAAACAGCCCAAAGACTAGTGTACACAGCACAGACACTGTGGACAAGGACTGAATTCCCTTCTCCAGAGATGAGGAGACAGGGCAATATTTCCTCCTGCTGTTCATAACAGCACATGATTTAAAACGCGTGTATTTCTAGAATTTTCCATGTAATGTTCTTTGACAACAGATAGGGGGCCACTATTGTATCAATATTTTGCATACTGTATATTCTATTTATTTGTTCACTGTCTGTCTCTCTGGAGAGAGAGAGGAAGGGAGAGAGAGAGAGAGAGAGAGAGAGAGAGAGAGAGAGAGAGAGAGAATGCATAAACTCCCTCAGGGAAGAATTGGGGGTTTTCTTAGGGAAGGGTTCTAATACCCCAGTGCCCAGAATAATGTCTGGGAACCAATTCAACACATTTTTCTTTGATAAATGATTAGGTGGGGCACTTTAAGAAATTTTTAAACAGAACGGCTGTGGATGAACAGCAGATCAAAAAGAATAGAGTCTGAGCTTGGGGCTGTTTGTTATGCAGCATTATTGCTGCAACAGCTGACAAATAACAACTTTGGCTAAATTCAAGTGAGAAATAAAAATCTCATCCAAATTCTGTGACTGATTGAGGGTTTGGACTCAGAGCAGCCTGGATTTAATCCTGTCACCAGATCTTTGGGCCTTTGCCTAACTCTGTAAGAAGTAAATCTTTGTGCCCGGCGTGGTGGCGCACACCTTTAATCCTAGCACTTGGGAGGCAGAGGCAGGTGGATCTTTATGAGTTCAAGGCCAGCCTGGTCTACAGAATGAGTTCCAGGACAGCCGGAGCTACAGGGAGACCCTGTCTCAAAAAGACAAAAAAAAAAAAAAAAAAAAAAAAAAAAAGAAGAAGAAGTAAATCTTTGATAACCCTTCCTTATTCACTCCTGAGAATGCAAATCAGTGCAGACACTATGGAAGTTCTTCAAAAAACCAAACATAAAACTAGCATATGACCAAGCTATACTATTCTAGGGTATACCCTGAAGAGCTGTAAGTGAACACACCACAAAGACCTGCACCCAAATTTATTACTGCACTATTCAGAATAGCCAAGACTGGAGTCAGCCTAGGGGCCCACCAACAAGTAAATCAATCAGGATCTTGTGCCTTCTATACACAATGGAATTGTGTGTGCTCAGCCATACATAAAAATGAAATCATGATGTCTGCAGAAAAATGGAAAGAACTAGAAATCATTATGTTAAGCAAAACAAGCCAGACTCAGAAACACAAAAATATAGCATGCTTTCTCTCATGTGCAGATGCTAGAGTTGTGTGTGCATTTGTCGTATATGTGTGTGCCTGGGTATATGTATGTACATACATGCATCATTTATGTATAGAGCATGACACTAGAAAGGGAAAGAGCATAAGATGGAAGATGGGCAGAGAGAAGAGTCCAATGTATGCAACGTGAAAGCAGGGAAGGGGGGATTGGACCAGCAAGGGGGGGGGGAGTGGGGAGGGCAGATTAGAACAGATACATCAGCATCTGTATACGAAAATGCCATAAAGAAACCCATTACTACGCATGCTAACTTAAGAATTAATAATATATAATGAAAACACCTGGGAAAAGGGGGAAAAAAAAAAACCTGTGTTAGAGGAATTTAAAGATGCCTTCCTCAGGTAACCATAAGAATTCAGTCGCTACTTCTTTATATAATCAATGCTCCAAGGCGCCTCTAGGATCTGCTCTATAGGTTCCAATGCTTGAGGGGTTTCTGGCTCAGTCTCACTGTAAATGCAGCCCTGCTGGAAAACCAGCCTGAGATTTTAACCCTGGATGGTCCTTCAAATTAAAGACATGTCACCCATAATTATATTTTCCCACTAAATTAGTCAAATAAAATTAATTATAATACTCAAAGTTTATGATGCAAGGCAGTTATCCTGCTGCCTTAAAATACGTGACTCATTTTAAGTAATAAAACCACAGTTCATTATGAACCATGAAATCTTTAGCTATTTTCCACTTTACCTTTAGAATATATGTTTAAAAAAAATTACTGGAACTACTTTGTTTCAAGTAGACCCTTGTGGAACTGCACCAGGCTGGCACTCCACTACCAGTTAAGAAATAGTCACCAGAGAATGTTCTCAGCACATCCCCAAAACAACCAAGACAAGCTAAAATATATATAAATAAATCTTGAAAAAAGATTGGGAACGGAGAGATGGCTCAGCAGTTAAGAGCACTGGCTGCCCATGCAGAGGACCGGGATTCGAGTTCCAGCACCCACATGGCAGCAAACAACTGTCCATAACTCCCATTCCAGAGGATCTGACCCCCTTTTCTGATCTCAACAGGCATTGCATGACACAGGTGCACCTACCTACACGCAGGCAATATATTCATACACATAGAATTTTTTAAATTATTAGCGGTCAAGAAAGGGGATGTGAGAGAGCTCTCCCGATAGACACAGCATCTCTGCAAAGCACAACTGAGACCCACCCACAGAAGCCCCCAGAGAGGGCAGGCCAGCAGAGACACCTCAGGGCTTCAGCTGCTAACCTTGGAGACACCTGCAGGAAGTGGAGAAGAGCTGCCCTCCAGACGCTCGACTTCACAGGCTCTGAGGGCTGTTCCTTCAGAGTGCCTAGGAGCAGAGCATCAAGGCTGAATAGACCTCACAGGTCCAAAAGGTAGGGCAAGCGGGGCCAAGAACAAGAAGACGGGGTGCCACGCCGTGAGATACAAGATCCTTCCAGGCCCGGGAGCTCGTAGTTCATCCTTGAATCACATGTAGTTTTCTGAAATCTCAAAAGTCCTAAGATTCTGGAGCCTGTTGGACAGAAAAAAACACATGATGCCACCATCAAAGAATCTGAATTCATTAGTAAACTGAATAAAACTAAAGCTTCAACAAGTCCAGGCTGAGCTGAACTAAAGTTCAGATGGATTCAGCTCCCACTAGGGTGTGGAACAACATGGCGTTTTTCTAGGGCAAATACATTTCAGTTTAGTGTCTTCAGCTTCTTCCAAAATTTCCAGCATGCACTCAAACATTAAAATGACACATTAGTAATTTGTTTAAAAGACAAAAATAAAACGTGACCTCAGTTAAGAAGAAGCAAGCAATAGAGGGCAAGAAATGACTCAAACACTGAAATTATTCAACAGAGACTTTAAAATAATTAAGATGAAAATACTAAAAAATACCATAATCTAATACAGGGACTAGGGAGATGGCTGAATAGATAAAAGCACCTGCTGTGCAAGCATGAGGATCTGAGTTCAAATCCCCAGCAACTACATACACACATACACCATACATGCACAACACACACACACACACACACACATACACACACACACACACACACACGCACCCCAAAAAAAGAAAATGTAGAGAACATGCATGAAAAAATGAGAATTTCCACAGAGACTTAATCATCAGGAAATGTTAGAAGGAAATCAAATGACAAAATTCAAATTAAAATGCATTACAAATCGATTCCTGACTGACTGAGCTGAACAGCAAACTGAAAAACTAGAGGGTAGTATCAGTGAACTGAAAATCATGAAATGGTCAACTCATCAAGAAGACAAGAACATTCATAAATACATATGCACCTAATAACAGTATTCCAAAACTCATAAAAAAATTGACGGAACAAAAAAGGTAAACATCTAACAACAACTGCAGAAAACAGTTTCTTTTTCAATGCATGTGGGAGTTCTAGCAAAACAGAACATGTTTCTGAGTCACTGAACAATCATTCAAGTTACAACAATGTGAAGATATGTAGAAAAAGGTTCCCACTTATTGGTAAATAAAACAGCACTCTTGAGGCTGGAGAGATGACTCAGCAGGTAAGAACACTGGCTGCTCTTGCAGAGGACTCAGGTTCAATTACCAGCACCTACATGGCAGCTAACAATGACCTATAACTTCACTTCTAAGGGATCTGACACTCTCGTCTGACCTCCATGGGCATTGCACAACAAAGGTGCACCTATCTACACACAGACAATACATTCATACACATAAAATATAATAATATATTTTTAAAACATTCTTGTAAATAACTCTTGCTCTTGAGGATCAAAGAATAAATCAGAAAAGGAATCTGAAATTATGCTCAACTAAATAAAATGTGTTAAAATTTGTGAGTTAAAGTTACTCATAAACTCTTTGAGCTCTTTGAACATATTTATAATTGCTATTTTGAATTCGTTGTCTTGCATGCTCACTAGGCTGTCATTCTCAAAAAACATTACAATGGATTGTTACTTTCTGTAATAGACATAGTATCTTGGTTTTTCCTATTTGTTTGTTTGTTTTCTCAATGGGACCTAGGCTTCTGGACTTGTGAGGTGTTTCTTGGTCTGAGCAAGTAATCTCATCTTTGTTCAGTATTTGTATCTTTGCTGTTTTTCCAACTTTAGCAGGTTATAGCCCGGCTAAGTGCTTGGTTTTCCATTTGGGGACCACTTTATGTGATTGTGAACATGGGATGAAAGAAGTGGTCTTAGTTCAGCTAGAGATAGGTGCAACCTTTGAATTGAGGTTCCAGGATTGACTCCACAGGTCCTGGATAGTCAAGGTGTGGTGGGAGATGCTAGGTGGACAGTTTGGCTCCGAGGTTTGTTTGGAAACTTGCAGGTCTGGGGTGCACAGAGCTCTCAATGGTGGGGCACAGGGAAGTCTCAGGAATGGAAGCTCAGTTCTGGAGCAGGGATCCTGGAGACCTAAGCTGGCTTGTGAGCTGAGATGGCGGAAGGGATTCATCCTCCAAAACTTGGAGGGGCATGTAGATCCAGGACAGGAGAGGCACCTAAGACCTGAGGAAGCCTCAGAGTCAAGATGCCTGGGTTCCAGGCAGTCTCAGGAACAGTGGGATAAAGTTAAAGCAATACTTGAAGAGAAATTACAAATTGACTTATATTAGAAAACATATAAAATGTATTATCTAGCCTTCCATCTTAAGAAGATAGAAAAATAAGAACAACACAAAGGAAAAGAAATACTAAAAAGAAAGTATAAACAGAACATTTTCATAATAAGCCAGAAAAGGGCAAAACACACACACACACACACACACACACACACACACACACACATTGCCAATACAGATAAGAGGCAGTAAATATTGAAACAATATTAGGCCAATAATTTTAGAACTTAAATAAAATCACAAATTACTTATGTTAAAGACATAGAACATAACCCCTATCTATTATAGATAATAAATTTGTAAGATATTCTACAAAGAAAAATTCAGGCATATACAGTTCACTAGTGACAGTTACCAAACCTTTGAAGGGAAAAGTAATATCAATTCTATACAAACTTAGAAAAGGGAGGAGGAGATATTACCACCAATGTAATTTTTAAAGCCAATATACAACTCTGGTGCCCAAACCTGACAGATATTACAAGTAAGGGAAAATATCTCATGAACATAGACAGAAAAAATTTAAATATCAGCAAACTGGGTCTGTGAAAGAACAGAATGCACAATAATATCATGACCATGTAGAAAGCAAGACAGAGATGACATGAGAATCAACACAACCTGTCGTGCGAGTGACCTGACCGCCCCAAGATATTCAGAGAAAGACATTGGACAAAAACCATGAAACTGCCCAGTGAAACTAGAAATCCTTAGATCACAAATCACTAGCTGCTGCTCTCGCTCCTCAAACCCAAGCCCCCAACCTGCAGTCTCTCCCAGGGACGGCTACTGAGACTGCCCTCCTGACCCTGGCAGCGTCAGCGACTTCTGGCAGGAAGGCTGGGTCACATGATGTGGGGCGGCTTCTCCCTCTCTGGAAGCCCATAAGATCCAGAAATCCCTTGTCTTGTAAAATTGAAGGCTCTCTCTTCCGTCGATAATCTAACTGTGCTGCCTATGGTATGACACCAAGCGGTCTGTCTGCCTCTCACTTCAGGCGCCCCCATTCTGTGACTGTCTCTTCTATGCACCTCAGAGCCATCATGGCTGCCTGTGACTGTGAGCCTGCGACTCTCCTGGAAAAGCTCTTCTGAAGTACAGCTTTGCCCCAGCTTCATTTCTATGAGCCTAAAACACCTTTTATTTTTTTTATATTAAAATTATTTTTATTTTAATTATAAAATCTGTACCAAGCATGTAGTCATGATAAAATGAGAGAGTAAACTACATAAATAAAAATTCTAAAAGGAGAGGGTCGAATTCAAATGAGAGACAAACTTTTACTATTGCCATAGGAATGTAACTGTTGAAATACAAATGCTAGCATTTGTATAAAACACCTTTTATTATCTACTGCAGAAATAGATGAGAATATTTCGACTATGATGTTCATCTATGAAAAACCTATAGCTAACTTTGTAATGACTGGTAAAACACTGAACCTCTCCTAAAATCAGGAGCAAGGCAAGGATGCTGACTCTCAAAGGTGGTCGGTGTTCATTGAGGTTCTGAGCCAGGATGTAAGCAAATGAAAGAAATAAAAGACACAAAGGAAAGGGGGCTGGAGAAATGGGCTAACGGTTAAGAGTGCTGACTGCTCTTGCAAAGGACCCGGATTCGATTCCCAGCACCCACATGATGGCTGAAAACCATCTTTGACTCCAGTTCCAGGGGAATCCGACACCTTCTTCTGACCTCCACGGCATTACACCACACGAGTACACAGACCTGCATGCAGACAGCACATTCATACACATAAAAGAAATAAATAAAAATTTTTTAAAAGACACGAAGGAGAAAAAAAAACACTGTCTTTATTATTTGCATAGATGCCATTTTTCAGAATCCTAGAAAGAAAACTAATATCTGAAAACCCTGGATCCTTTGAATAAATTTTGATGAATCTGTTCAGTACATGATTTTGCAGTCATTTAAAATGAAAGTCTTTAAAGGTGCTAATAAAATGAGAAGACATTTGCCAAAAGCAGCTGTAAAAGACATTCTAGAGTCATTCTATGGAGATATAAACTAGTCATTAGATGACCTTGAGGAATTGACTTTGTTAGAAATGACAGCTAGACATAGCTATTGAAATTTTACAGTTTAAAAACACACATTTCCTAACCATTTAATGCAAATTTGTTGTTTTTTTGTTTTGGTTTGGTTTTTGTCTTTTTGAGACAGGGTCTCCCTGTAGCCCCAGCTGTCCTGGAACTCGCTCTGTAGACCAGGTTGGCCTTGAACTCACAAAGATCCACCTTCCTCTGCCTCCCAAGTGCTAGGATTAAAGGTGTGCGCCACCACGCCCAGCTTAATGAAAAGTTTTTTAAAGCCACTATCACCAACCTGTAAACCCAGGAGAGTAGCCAAGAGCACACATACCCTTACTATGGCAGCTCAGACTCTCTCCAGAAATGGCCAAATGTTCCCTAAGGTACCCAAACTGCCCTGGGTTGGAAGCCACTGATTGAGGTAGTAAAATACCATGAAGTCTGAGATTTACATTAAATTGTTTCAGCAAAAAAGAAAAGCCCTACAAAATATGTTGACTATTACTATGAATCTGAGTGTTGAATTGCTATACTATTCTACCTTCTGTGTGTCTGAAAGTTTCATATCAGTCGTTAAAATAATTATAATGCGCTCTATAGGCAGAAAAATGCATATTTGTAATTGTATGCAAAATTAAGTATATAAAAGCAACCCTGACAAATGCACCCAAGGGGCTGTGGATGAGTTAGTGTGGTTCACGGTTCATTGCCTTTCGTGTTTTTTTTTTTTTTTAAATAATCTATAATTATATGCTTTTAGATTGAAAAAAATCAACAAATCTAAGAGCCTTGAAATGCAATATTATTAATTTTTTGGTCTAATATTAGAAGAGAAACAGCAGTAAGCACAGCGGGGAGGGGGAAGTTGAGGACCAGACTCATCTTCCGCGGCTTCCAAGGCCATAAGACAGAGAGGCCAGCATCTGCAGGAGCCTCCTTTGTGCCTCTCGGGCTGGCTAATTGGGTAACTTGCTAAATAAACATGCCTTCAGACTTCACACCAGATTACAGCCCTTTGTAAATAAAATTATAGCTGGGAATATGCATCCCCTCGCTGGGAAATGAGTCCAGGAATGCAAGCCAAGAGAGAACGCTAAGAAAAGCTCAGGCTCTTGCATGATTGTGAATAAACACAGAAGACCCTCAGGCCCGGGGCCCTGGGAGAGCACAGAGCTCGGCTGGCTCTGAAGCAGATGCCCCCATATGGTGGCCTGCCACGGGTGATCCTTTGCCTCTGCTACCCCATCACATGCAGGTGTTTTCACTGATGTCCTGCTTAGCTGGGATACTGTCTGGTTTCCATGACAACGGGGGCAATACTACCCCTTGGGATTTGAGAAGATACGTCCCTGTATTCATACATTTGTCCACGTCTCCACCTAACACGAATGGCACCTGTGAGAACAGAATTTCCCTAATCACTGGTGTTAAAAAGAGAAGATCCTGGGGCTGGAGAGATGGCCTAGCGGTTAAGAGCGCTGACAGCTCTTACAGAGGACCCGGGTTCGATCCCCAGCACCCACATGGCGGCCGAGAACCATCTGAAACTCCAATTCCAGGAGAACTCCAGTTCCAAGGGAATCTGACACCCTCTTCTGACCTCCGCGGCATTGCACGACATGGGTGCACAAACTTGCATGCAGACAGTACATTCATACACATACAGAAATAAATAAAATTAATAAAAAAAGAATATAAAAAAAAGAGACGATCCTGCCCGCAAAAGGCTTCCTGTTTACTAACATTTTAAAGTCTACTGAGATACTAGGAGCTGAGATTGCCAGCCCAGGATCAACTCTCTCTGTGTGGTGTGTGTGTGTGTGTGTGTGTGTGTGTGTGTGTGTGTGTGTGTACATAAATCACATGTAATTATAATACCTAATTTATTAGGGCCTATAGAGTCTAATTTGTATCCCTAAATGCCCTTCTATATGGGTTCATCCAGAACCCAGTCAACCTACTAAGAGTCTCAACCTTACATGAGACTGAATCTCCCCTTCCAAGCAGTCATTGGTTGCAAGTAATTCCTCAAATAGTGTTGGGGTTTCTTACTTCTCCAAGGCTATGTTGGAGTTTTGTCTGGTTTGAGCTTACATGGGACTTGTGCGTGCTGTCACCATTGCTGTGAGTCCATGTTCGTGACTCACCGGCTGTCTGGAAGTGCTTCCTTATGGGCCTCCACCCCTCTGGCTCTCAGAATCTTTCCATCCCCTCTTCCACAATGATTCCTGAGCCTTGGGGAGCAGAAGTTTGAGAGGTGTCCTATTCGGGGATAAGGACACTGCAGCCTCTTGTTCTCTACACATTGGCTAGTTGTGGTTCTCTGTGTTAATCACCACCTGCTGCATAAAGAAGCTTCTCTGCTAAGAGTTGAGAGAGGCACTCATCTATAACAATAAATCATTAGAAATCTGTTTAATACTATATCTCTTCAGCATAATAATTGCATTAGGCTTTCTACCATGGCCTGTAGGCTGTCTAGCCTCAGGTTCATAGGCCTGATATCCATGTCAAGTATGGGCTCCATTCTATGAAGCAGACCTCCAATCCAATTAGAAAGGAGTTGGTTACTCCCATAATGTCCATGCCACTGTTACGCCAGTGGGCATATGTTTCAGGCCACTTGTAGCTTGCAGGATTCATAACTAGGTGAAGCTCATGCTAAATTTTCTCTTTAAGTAGCTTTTATAGCACCTTCCTGCACCATCAAAGCTATGAGATAAAACACTGCAAATCATCTTTCTTAATTTTTATTGCATTTTTGTGTAATTCATACAGAACATCTTAATCAACTTTATACCCCCTCCCCACTGACAACCACCCATAGACCCCACACACTAGATTTCATACATTGTATCATTTGTGTTGGAGCCTAACTTGTCAAGTTAATATGCCCAGATGTCCCTCAGTGCAAGCTCATCTACTGAGATCTAGTCAGCCTATCTAGAGTCCCTCTCTTTAAGATCAGCTCTTTCTCACACAGAAGTAATCAGCTGCCAGTAATTCTTTGACTAAGATTGGAGCCTGTTGTCCATTTCTTCAGTTCTGTGCTGAGTTTTTACCTACTTGAGTTCGCATGGGTCTTGCCCTTTCTGACACTGTGGCATAACTTCATATGGACAAGTTCCCAGGAGCCTGTAGGACACAATTTCCATATGGTCACGCGTCCCCTCCCTGACTCTTACGATATTTCTGCTCCCTCTTCTGCAATGGTCTCTAAGCTCCAGGTGGATGGATTTTAATAATAGGAATCCTGTACAAGGATCCACACTCTGTAAACTCTTATTCTTTACATTTGGCCATTTGTGACCTTTTGTGCTCCTGACCTTCTGCTGCATGAGGGAGCTTCACTGATGAGAATTGAAAGATGCATTAGTGCTCTCTTTTTCCCTTGTTCTATGTTCTGGGAGCCTTAGGTATAGAGGTTGCATTGTAAATGTGTCACTTAGGCTTGGGCAATTCACAGACAAGTTGTGGAGCTCTATAATAATCTCTGTCTGTTGAAAAAGAAGCTTCTTTGATGAGTGGTGACCTGGATACTTGTCTGTAAATTTAAGGATCCATTTTTTTTTTCTTTTCGAGACAGGGTCTCCCTGTAGCCCCAGCTGTCCTGGAACTCACATTGTAGACCAGGCTGGCCTTGAACTCACAAAGATCTGTCTGCCTCCAACTCCCAAGTGCTAGGATTAAAGGCGTGCGCCACTACGCCCGGCTCAAGGATTCATATTTTTTACATAATAAGAAATTATATTTGTCTCCAGGCATGGTGGCACACACCTTTAATTCCAGCACTCAGGAGGCAGAGACAAGCGGATCTCTGTGAGTTCAAGGCCAGCCTGGTGTACAGCGTGAGCTCCAGGCCAGCTAGGACTAAAGGGAGTCCCTGTCTCAAAAACATCCCCCCCCCCCCCCCCAAAAAAAGAAATTACATTTGTCTAGGGAGCTGACAGCCTTGGAGTTTTCTCTAAAATCTATGACCTCTCCAGCTATGTGTATTTGGCTAGGTTTACAGAACCACACATGAGTTTCCTCCCATTGAGTGGGCTTTAAGTCTAATTAGGTAGCTGTTGATTACCCCCAAGATACTGACACTACTGCACTAATGTTGTATAACACTGCAATTCTGTTTGTGGATGTATAGACATTGTACAAAATGATGGATTTCATAGGGACATTTGTTTGGTCTTTTTGAGACAGGGTCTCCCTGCAGCCCCAGCTGACCTAGAACTCCCTATGTAGACCAGGCTGGCCTTGAACTCACAGAAATCTGCCTGCCTCTCCCTCCCAAATGCTGAGATTTAAGGTGTGCAGCACCATGCCCGGCTCATAGGGACATTTTTATTAAATAAATCGTGCTTTGTCCATCCATTCCCCACCACCACTATCATCATCACCACTACCACCACCACCATCATCATAATCACTATCAGAATCACCATCACCACCACCACCACCACCACCACCACCACCATCATAATCATCATCATCATATCATGACTATCATCACCATCATCATTGAAATAACCATCATCACCATCATCACCATCATCACTGTCCTCATCACCACCACCGTCACCACCACCACCACCATCATCATCATCACTATCATGACTATCATCACCATCATCATTGAAATAACCATCATCACCATCATCACCATCACCACTGTCCTCATCACCACCACCATCATCATTACCACCACCACCATCATCATTGAAATAACCATCATCACCATCATCACCATCACCACTGTCCTCATCACCACCACCATCATCATTACCACCACCACCATCATCATCATGACTATCATCACCATCACCACTGTCATCATCACCACCATCATCACCACCACCACCATCATCATCATCACTATCATGACTATCATCACCATCATCATTGGAATAACCATCATCACCATCATCACCATCACCACTGTCCTCATCACCACCACCATCACCACCACCACCATCATCATCACTATCATGACTATCATCACCATCATAATTGAAATAACCATCATTGCCATCATCACCATCACCACTGTCATCATCACCACCACCATCATCATCACCACCACCACCATCATCATTTAAATAACCATCATCACCATCATCACCATCACCACTGTCCTCATCACCACCACCATCATCACCACCACCACCACCATCATCATCATCACTATCATCACCACCATCATTGAAATAACCATCATTGCCATCATCACCATCACCACTGTCATCATCACCACCACCATCATCATCACCACCAGCAATAGGAGCAGCAGCATCACCATCATCAGCATCACCATCATCAGCATCACAGTCATCCTCATCATTGTGAGCATTCATTAAGTGTCTGCTATTTGCCAACCTACTATTGCCATTCTCAACATTAAGCACTATAAGTATTGCCCTCATTAAGAAGTTCTAAGCAACCTCATGAAAGTAAAAATTTTCACTATCCCCATTTCACAGATGAGAAAACTGAAGCTCAGAGTGGGTATGTAACTTACCCAGAGTTAGGTGGTTAGTATGTGGCAAAAGCAGAACTTGAACCTAGGTGTGCCTGGATGCAGGGCCTGCATTTTAATGCTATGGATCACTGGGGAGTTGTTGGGATGAGTATCTCAACCTGTGATCATCCTCGTTGTGTCCCCTACCCCTTCTCCAAGTCCCCATCCTTAAGCTCCCTTGTGAGCAGTGCTAACCTCCACCAGGCCTGGCCCTAGCTCATTTCCAATCAACCTTTATCCACCATAGCTTTGGAAATGAACTGTTACTAATGGCCAGTCATATGTCAGCTTAATGAATGGGACACAGACTTCCATTAAAATAATGAAATTAGCGAGTTTCAAATTTGGTTACATTGCATGGCACACAGCCTCAAGTCATTACTACCCCACATTCTCCCTCGAATTAAAGTTGGTTTAATTTATTTAAGGTCTTTGGCTAGGCCATCTCTATTAAGCTCATATCATCTGTTTGGGGATGGATTTTTTTTCTTCTGGGTTGTTTGTTTAAATGATGATTGGGCTGTTCCCCTGATTAATAAAGTTGTAAACACAGACAGAAACAGTGTCTGAGCCTTGTGCAAAAGCGAAGACGGTAAGTCAAAGAACAACTCTTTAGAGGTTTGGATTTTGTTTGTTTGGATGTTTTTTTTTTTTCCCTCCAAAGGATGAAAACAAGTGAGAAGGTCTTTGAGCTCTGGGAACTCCAATTATGCTGGCATTTCTGCAGCAGGAATACAACCAAGATCCATTTTGCAGGAACCCAGTGAACCAGCTAATCAGATTTCCTTGGATAATTTGCTCCAAAGGTCAGCCGCCTTCAAAAGCGCCAGCGCCTCATTACTGAGTGAAGCCAGCTCACAGGAGCTTGAGACTTGAAACTCAGCCTCCCGTGGCAAGGAAGAGATTCTGGAATGTGTTAGCCCATATCCCGCCACCTGAGCCACAGACGTGTCCCTGTGTTTGTCCTCCAGACCGAGGAAACACCTGGATACCTCGGGTATCTCTTCAAGATGGGGCTCTCCCTTGTCCTGGGAACACTGAAGGTGGTGACTCATCTGAAATCTGCATGTTGGGCCTAAGTCTCAAGAGACGATGATGTTGCTGAGGGGAAGAGTGACAAGACCCAGGTGACAATCACTAAGTCCAGGTCCACAAACCCCAGACTCTGTGAGGAATTGTCAGAGATCACAGGAGACAGCAGAGACCTGGGACTCAGTTGAACATCGGACTCTGAACCAGAACCTGGACAGAAAAGGGACATTTGTAGAAATAAATACTCATGGAATACTGGACTGAGGAGATGTCTTTTGGTCAATGAAGCACTGACTGTACAAGCATGAGGACCTGAGTTCTAATCCCCAGCACCCACGTAAGCAAAAGAAAAAAGAAAAAAAATTGCAGGGAAATGAGCAACTGTAATCTCAGCACTGGGGAGACAAAGACAGGAGGGTCCCTAGGGCTGGCATAGTGAGTGCCGGGCCAGTGGGAGACCCCTGAGGTAGTGGCTCCTGAGGAAAGGCAACACCACACACACACACACACACACACACACACACACGTCAACAATGAGGACCCTCCCCCACCGCAGATTCCTGCCATCAAGTACAGAGTGCTTGTGGGGTGAACCCTCTGAAACAGAAAAATAAAAATTCCTCCCATTAAAAAACCAACAGAAAACTCCATTGTATATTGCTTATGGTTCAGTGACAATGACTTTATTCCCTAATAAACTTGACATAGTGTTCTGAAAACAAAACACCAAGTTCAGAGAAGAGGACAAAGCCAGCCATGCCCCCTTTAAAAACAATTTTATGACTGTGGAGATGGCTCAGCAGGTGAACGTACTTGCGGCTAGAGCTTTGTCATTTGTTTTGTTGTGTTTTGTTTCCTTAATGATAACCATTCTGGATGGGGTAAGACGGAAGCCCAACGTAGTTTCGATTTGCATTTCTTTGATGGCTAAGAATATTGAACCGTTTTTCATCTATTTTTTGAGCATTTGTATTTCATCTTTTGAGATCTGTTCATTTTCTCATTTGTTGACTGGATTATTTGCTTCTTTGGGGGTTTTGTTGTTTTTTTTTTTTTTAATGTTTCGAGGTCTTTTGTATTCTAGATTTTATCCCTTTCAGGTATGGCTGACAAAGATTTTCTCACGGCAAAATTTGCTTCTATATAAACTGGAGACAAGAAAACCGTGATGAAGAAACTGGGGGTCTTGGGGTTTGCTCCTGCTGACCCCCCTCCCTGAGTTCACACTATAACAATGACAGCCACAAAGAAAATGTCACCACCTCAGCCACCATGCTTATAGTTTATAAGACACCCCGGTTCTTGTCCCCTAACCCTTCCTATGGGCATCTCCTGAAAAGAGATCTATAAATTGTCCCTTGGGAGTCCAGCATTGCCCTTGACAGTGGAGACACCGTGTCAGCTGAGACCAGCTCCTTCCTAGAGACTCTTGGGAAACTTGAAGAGGAGGTTCTAAGACCAATACTGAGAGGCAAATGTGGCATAGTTGAATGAAGAAAGGGAAGAACTTTGCAGAGAGAGGGCATCTTGCTTGCCAAGGCATCTAAATCACAAGTGTTTGCATCGTGCAGGGAAGTGGGCAAAACTGGTGGGAGGCACTAGAAGAGCCACAGCCGAAAGCCATTGTGAGCTAAGGAATTTAAGAGTCAGCAGAGGATGGTTGTGGAGGGTAAAGCCATAAACATAGAGACCATACTCCAGGCCAGAGGAGTGGATGACTTGAACAGCGGGATGGAAGATCCTGGGACTCTACAGCGATGTTATGGGAGGCAGGAGCCTAGCTATGTGAGATCTGAGGACTGGTCCCCATAGCTCTGAGCTCCATGCCCTTTTCCAGTTCGACCATATCCTCTGACATCCACTACTCCAAGCCCTTGCCCTGCCTCACACATCTTTGCCTTCAACCCCCGACTCTGTGTTATGCTACATCTTGAGTCATTAACCTAAAGATCTCGGCTACTTACAAACAAGAGAAAATCCTGGGTACTTCATAAAATTAACAGTAGCCACAGTGCTCTGAGCACTTATTGCAAAGGAAGATGCAGTTACCTCCATTTCACAGGGAGGAAAATTGAGACTCCGAGAGATTTAATAATCTCATCATGCAACTTTTAATGGAGGAAAAGATGGACAAACATCCAAGAATGCCCAACTCTACTCTCCCTTTCTATGGTACCTCATGGTTAGTCTTACTTTTTTGGGGGGGGTCTTTTTGAGACAGGGTCTCCCTATAGCCCCAGCTGTCCTGAAACTCACTCTGTAGACCAGGCTGGCCTTGAACGCACAGAGATCTGCCTGCCTCTACCTCCCAAGTGCTGAAATTAAAGGCATGCACTACCACACCTGGCCAGTCTTATTTTAATCTCTCTTTACTCATTTTTTTTTTTTTGGTCTTTTCGAGACAGGGTCTACCTGTAGCCCCAGCTGTCCTGGAACTCACTCTGTAGACCAGGCTGTCTTTGAACTCACAAAGATCTGCCTGCCTCTGCCTCCTGAGTGCTAGGATTAAAGGTGTGCACCACCACGCCCAGCCTCTTTATTCATTTATTACGAGTCTCCCCCTTCCTTGGAATCCAACCCAAGCCTATGGGGTTAGGTAAAAATTAAATATGAACAGGTGTACCTGTTTTTAAAATGTCTAGTTTTCTCTGAAGAGATTTATTCATATTTATTCATTATTTATATAAAAGATTGTAAAAGATTACAAACTCCTGAAAAACAGAGAAAGGTAGATATAAGGAAGGATAATGGATGGATGGGGAGTGAATGGATGGATGGATGGGTGGGTGGATGGATGGATGGATGGGTGGAAGGTTGGATGGATGGATGGATGGATGAGTGGATGGATGGATGGATGGATGAGTAGATGGATGAGTGGGTGGATGGATGGATGGATGGATGAGTGGGTGGATGGATGGATGGATGGATACATGGATGGATGGATGGATGGATGGGTGGATGGATGGATGGATGAGTGGATGGATGGATGGATGGATGGATGGATGGATGGATGGATAATGTGCATTGACAAGTATGTCATTCTTGCATTTGATCTTAGCAAAAAGGCCAAGAAGCAACAGAAGTATATGACATTTCTATAACTGGCCCTAGGAACAATGCTTACCATTCTTAGAGAGGACAGAATAGTTTGAACAAAAGTAGGAGTAGAAACTGCCTCTCACTACATACGCATTTGTACCTTTCAAATCTTGAACCACATATAAATACCTATTCGAAAAACAAATAGTGATGCAAACCTAATTCTTTTTTAATATTTTATTATTTTAATTGTATGTGTATGAGTGAATTGGCTGCATGTATGTAAGTGCAAGCCTAATTCTTTTTTAATATTTTATTATTTTTATGGTATGAATGCATTGGCTGCATGTATGTAAGTGCACCCGTGTCATGTAATGCTCATGGAGGTTAAAACAGGACATTGGATCCCCTGAATCTGGAGTTACAGATGGCTGTTAGCCACCATGTGG
Source organism: Rhizomys pruinosus (assembly GCA_009823505.1). Taxonomy (NCBI): domain Eukaryota; kingdom Metazoa; phylum Chordata; class Mammalia; order Rodentia; family Spalacidae; genus Rhizomys; species Rhizomys pruinosus. Next base: position 4,340,745 of record VZQC01006754.1, read on the forward strand.
GTGCTGAGAATCAAACCCCGGTTCTTTTCAGGAGCTGTCAGTGCTCTTAACTGATGAGCCATCTCTCCAGCCTCACAAACCTAATTCTTAAACACCTTGGTTATAAAGACATATGCATGAATGGGTGAAGGGAAGAAAGAATAAATCCTAAAACTAATCAACTTTTAATTGAGTTTTAAGTGTTAAAAATTTATGTTTGCCATCGATCTTTCTTTGAATCTTGGCAGTATTCAACTTTTCTGCATAAGAATCTAATGTAATATGTGACCAACTTAACACATAGTCAATTCTAAAATCTGGTTCTTTCAAGTCAACTTTGTCAATAATGTTGTATTTTGCAAAATCAACTTAACTTCAAGGTTGGCCTCCAGAAGTCGACTCAAGGGATTCCCTTCAGGAGTTGGAGTTAAGGACAACAGGGCTGGACACATAACCCACCTGGTTTCCTTCACTCACTGAATGACAAATCTGGTCTGCATAGTGGGCACTGAGCACCCTCTCCACATCCTTTGTGGAACAGGACAGGCTATGACCCGGTCAAGGGGAAGATGAGGAGACAAGGGACTCCCTACCCACCATCAAGAGTATTTCTACATAGCCTGTACCATGTTGACGTGTGTTCCTTCCATCTCTACCTTCTCCAGGGCTTTCACCAACTATATGAAAGTTGAACCGACCTAGCTCTATTGGACATTTCTACATATGTGTTCACATGGACATTTCTACATATGTGTACACACAGACAGCTCCAGCTAAACCCAGTGGGTATCCTAGTTTCATTTGTCACTGTGATAAAATATTCTAACAAAAAGCAACTTAGGTGGAAAAGCGTTTCTCATACCTCACAATTCCAGGTTACAGTCCATCACTGTGGGGAAGTCACAGCAGGAGTTTGAAGCTCTTAGTCCCATCACACCCACAGTCAGGAGCAGAAAGAAATGAATGCATGCGTGTTCCCCAGATCACTTCTCTATCAGCTTCACCTCTGCACTCTTACACAGTCAGGGCCAGCTACCTGGGGATGGTGCTGCCCATAGTAGACTGGGCCCTCCTGTACCAGTTAACAGTCAAGGCAATCCCCCACAGGCATTCCCACAGGCCAATCTGACATAGGCAATTCTTCAGTCAAGACTTTTGTCTCAGTTGGATTTAGGCTGTGTCAAGTTGACAGTTAAAGCTAACAAGGAGACATTTCTAGAAAGAAATGGAGAGAATAGGCTCTGGTCCAAAGGAGAGCAGCTTGCTCCAAAGCTGGGATTTCCAACTTCCAGAGAATTGTTTAGATCCCACATCCCTAGAGCTGAGCACCACTCACCAGATGCTATGAAACCTCACGAGACGGCCGCCCCCAAGGGCTCTCCACTCTAATCCAATACGCAAATTAACAACCCAGAGAAAGCACAGGCAGCATGACATTGCCAGCATCTACAGTAAGTACCAAGCATGGGTTGGGGGATGGTGGCAGGTGCAACACCTTCCTTCCAGTCCCCCCACCCGTGAGGTGAGATTCTGAGCTGCTACTGATGTGGTGGGGTTATCAGAGGTATGAGAAATCACCTTTGTAACTGTGAAGCACTAGTCACAGTTCTATTCCTCCTGAGACTGTTTGGAAATCACACATTTCTCATCAAGTAAGAAAATGAAAACAAGAAAAAAAAAACTGTAATAGTGATGGCTCAATGGCGCCACCTTCTGGTGACCGAACTGCACCCTGCTGCTACACACACATGCATATTAGCTCCTCCCTCATGACGGAGAGCCACCATTGACGCCTCCACTTTGCATATCAAAGCAATGAAGTCAGAGAAGTTACACTACTCCTCTTTTTTTGCTCAGCCAAAAAGTGATAGAAGTAGGTCTTGAACTCCGGGGCATTTACCTGCTTGGAACAAGGATGTCGAATGAGCAAATATCTACTGCTTGTAATAAGGACAATAGTCACAGGTGAAACTGAACAGCCCTAGTGACCACCAAACCATCCGTCTAGTAAAACAAAAATCTCTCCTAAAATCCTTCAGGGATGACCCTGGACACTTGTCACCTGGCCAGCTGGTCGTCATTTTTTGACTGATTTGACAATGGATGTAATAAAATGAGAAAGTGCAATGGCTAGGATGTGTGTGTGTGTGTGTGTGTGCATGCGTGTGCAGGTGCAGGTATGCATGCATATGTATGTGTGTGTGTAGAGATCAGAGGTGGACCTTACATGGTGTTCCTTAAGACACTGTCCACCTTGGTGTTGGAAACAGGGTTTGTCACTATCCTGGAGCTCACCGAGGAGGCTGGCAGGGCAGTGAGTCCAGGGATCCACCTGCTCTCCCTCCTCGCCACTGGGTTTACAAGCACACACCCGGCACAATTGGCTTTTACCTGAATGCCGGAGCTCAAAGTCAGGTCCTTGTGCTTTCATGGCTAGAACGTTACCAGCTGAGCACCTCCCCCAGCCCCTGATAGTTTGTTTGTTTGTTTGTTTGTTTGTTTGTTTGCTTTGCTTTGCTTTGCTGCTTTTTCGAGACAGGGTTTTCATTATGTAGTTCACTATGTTAGACCAGGCTGGCCTTGACTCAGAGATCCACCTGCCTCTGCCTCCTGAGTGCTGAGATTAAAGGAGTATGCTACCATACCCGGGGCCTGTGATAGTTAATTTTACATGTCAACTTGACTGGACAGGGATGGCCAGGTATGATAAATGATAAAACATTATTTCCAACTGTTTCTGGGTGAGATTATCATTTGAATTGGGGCATGAAGAAGCTCGGCCTCACCAATGACTGAAGGAGGCCTGCACTCTATTGCCCGAAAAGGAGAACAGACAGGGATAGATTTGCTGACTGAGCAGGGGTAACCACCCTCCAGCCCTTAGATACCAATGTTCCTAGATCTGGGACCACTGAATTTGAAGGAATAAGACCCTTAGACCATCAGATTTCCTGCATCTCCAGCCTGCAAATGGCAGGCTTCAGGATCCTTCAGTCCCTAGGGTTACAAAAGAGATTATACACACACACACACACACACATATGCATACACATACACAGGAATATATACATGCATGTCTACCCATACCTACACACATGACTGCTTTTCTTTTTTGCCTTGATTTGAACACAGGAGGCTCCCACCCCACTGGCCACTGGCTCTGTCTGGAAATGTATTGCCTCAGGATGCACGTGGCTCGCTCCCCTACCTTGTTCAAGTCCTTGCTGGCTACCACTGACACCCCCCCCCCAGCAGTGCGCCTTCCCTCAGGTCCTTGCCTGGTCACTGACCCCCAGCAGAGCTCTCTCCTTCAAGTCTGTGCAGCCTGGCCACCACCCCCCGCCTCCTAGCAGAGCTGTCCCATACATAGTAGTTCCATCTTCTATAGTGAGATATGACTTTTTTCTGGCTCATTGTCTGCCTTCTCTTATCAAAACAAAAGGAACAGTGGATTCTAGGTACAATAAACAATTCCCTGCAAAATGCTTTCATTCCAATGTTTGGAAGGTTTTGTGATAAAATGTTGGGCAATGTTCCCAAAAGCTTCAGTGTCATCTGTGGTGTGTGGCTGCACGCTAGCTGTCTTCATCCATCTTCTATTGCTGTAACAAAATGCCTGCGATGGTATAGTTTATAAAGAATGCAGCTTATTACCTCACCGCCCTGGAGGGTAGAAGGCCAAGAGCACAGAACCAGCATCTGCTCAGCACGCCATGCCGCTCATAGCCTTTGAGGGCGGTACAGGGTGTGAGACAGCAGTGTCTACCTGGGGTCTCTCCTCTCCTCTCACCCTCATCTAACTCATCACCTCCTGTGCATCCTGCTTCTGAACAACATTGACATATGAGCTTACAGACTAGCCTTGCAACTTGACCCTGTAGGGAACACATGCAATCCATGGCCTGGTTTGAGCTTGAATGTCCCCACAAAGCTCATGTCTGTGGAAGGTTTGGTGCTAAATGGAGCTGTGTTCACAAATGACAAGAGCAGGCAGGCTCTAACCTCATTGTGGATTAACGTGTGTAACCCACTGATGGATTACAAATTTAATCAGCCATCAGGAGGAGGAAGAAACTAGGAGCTGGAACCTACTCGTGGGAAGTAAGCCCTGAGGGCAAGCTTGGCCTCCAGTCCCTTCTCCTCTGTGTCTGCTCCTGGCAGCTGCGAGGGGAGCAGCTTTTCTATGCTGAGTGTTCTGCCTTGAGTCTCTGCCTTACTTAGACTTAAAAGCAACAGAGGCAGCTGTGCACACGCTAACCCCTCTGAAATGGTGAGCCAAATGAACCCTTCATGACTTTCCATTGTTTATGTCAGGTGTTATGTCACAGTGACAGAAATTTGACACCATTGTACATATGCCTGGAAAATAAGGCAACCATGGCATCGGTGTCACAGATCGATGTGATGAATGAAGAATAGTGAGTCTGTGGCTGAAACCTGTGACCCCAGATGATGGCCCAAGGTTATCTGGGGCAAGTTTTCTTCATCTTAAATGCCCCCGTGTCAACGTCAGGTACCTCGGACACAACCCAGACCCACATGGACCAGAATCTTCTCATGGAGCCTCTGAGCTCAGTTTCCTCTGACTCTGAACGCATCTGGGCTCTCCCCTAACCATGTGTCCTTGTTAGTCTCAGCCCTCTTAGCTGACTGACATCTCAACCAGTGCTGATGGATTTGGAAGACAGATCAGCATTCATTCCCTCGTTCCTTGTTCATAGTACCTAAGTGTTGTTCCCATACCCTGAACACTAGCTAAAAACCTTCCTAGGAATCCCTGAAACCCAGGGCCAAGCACGTGGCATAGGACTGTCCAAGGAAAAGACAGGTGTGCACCTTTAACCCTTTGGTCCTTCATCCTCCCTCAGCTCCCACAGCCACTGACGTGACGTGACGTGACGTAAGGGGATGAAGCAGCCATTTTGCATTCATGAGGATGGAAGCTGTATGAGGAACAAGATGGAGGTCCCTGATGGTATCTCTGTCTCACTCTACTAATTGTGCCTTCCTCCGATGTACATATCACCATTCAACCAGATGAAGCACTGATTCTCCAAGAGGAGAGGATTTTGATGTTTATGTTCATAGGCAAGCTAGTTATATTTTGTAAGATGTTGGTGGGGGTGAGACAATAAAAGAAGTGTTCTAACCCAGGCATCGTAGTTACTTTTCCTGCTGCTGCTGCTGCTGCTGCTGTGATAAAACACCCTAAAAATGCAGCTCCATGGAGAAGTTTATTTTGGCTCCCAGTTCAAGGGTATGTCATGGCAGGGAAGTTAAAATACAGGAGCCTGAAGCAGCTGGTCACATGGCATCTGTGGTCAGGAAGAAGGTGGTGAACACTGGAGCTCAGCTCACTTTCTGCTGTTTGTACAATCCAAGGACTCAGCCCAGGGAAGGGCACCACCCACAGTGGGCAGTGGGCAGGTCTTCCCACTTCAGATAGCCTAATCAAGATAATCCACTCCAGGCACGCCCAGCGGCTCATCTCTCAGGTGAGTCTACACCTCATCAGGTTGGCAATGAAGATTAACCATCACAACTGGACATGGCATGTACAAAATCCCAGAGCTGCTAGTAAACAGTGCCAACTCAGACCACAGAGGAAAGTCCTACAGCACAGGAACAGAATCCGTGAAAAGAAAGCAGGGCAAGTTTCCTAAGGTAAAAATGGATCTGATTGATCAAGATTTCATCAATCATACCAGAGAAGCTGTGAGGAGCCCTGGCAAGCTGCTAAGAAAGTCAGTTAATTTACATAGCATCCAATTATATTGGATGTCCCCAAACTGCTAAAAACTGTCCATATGGTATATCTCTGGATACCCACAGCCAGCTCTATCGACCAAATGAAGATGCATTGCTCTTTTAACAGGCTTTTATTCTCTTGAGAGTTCATAGGTGAATACAATGTGTTCTGACGATGTCCATCCTCACTCCCCCCACTCTCCCCCCTCTCCCCCATGTCCCCTCTCAACTCCATGTCCCTTTTCCTTTTTACCCCCCAAGTCCAATCAGTGTTGCCCACGCATGCATGGGTGTGGAGCCATCTCTGGAGCATAGTCAAGCTACCAGGCACCACACCCCTGAAGAACAGACTGACATGCCTACCCGCACCCCCACGGCTCAGCTACAGGTGGAATCTCTCCACCCATGATTGAGGGCTGACTGGCTTGATCTTATGCAGGTCTTGTGGAGACAATCACAGCTGCTGCAAGTTCATGAATGCAGTACCCGAGTCACGTCCATGTCAGTCTACTCCGGTCCTCCCCATCCATCAGCACTTACCATCTTTCTCCACCCCTTCTGCAATGTTTCCTGAGCTTTTGGGGGGAGGGGGGGAGGCTGATGTCCATTTAGGGATGAACATTCCACAGTCACTCGTTCCCTGCACTTTGACTACTTGTGAGTCTTTTTGTTTTGTTTTGTTTTTTCGAGACAGTGTCTCCCTGTCCTGGAACTCACTCTGTAGACCAGGCTGGCCTTGAACTCACAAAGATGTGCCTGCCTCTGCCTCCCAAGTGCTAGGATTAAAGGCGTGTGCCACCACGCCTGGCATGAGTCTTATTAATCACCGAGATGCATCATTTTAAACTGCAAGCCATGATAGGTCACAAGCACATGAAGACAGGACACAGTGTGGTAAGGAGCAGAGCACTATGAAGTACTGCATGTACCACTGGGCCAACCCTCACTGCAATGGCTGTTACGGGTTGGCTGAAATGCCCCTCACAGGTTTATGTGGTAAAGCCTAGATCCCCAGATAGTGGCAATATTTGAGGAAGTTCTGGAAACTTTAGGAAGTGTAGCCTAGGAAGAGGAAATAAGTCACTGGTGTGTATCCTTGGGGTATAGTCTGTCATCTGTCTGTCTATACAAGCTTATACAGCCAAGCGTCCATAAACTGAATGAATCCTCTAAAACCAGGAGCCAAACCAAATCCCTTCTCCCTTAATTGTTTCTGTTGGATAATTTGTCACAGCAACAAGAAGAGTAATTAACATAGTTGACGGTGTTGGTATTTATCCCCTGGGACTCCCCACCCCCAGGCCTGTCTCCAATCCCCCATGCTGAGCTGCGGTGTCCAAGCCCATTACAGAATTTCCAAAATCAAGTGGCCTTTGCTCTTCCATCCTGGAAGTCTCCAGGAGACAACAGCAGCCACTTAAATGAGGGTTTGATCAATGGAGCCCGGGCTGATATTGATAAAAGGCTGCCGTTTCTGCAAATCACCCAGTACTCATAGATACTGAAGATTGATCTTTGCAAATATAGAGCAAAGAGGGAGGGAAAAAAACTGAAGTAAGTTTAGTTTCTGATTATTACTCTCTTCAGAAAGCACTGAAGAGTCACAAGTTTAACTGGTGTACATCAGACAGGGTGGCAAATCCAGAAATATCACCCAATTACCCAGTAGCTCCTAGAAGGTATTTTTCATGACAGCAGGTGGGCTTGCCTTTTCTATATCAGGAAGGAGACACACACCACTGAAAGGATGGTGACCCAACCCAGTGAAAACCTGAGCTTGAAAATATGTCCTCTGTCTAAGGCGTGCTCTTGACAACGTGTTCACACAGGTGTCCTGATTGTTCTGATTTTAAGCTGCATATATCTTTAGAAATTACATTGGCTGTTCTTTACTGGAACAAGATACATCGTTTTACTCACAGAAAATAAAGTAAGAACTAAACGTATTTAACCCCTTAGACTCTGTTTTCCCATCTAGAGAGTGGGTACAACCCAGGACCGGTATAGAGAACTTTATCAGTTTGAGCTACTGACAGTTAGACCTGAGCAAGTCTCTATTGTGGGGCTGTCCTGTGCCATTTATGTTATTTGGTGATACCCTTGGGCTTCACCCAATAGATGAGAACATCTGCCCCAACCACTTCCAGATGTAGCCTAACCAGTACCATATAAGTGTCAACGCCATGTGTGTATCCTAACAAGCAGTTACATCCTGTAAGTAAGTCTTCTTATTGCCTTCACATAAGCAGCAAAAATCAACACTGAGGTGCATGCTGGTTACTTCTCCCCTGTTGTTCTGGTCAGCCAGAGAACTTGAGGCAGAGTCTGTCACAACATGGATCATGAAATAGTCACCTGTGGTCTGAGCCAGTTTCCTCTGGTCACATCTGGTACATAGTCACCTGTGTTTAGAGGACACGTTTCTGTGGCTGGCATCTCGAAAACTCTAATAATTAGCCTGAGCAAGGCATCCTGCATTTCCATCTTGCACCAAACCCTACAAATTACAAAGTTGGTCTTCCCCCTGGGGGTTTGAATTAACTCTGGTTCCTGAGCCCCACTGGTCTCAACAGATAAGCTGGGTATCAGAGCCAGTGAGAGACATTGTGGTTCTCTGAGTGTAGGAAGATCCGGTTTGAACTGGGGGCCAGTCCTCAGCTGGCCTCCTCAGGGCACCATGTGGATGGGAGTCAGGGGATTTCTCTGACCCCACCCCAGGGAGGAGCAGACAACACAGCCTAGGTGTGTGATGCTGGGTGGGGCAATGGTGTGCAGTGGCACAAAGTTGGGGGCCTGTGATTGGCTCTGGGAGCTGATGTCATTTGGCTTATAAAAGCAGGCTGTAGCAGGTAATAAATTGAATTCTCCATTACCATCATTATAGAATTCCCAGCCATCATTATGTGTTTTTTTTGCAAGCATACAGGCCAAAGCAGGCTTGCATTTCATTCAGGTGGTCAGTGGGTTGGAAAGAGGTCCCCATGTGGACCACCAATCTGGATAGCTGGTGTGGTGAAGTGAATTGTGAGTGGACATAGGCTGAAGATAGGCCATCAGCCATCAGCCTGAAGTTCCTGTCCAGGGGTCAGCAGTCTCTGAGCGGGTGGGAAATCATGACCAAGAGTGGGGAATGTGTCTCATTGTCCCAGGCTAAGGGCTGAGTTGGAGGGAGCTCTCAGGTTGGGCTATGGGAGTAGCTGGCTGGTCTCTGCGCCAAGAGGCCAGTTCTCCACAGTGGCCACAGGTGGGTACTGTGTTCCCCTTCCCTTAGCAGGGCTGTGTGGTACCTGCTCGTTACAAAGAAAGCTTCCTACATCTGAGTTAAAAGGAGAGAGAGTTAAAAGGGGTGCAAAAGGTTAAAATGGTCAAGTTTCTCTCTAACACCCAAGGATGGCCAGTGGGTGAAGGAGCTTGCCACCAAGTCTGATGACCTGAGTTCAACTCCAGCCTCCACATGGTAGAAGGAAAAACCTGACTTCAACAAGTTGCTCTCTGACCTCCACGCAAGTGCCCACTCACACGGGTGTACACATACATGCACACAAAATAAATGAACATATGTAAAGATGAAAACTAAGAAATTTTAGCAAAAAGTCATTTATTATTTTAAGTTATATAACATACATATGCTTTAATTGAGACAATATGAAATCCCTTCATATACTTTTTCAAATAAAATATATAAACATACATGTGCCATTTATACACAAACGCATGTAGTCTAAAAGAGATCCCATGAACAATAAATAATACCCAGACATAAAAAAACATAAATTCTCAAGCATTTATAGTGAGAAGAGTCCTACTTCTGGATTGGTTTGCTAGACTAGGTCTATTTTTTTCAGCAAACATATATGTTTATTGTAACATTGTTCATAAAAGCCAATATATGTAAAAACCCTAGATCCACATCAGAAGAGGAAGCATAGAGAAAATGTGGCACACACACACACACACATACACACACACACACACACACACAGAATAGAGATGATGTGAGGGAGGGAGGGATCTAATGAGGGGGAAAGGACAATAAGAAAGGGTAATGGGTAAAAAAGACAAAATATAGCATTTCTTTCACATGCAGATATGTGAAAGCTCACCAAAACTACTGGTGGGAGAGATGGGGAGGGGTAGTTGTGCTGGTTTGAATGAGGAGTGTCCCCATAGGCTCAAGTATTGGAGCACTTTGTCATTTATTATTATATATTATCATTTATCATTTATATATTAACCCTAAAGAAGCATACAACCTGGACCAAGATGGGTTGGAGTACAAAAACCTGGAAACTAGGCTGGGTGAGGATTAAGTAAAAACAAAGAAATGAATGCAGAAACATTTTAAAGGGACTGGCAAGGTGGTTCACTGGGTAAAGGTTTTTGCAGCCAAGCCTGATGATCTTCAGTTTGATCCTGAGAACCCAAATGGTGGAAGAGAACTGACTCACGACTTGCCATGTGACTTTCACACACATATGATGGCATGTGCGCACCTGCACATTCTCTCTCTCTCTCTCTCTCTCTCTCTCTCTTTCTCTCTCTCTCTCTCTCTCTCTCTCTCTCTCTC
>VZQC01006754.1:4351315-4526807 GCA_009823505.1 Rhizomys pruinosus
TGCACGACACGGGTGCACAGACCTACATGCAGACAGTACACTCATACACAAAGAAAAATAAATAAAAATTAAAAAAAATATTAAAAAAAAAGAAAATGTAAATGTAATATCTATATGTAGATATATGTGTATATATATATATATATATATATATATATATTGGCCTTTCAGGACTGTCACAGTAACACTTTATTTAATATTTATCCTAAATCTTCAGGACCCAAGAAGAGAGCTTTATACAATTACTGATGTGAATTTCTCTAAAACGAATATTTTTTGTGTCCAGTTATATATATATATATTTTTTTTTTTTTGGTCTTTTCGAGACAGGGTCTCCTTGTAGTCCCAGCTGTCCTGGAACTCTGTAGACCAGGCTGGCCTTGAACTCACAAAGATCCACCTGCCTCTGCCTCCCAAGTGCTAGGACTAAAGGCGTGCGCCACCACGCCCAGCCCAGTTATATTATTTAGGGGTGTTACTTTGTAAAAATTGTACAGAAAGTATTGTGTAGCTTTTTAATATATTTTTAATTATTTTTGTATGTGTACGAATGTACTGTCTGCATGTAGGTTTGTGCACCCGTGTCGTGCAATGTTGCGGGGGTCAGAAGAGGGTGTTGGATTCCCCTGGAACTGGAGTTAAAGACGGTTCTCAGCTGCCACGTGGGTGCTGGAGATCGAACCTGGGTCCTCTGCAAGAGCAGTCAACACTCTTAACCGCTAGGCCATCTCTCCAGCCCAAGTATTGTATAGTTTACACTGTTAAAAGAAAGAGAGAGAGAGAGAGAGAGAGAGAGAGAGAGAGAAAGAAAGAAAGAAAGAAAGAAAGAAAGAAAGAAAGAAAGAAAGAAAGAAAGAAAGAAAGAGAGAGGATCAACACTGGGGCTAAGGAAATGGCTTGCCTGGTTAAGTATTTGCTGTGCTATCCCCATAAGAAAACAAACAGATATGGTGGGATGTCTATAACCCCAGTTCTAGGGAGGCAGAGACAAGAAGATCACTGAGGCTCGCTGGCCAGCCAGCCTAGCAACTATTTGAGCTCCCAGTAAGTGAAATACTGTGTCTCAAAAACCAAAATGGCAGCACTGGGGGGGGTAACTCCCTAGGTTGACATCTGGTCTTCACATAGGTGTGCACAAACACCAACACATGGGTATATATTAGGTTTTGTGGATTTTTTCATAAGGTTTTGGTCTGTTTTATGGGTTATTTTCTTTGTGACTGCTCTTGCTTTAAAATGAAAGACCACTAATGCAATGGATAGTTTATAGAGAAGCATCTGGCTGGGCATGGTAGTGCACACCTTTAATCCCAGCACTCAGGAGGCAGAGGCAGGTGGATCTCTGTGAGTTCAAGGCCAGCCTGGTGTACAGAGTGAGCTCCAGGCCAGCTGGGGTTATAGGCCAAGGTAGCAACCCCTCCCCTTTGCTCAGCTTGGGGGAGCAGTGGTGCAGGGGATCTAGCAGGAGCAGTATTAGTGATTATAGTCTGTGCAGCCAACGTTGGGGCACCAGAATCCAAAGAAACAAACAAATCTATATGCCAAAGACACAAAGAAAAAACAACATGGGAAAGCTCATAAAAAATCCGCACCAAACTCTACCAACCCTGTAGAAGATTCCTACAACAAGATGATTCCCTGGAAGGAAACCAAGACACGGACCTTAAAAGAACAATTGTGGACATATTCAAAGAAATTAGAGAACTAAGGAAAGAGAACAAAAAACTCAAGAAGGACCAAGAGGGTGATAATGACAAACATTGGAAAGAACTAAGGGAGCAAATTGAAAAACTCAAGAAGGACCTAGAGGGAGATAATGGCAAGCATTGGAAAGAAATAGAGGGCAAGAATGATAAGCTCCAGAAGGAAGAGGAAACACTGAAAAGATCCCAGGCTGAAATGAAAAAGAAAATGACCAATGAACCAAGGAGCTATAAGATGAGAATGGCAGGCTCCAGAGGGAAGTGGAAATACTAAAGAAATCAGAGGATGAAGTGAAAAAGGAAATTGAACATTTATCCAATCAACAGGAAAGGAAGGGGAAAAGCCTCAGAAGCAGACTGGANTTTTTTCATTCATCCAATCAATAGGAAAGGATGTGAAAAAGCCTCAGAAGCAAAATGGAAGAAGCAGGAAAAAAGACTATCAGACCTGCAGGATAACATGGACCAACTAGAATGCTCAAGTAAAGATTAGGAAAAATTTTTTTAAAAACACGAGAATGAACAACCAGGAAATGTGGGACACTATGAAAAGACCAAACTTCTGCATCATAGGGATAGATGAAAGATAAGAATCCAAAGACAACACTATTGACCAGATCTTCAACAGGATAATAGAAGAAAATTTCCCCAAACTGAAAAAAGACATACCCATACAAATACAAGAAGCCCATAGAACACCAAACAGACAGGACCAGAAAAGAAATTCCCCATGCTATATAATTGTTAAAACACCAGATGTTCAAAACAAAGACAAAATACTGAAAGCCACAAGAGAAAAACAAGTTACATATAAGGGGAAACCCATCAGAATCACAGCTGACTTCTCAGTGCAAACTATGAAAGCTAAAACAATGTGGACCAAAGTATTCCCAGTACTAAACAACTTTAGATGCCAACCCAGATTACTATACCCAGCAAAAATGTCAATTATAGTTGAAGGAGAAAGAAGAATCTTTCATGACATGAACAAGATGAAAGAATACATGTCTAAGAAACCAACACTTCAGAAAATCCTCGAAGCAATCCAAAGAACAGAGGAAAGGAGCAACTATCCCTAAGCAATTAAGGAGAGAAAGCAACAAAAGCATAACAGAGTAAATATAAACCTAGACCAAGAATGCAAACAAAAAAATAAGGAAAAAAAGCAACACACATCTCTCAATAATAACCTTAAATACTAATGGTCTAAAATCCCTAATCAAAAGGTATAGACTGGGAGAATGGATTAGGAAACTGAATCCTTCTACATGCTGTCTACGAGAAACCCATCTCACCCTCAAAGACAGACACCACCTTAGAGAGAAAAGATGGAAAAAATATTCCAAGTGAATGGTACCAAGAAACAAGCTGGAGTGGCTATTCTAATATCAGACAAAAGAGATCTCAAAGTAAAACTAATTGGAAGAGACAACCAGGGCCATTACATCCTTGTCAAAGGAACAATTAACTATGAAGTCTTCACAATCCTAAATGTCTATGCACCAAACTCTGGTGCACCTAACTTTATAAACACTACTATGCAGGACCTCAAGACACAGATTAATCTTAACATAATAATAGTGGGGGACTTCAACACCCTACTGAGCCCCTTGGATAGATCAACAGGACAAAAAAATAGAGAGACATTAGAACTGAACAATAAAATACACCAAATGGACCTCACAGACATCTACAGAATATTCCACCAGAGAATATACTTTCTACTCAGCACCTCACAGAACAGTCTCCAAAATCGACCACATACTAGGGCACAAAAGAAACCTCAACAAATACAAAAGGATAGAAATTATTCCATGCATTCTATCAGACCACAGTGCAATAAAGCTCAGCATAAACACCAGAATAAGCCCAACTAGCTACAAGAACACATGGGGACTAAACAACACAATCCTGAATAATGAATGGGTCAGGGAAGAAATAAAGAATAAAATAAAAGTATTCACAGAACTGAACGAAAAAGACAATACAACACAACAAAACCTGTGGGTTACTTTAAAAGCAGTCTTGAGAGGTAAATTTATAGCACTAAGTGCCCACATTAAAAAAAAAAAACCCAGAAAGGGAACAAACGATATAACACTGCAGTTAAAAACACTTAAAAGACAACAAAAACTGAACCCTAAATCCAACAGACAGGAAGAAACAACAAAAATCAGAGCAAAAATCAATGAAATAGAAACAAAGAAAACAATACATAAAATCAACCAATCCAAAAGCCAGTTCTTTGAAAAGATAAACAAAATAGACAGACCTCTAGCCCAGTTAGCCAAAAAAGAGAGAGAGAGAGAGAGAGAGAACAATTCCAAATCAATAGTATTCATGATGAAAGGGGAAACATCACAACAAAGAAAAGATCCAGACAATCATACAGGAATACTTCAAAAATCTATACTCCACTAAATTTGAAAACCTAAAATGAATATCTGAAATCCTAGGAACCAACAAAGCTTAACCAAGAAGAGATTGACAGTTTAAACAGACCCATAATATTTGAAGAAATTGAAGATGTAACTAAAAACCTCCCAACTAAAAAAAAGCCTGGGTCCAGATGGTTTCATGGCAGAATTCTATAAAACATTTAAAGAGGTCCTACGACCATTGCTACTCAAACTGTTCAGAAGGATACAAAAAGAGGGAATTCTCCCAAACTCCTTCTATGAAGCCAGCATCACTCTAATACCAAAACCAGGCAAAAAGACAAGCAAAATAGACCCATCTCACTAATGAACATAGATGCAAATATTCCTAACAAAATACCTGCAAATCACATACAGACCACATCAAAAAGATCATCCATCATGATCAAGTTGGATTCATACCAGAGATGCAGGGATGGTTCAGCATACATAAATCAATAAATGGACTGAAAGACAAAAACCACACCATCATCTCAATTGATGCAGAAAAGGCCTTTGACAAGATCCAGCATCCCTTCATATTTAAATTCCTAGAGGGAATCAGACTGAAGGGAACATTCCTCAACATGATCAACGCCATATATAGCAAACACACTGCCAACATCATCCTAAATGGAGAAAAATTGGAAACATTTCCCTTAAAGGCAGAAGCCAGCAAGGCTGCCCCTCATCACCACTCCTCTTCAACATAGTGCTTGAAACACTTGTTAGGGCAATAAGACAAGAGAAGGAAATTAAAGGAGTACTAATCAGAAAAGAAGAAGTTAAGCTATTCCATTTTGCAGATGACATGATAGTTTACTTAAGGGATGCTAAAAACTCCACCAGAAAACTTCTAGAAACGATTAAGAGTTTTAGTAAAGTGGCAGGCTACAAAATTAACCTAGAAAAATTAGTAGCTTTTCTTTACACCAACAATAAACAAATGGATAAGGAATATAAGAAGAACTTCCCATTCACAATAGCCTCAAAAATAATAAAATACCTGGGAACAAACTTAACCAAAGGTACCAAAGACCTCTACAACAAAAATTTTAAACCCCTGAAGAAGGAGATTGAAAATGACATCAAAAAATGGAAAACCTCCCATGCTCATGGATTGGGAAAATTAATATAGTAAAAATGTCCATTTTACCCAAATTGATATACAGATTCAATGCACTCCCAATCAAAATCCCCATGAGCTTCTTCACAGACTTGGAAAAAAAAATCCTTAAATTCATATGGAAAAACAAAAGAGCCCGAATAGCTAAAGAACCCTGAGTGAAAAACGCAATACAGGGGGGATTTCCCTACCAGCCTTCAAACTACATTACAGGGCCATAGACATGAAGACAGCTTGGTACTGGCACAAAAACAGACCTGTTGACCAATGGGACAAAACTGAATATCCAAACTTGATCTCATACAATTTCAGCCCCCTCATATTTGACAAAGGGGCAAAAAATCCTCAATGGAGGAAGGATTGCATCTTCAGCAAATGGTGCTGGCAAAATTGGATTACCATTTGTAGAAGAACAAAATGAAACCCCTACCTCTCACCCTCTACAAAAATAAACTCCAAGTGGATCAAAGATCTCAATGTGAAACCCAAAACCCTGAAGTGATAGAAGAAAAAGTTGGCAACAACCTACAAGACATAGGCATAGGAAAAGACTTTCTAAATCAGACAGCAGCTGCACCAGAAATAAGGTAAACAGTTGACAAATGGTACCTTATCAAACTCAAAAGCTTCTGTACAGTGAAAGAAAAAAATCAAGGAAGTGAAAAGAAAACCCACAGAGTGGGAAGAAATCTTCACCAGTGATACATCTGACAGAGCATTAATGTAAAGAATATATAAACTACTCAAAAAACAAAGAAGTAAGAAAGCAAATGACCTACTTAAAAGATGGAGTAAAGAGCTGAACAGAGACTTCACCAGTGAGGAATTAAAGATGGCTGAGAAACATCTTAAAAAATGTTCACCATCATTTATAATTAAGGAAATGCAAATTAAAACCACTCTCAGATATCATCTCACTCCAATATGACTGGCTAAGATCAAGAAAACAAAAGACACCAAATGCTGGAGATGTTGTGGGGAAAGGGGAACACTCATCCACTGCTGGTGGGAATGTAAACTTGTACAGCCATTATAGAAAGCAGTGTGGAGAACTCTTAAAAGACTCAAAATGAGCCTACCACCTGACCCAGTCATACCACTCCTGGGTATATACCCACAGGACTCATCTACTGCAAGGATACATGCACATCCATGTTTATTGCAGCTCTCTTCACAATAGCAAAGAGCTGGAACCAACTCAAATGCCCCTCAACAGATGAGTGGATGACAAAAATGTGGTACATCTACACAATGGAGTACTATTCAGCAGTAAAGAAAGATGACATCATGAACTTTGCAGGTAAATGGATGGAGCTCAAAGCCATTATGCTATATGAAGTAACAAGGTCCCAGAAAAACAAATAGAGAATGGTTTCCCTCATTTTTGGATGCTAACACCAAATCCCCAGATGAAAGTCAAGCTGAACAACATTATTGTTATATTTCTGTTTATCTGAAAGCAACTATGTTGTTATAATGTAAATCTCTCAACTGGCTCTAGAATCCACCCACCACTTATTTTTAGACTCTGTAATTACTGTATATGGGTGGAGAGTATGTATCCATATTTTAAAGTAATATAAAATTAAAGGAGGAAAATGTGAATTCCTAAACATAAAAAAAAAAAAGACTTAGAGAAAGATGCAGGACATTTATGGCAGAATGCATGATCTAGGGTAGGGTGGAGGGAAGGGAAAAGGAAATGTGCCTAAACTGAACCAATAAATGATGTCTGAAATACACAAAACATCAATAAAGTATTAAAAATACCAAGTAAGGGGCTGGAGAGATGGCCTAGCAGTTAAGAGCGCCGACTGCTCTTGCAGAAGACCCAGGTTCTATCCCCAGCACCCACATGGTGGCTGAGAACCATCTGAAACTCCAATTCCAGGAGAACTCCAGTTCCAAGGGAATCGACACCCTCTTCTGACCTCTGCGGCATTGCATGACACAGGTTCAGGCTCCCATCCCTGGCCTCAGTTATTCATCCATCCAGCCATAGTCGCCAAAACTCGTTTTCTAAAAAAGTTAGACCATGAAACAGCAGTAGATCTTTTCCAAAATGGACAAGATGCAGACAGCAAGCCAGGGCAGATGAACTTGGAAAAACCTATCATTTGGATTCAACTGTTACAACCCCAGTGTGGGAGATGACTGGTTAGGCCTCATGTTGCTTATAAGTCCTCATTTAAGGAAGAAAGGTTTGCTCTGGCTCACAGTATAAATGCGTATAGTCCATCATGCTGGGGACGGCCCAGCCGCAGAGCCTGTGGCTGGGAGCTCTCGCACCTCAGTGGACAGGGAAACAGGGAGCTAGAGGACAAATGGAGCTAGGCTGTAACCCTCAGGCCTTCCCCTCAGTAGCTACTTCCTCCAGCTAGGCCCTGCCTCCTAAGGCTTCCACAGCCTCCGCACCCACCCCAACAGCAAGTGTCCAAACACATGAGCCTGTGGGGGATTTTTCATATTCAAACTGTAACAAGCCCTTTCTGTTTAAATGCCTTGGAGACACTATTTAGAGACAAGGAATGGAAGAGCTCAGGTGCTAGATAGCTACGGCTCCTCAAGGTCATGGCCAATGACCTTGTGTGTGTTCGCCATACGCCTAGGCGGCCGTGAAACCATCCAGCTCTCCCAGCCTTCTCACTTGCAGCTCTCATGAAACATCCTGACATAGAGAAGGATCCGCCTGAAAGGCGCAGGCTGTGTTCTAGCCCTTCCGCACCTTATCATACTGAGTCACATACTCAGAAGCAGGAGACCAGGGCAGGCTGCCCTCTAGAGTCCCTCAGGCACAGTGCAAGGAGGCCCTCTGCAAACAGGATTGCAGCCTGTAGTAGATTTTCTGAACCTTGGGGGATGACTGGCCTTGAATCCGAGACTTCAACTACTATTGCTGTTTGCCTGCTTCATGTAACTGTTGTGCGAGTGTGCTGTGTCTCAGTCTCTGGCTCACTGAGAACCAGAGCACACTGGATCTGCTTCCCAAAGCCTCTATCTTAATAAAGCACCAGTGACTTCTGACCCTGGGAGTTCCTGCTCAGATCTTGCTCAACAGAGCCTGACTTGACAGCCTTTAGCTGCTGAACTTCTGAACCCATCAGGGTTTCTGCACCACCTCCAGGGATTTTCCCAGACAAATGCAAACTTTAACACAGATCTTCAAATCAAGGTTTCTAACCCAAAGCAAGATACATCCAATAGGCAGGTGTAGCTCCTGAACTCCCTGTTAGCTCAGATGAAGCATTCTGAGAACTGCAGCTGAAATCCAAGGCTCTCCCTAACAAACCTTCCTTCCTCCCTCCCTGTGTTCTTCCATTCACCTCATCTCTAGCACAGTTCCTATGTGTGAGCTTCCGTTTGGCTTTCTGCCTCAGAGAGGACGGAACTTACCGACCCACTGTCCAGAGACTGCCTGACTTCAGACCTGTTCCCCTCTGCATCATTTCCTGCCCTGTGTTTGCATGGTACTCAATTTACCTTTTTTTTGGGGGGGGGGGGGTGGGGGGGGGGATTGTATGTATGTGCAGCCGTTTGTGTGCCATTGCTGGAGACTAGGGTGAATTAATTTAGAATGAAACAGAGCTCAGGAGTTCTGAGAAGCAGCTCTGAGCCCAGACAGGGAATGGGCTGCTGAAAACCATGGGCTCATCACAGACCCTATCGATTGGAACACCAGTCGGGACACAGCTGCCAAGCCCTGAACTTCCCTTTTGTTCTATGGGAAAATCATCTTGGTCGCTCTTCATTGATTGTTATCTGTCTTCCTCCAGTTACTCCCTGGTTTACTCAGGACCTAAGTGCACCTGTAATGGTTATCTGTCTTACCTGCTTTAACCAAGATTCATGTGTGCTTACAATAGTTAACTGCCTTCCCTCAAAGTTGTTTACCACCGAAGGTTTATCTGAAGCTTTCCCAATCCGCTCTGTATGAGGACAGCTGGTTAATTTTTACTTTCCTTTGAATCCTGGCCCTTTCGCTGGCTTTCTGAGACACAGCTTTTCATTAAATTAACTTGTAACAAAAGAAATAAACAAGGTTTGCAAAAGACAAGCCTCCCAGAGGTGAGTCTGTAGGCACCCTCTGCACTGCTTCTGACTATGGCTCCTGTGGAGCCAGGGGTGGGTCAGCCATGGTGGAGTCCCCACACACCATGTGTATGCAAGTACCCTCAGAGGCCAGAAGAGGGATTGGCAGTTCTGAGCAGCCCGAAATGGGTGCTGGGAACAAAACTTGGGACCCTCTAGACGAGCAATCTGTACTCCTAACTGCTAAGCTCTTTCTGGCCCTGTCGTTTTCTCTCTGGTCACCTGCATCGATTCAGCGTTTTGCTATCCCATCAGGGGTAATGAATTCCAGGATGCCTGGCATAGAGGAAACCGTATCTAGTGATCTAGCCCTGATTCAGCCACTCCTAGCTGCACAATCCTGAACAAGTCGCCAAGTATCTTGGGGCTTCTGTTAGATTCTTGTTAAAGGGAAGTCAGGCCCAACTAAGCTGTGAATATCAAATCTAGCCCATGGCATTATTTCCAAAATATTTTAATGTCAAGTGTTCATGAAGGAAAAAACAAATGAAATTTAGCTTTCAGAGAAGTTTAGGAACTCTTGTTCTAAACAAAATGTGCAGGACTTCTCAGAGCCTATGTGCAGTCTCTGAAGAGGTGCTGATGGGATTGTCTCAGGTCAGTGGGGTTTCTGTAACAGAACACTAGAGAATGGGCAACGTACAAACAACGAAAACATGATTCTAACAGTTCTGGAGACATCCTCCACCAAGGTGCCCACTGAACGCTATCTCCTGTCTCTTCACTGTGTCTTCACATGACTGAGGACAAAATGGCTCTGGGCTCAAGATGGTGGAAGAACAGGAAGTGAGGAGGAGGAGCTACGACAGGAAGGTAAAACTGTGGAAGCCGCTAATGAGAAAGCCACCCCCGAAAGCATGTCATGTAGGAAAGCCTGGAGCCAAGGCGTTAAGGCAGAACCATGGAGCCCAGGACCTAACTGTTGAAGTGGCCTGACACGACCTTCCAAGTGGCTAGTAAAACCGGCCTGTCCAGGACCACTCCCCAGCCTGTCCACCAGCATGATCCTGTGTGAACACAACAGTCTGTTCTCAGAGCCATGTCTTCTTGTCTCCTGAAGTCTGTCTTTTTTAAAAATTGTTTTATTTATTATTTTTATTTTATGTGTATGAGTGTATTGCCCACATATGTATAAATGTACCCATGTCCTACAGTGCCCACGGAAGTCAGAAGAGGGCATCGGATATCCGATCCCCTGGAACTGGAGTTATAGGTGGTTATTGGCCACCATGTGGGTGCTGGGACCTGAACCCAGATCCTCTGAAAAGCAGCCAGTGCTCTTAGCCTTTGAGCTGTCTCTCCAGCCCCATCCTGATGTCTTTCTTCGAAGGGCTCATTTAGGAAGTGCTGAAGCAATTCGCTTGTTTTGTTCTTTTTGAGACAGAGTCTCCCGTGCTGCCCAAGCTGATCTGGAACATTCTCTGTAGACCAGCCTGGCCTGGATCTCACAAACATCTACCTACCTCTGCCTCCCGAGTGCTGGGATTAAAGAGGTGCACCAACACGTGCAGTTAAGCAATTTGCTTTTAAGAACTAAAACACAACAGAACTAGTCATTTCTGAAAGCCAGCTTGAAATGTAGGAAACACCCCATCTAGAAGCAAAGCAGAACTAGCGCCAACACTCCTGCTGCCCGACCACCCTGACCGAGGGCCCTGTACTAGTCTGCTTTCCGTTGGTGCAATTAAACTCCCCAGCTTGGGGAGGGAAGGGTTCACTTGGCTTATGGGTCCCAAGGGAAGCCAAGGCAGGAGCTCAAGGCAGAAACCTGGAGGGAGGAACTGCAGTAGAGTCCGCAAAGAGTGCTCCTTGCTGCCTTTCCTCCTCTGGCTTCCACCGCTGTCTTTCTCACACAGCCCAGGGGCACCCACCTAGAGCTGGGCTGGGCCCTCTGGCATCATTAACAGTTAAGAAAACGCCTCACAGACAAGCCCAGGGGCCAGTCTAATGGAGGAAATCACTCAGTTGTGTTTCCTCCTTCCCAGGTGTATTAGTCAGGGTTCTCTAAAGAAACAGAAGCAACAGGATGAGTATATATAACTATATACAATTTATTGATTTGTTCACGTGACGGAGCTCAACAGTAGCGCCGAACTGGAGAGGCCGGGAATCCAGGGAACTGCTCAGTCCGAAAGGCTGGATGTCTCAGGAGTCCCAGTCTAGTGCTGAAGGCCCGAATGGATTCCAGGAGATCTGCCGGTCTCAGTACACGCTGGGATCCGAAAGGTTGATCACAGCAGCAAGACAAACTCACCAGATGAGAGAAGCAAGCTGCAGGAGTTAAAAAAGGGACCAGCTCCCGCTGCTGTGGCCTTAAATACTGCCTGCCGGCAGAAGGTAACACCCACATTTGGGGTGGGCCATCCGGGTTGAGGTGGTCCAATCAGAAGACCCTTTTCTCTTATTTGTTCCTTAGTCCAGTCAAGTTGACACCCAGGATTAACCATCACACCAGGTGACTCCACTTTGTGTCATCAGGTTGACAAAAAAAAACTAGGCAGCCCAGTCCCTGGGGATTCTCCAAGGGTTCCTGTTCCCCCACCTTTCCCAAGGGATGAACTGTGAGTGAACTCGGCAAGGACATCAGGAGTCACAGACACCCCAAGCTGGGCCTTCCCATCAGCCATTTTACCATATCTTCTCTCCTGAGGCCTGTCTCTACCAACCCCACACACCCACTTAGCTTCAAGACTGAAGTGTTTTAAAGAAAGGAAATAACTGTTTAAATAAACATCATATACCCCAGCATTTATTCAGTTTCTCCTCACTCCCCCCAAAATCTCATTTATCGTGTTGATATTTTTCATCTCTTCCACACACCACACAATTGGGTAAATAAGTTCTGTGTTCAATCTTTTAACGGGGGTTATTCAATTTACTCAAGCTAACATGAATATTTCCCCCTGGTTTCCATGACAACCTCGCAGCACATTCAGTCTTCATATAAATGAGTTATTGCTTTTATGTTCTCATACTCTAAGACAATAGGGAAATTAACATAATGTGATCATACAAAAAAAAAACAATCAAAATCCTCATATCCTCCCCAGAAATTCATAGATAGCGTTCTGTGAAAAAGAACCAAAGGAGAAATGAGGCTTCCACGTCTGACAAGACGTTAACATTAGAGATTCCATTTCAGATGCATTTCAATGAAGCCAGACCATAATAGGGTGAAAGCAAAGTGTATCAACAGACAAAGGGGGTGTAAAGGGGACTTTGCCTCCAGGTCATGCATCTTCTCAACATGCCCCCCAAACCCCAGCTCACTTCAGTGACCCTCACACATGCTATTCCCTGTCCCCCGATCATGTCCACATGTCTGCTGTGCTCAGCTCATTCGTCTTCAGTCTCAGCTTGGAGCACATACATCTAAGGGATGTCATGCCTGGCTCTTTCCTTAATGAGGGTTCTGGGAAGTGGAACTCAGTTCCCGATTATCAAATGAACAGTGACTTCAGTCCCTATGATGGAATTTTTGATTGGATGTCAAACAGTGTGAATTTTAACTGTTTACTTATTTGTTTTTATTATATATATATATAAATATAATATATATAAATTTATATGGGTGGTTTTGCCTGCATATATGTAAGTGCATCTGTGTCATGTAATGCCTGCAGAAGCTAGAAGAGGGTGTCAGATCCTCATGGAACTGGAGTAACAGACAGTTGTTAGCCACCGTGTAGGTTCAGGGGACCAAACTCAGGTCCTCTGCAATAGCAGCCGGTGCTCTTAACCACCATCTCTCCAGCCCCACGTTGTGAATTTTAATTCGTTGAGCACTAGACAGGAGTGTTGGGCACTATCCTGGGGCTGAAGATCCAGCACTGTGCTGAAAATCTTGCTGTTCTTACTCCTTCCTGCAAGTATGAGAGTGACCATAATATTCGGTACATATGATGTCTGTGTACCATTACAAACAGTGCTGCAATATCAAATATTACTGTGTAATATTCAACTGAATGGATATACCAATTCATGAGCCCTAACTGATGAGATCATTAAATTACTTTCCCAGTAGGAACCACCAAAGAACCCTAAAGACTCAGGATTCCAAGCTGAGCCAGCAGAGGTGACATGTCACTCTGGACTCGATGGAGCCTCTTCCACACTTGGGACCAAGGCTGGATCTTCAGTAACACAGGACCTAGGATGACCCCGGGTTGAACCATCCAATTCCATGTGCCCCTGGCCAGCAAATGGGATGACTGAGGGTCATAGGAGAGTGGGAAGGACATTAGAGGTCATCTTCTGTAGAGTTCCTAAACCTCCCCACCACCGTCTATTCTTTTGCCAGGCCTGGACAAAGGTCTTTGACATCTGTGAACTTACACCTCCTCTCTGTTTCCGTGTTTTGTCTTTGCTGGGGCCTGTGTCACTTCTCGTCTGTCTCTGAGCTGATGTCCTGTGTTTTCTTCCATGGACCTCCATTCTCCCTCAAGGACAGTGCTGTTCTCACTAGAGGGTGTGACAGATGCCTCAGCCCCTCAGGCTGTAGCACTCCCATTGCAAGCTCGTGTAGTGACGCCTAGGCTTTCTGTAGTCAATAAGGCATGTGATCCTTGTGGGTCAGAGCTATGGACACCTGGTGCTGAGTGGACGGGGGTAGACGGAGATAGATGGATCTCTGGAGCTTGCTGATCAGTCAGCACAGCCTACTGGGTGAGCTCCAGACCCATGTGAGACCCTACCATAAAAAACAAGGTGGACAGCACCTGAGAATTACAGCTGAGGCTGTCCTCTGACCTCCACATGCACATGCAAACACACGCCTGACCCTACACACTCTGCACACAGACACATACCTACACATACTCAAACCTGCTCATGCATACACATGACCCTATGCACACTCAAATATACACACACGTAATCACATGTTTAAACATGAACACACCACACATGACCCTACACGCAATGAAACACACACATGCATCTATATAACCAGACACACAATTCACCTACATACACTCAAGCATACAAACATGCATATATACCTACACATGCTCAGACATGCACACACATTGCCCTACACACAATGAAACATGTACATGCATATATTTGACCTTACACACACTAAATCATGCACACACATATACCTACATATGCTCAAACATACATGTTCACATACCTAAACACACTTAAACATGTACACATATGACCCTACACACACTCAAATATACACACACACATGTACCTATTCACACTCACACATGCATACACACACAATTACTTCAAAAAATAATTTTAGGAGCTAGGAATATAGCTCAGTAGTAGAGCACTTGTGTAGAGCACATGAAATCTTAGGTTCAATTCCCGCCATGCACATGTGGAGGTCAGAGGACAACCTGACCATATGGGCTCCAGGGGTCAAGCTTATGCCATTATACTTAACAAGCACCTTTACCTGCTGAGCCATCCTACCAGCCCTAAAGTGATTTCTTATCAGAAGCTGCAAGGGGTTCTGCCACCCTCTTGCTGTGTGAATTTTTTGCACCTGCATGTAATGCCTCCTACAAATAGGGAAAAACAAAGGACAGATGGGGGGGGGGGCAAGGCCCCGTCAATAGCTGAATCCTCATCTTGTACGGCAGTGAGTCAATACAAAATGTCTTAAGTTGATAAATCAAGAAGCAGCTGCATAAGCATCTTATTTGGAGTCACAGAAATAAACCCAGCAAGACCTAAAACTGGATCCAGCATTTCCAGCAGTCACTTCTCAGAAGCAGGACTTGGGAGAGGGCGAAGGGAGAAGGGTCCAGGAACCCGGGGTTTTCGCCTTATGCCCATATTAACTGATATTTTTTTTTAATTCAAATGAGATAAAAATAAGAGAAAAGGGGCTGGAAAGATGGCTCAGTGATTAAAGGGCATTAGCCGATCTTGCAGAGGATCCACGTTCGATTCCTAGCACCCACATAGCAGCTAAAACAATCATCCGTAACTCTAGTTCCAGGGGATCCAACGCCCTCTTCTGACCTCCGTGAGCATTACACAACACAAGTGCACTTACATAAATGCAGGAAGTATACTCATACACATAAAAATAATATATAGGGGCTGCCGACCGCTCTTGCAGAGAACCCGAGTTTGATCCCCTGCACCTACATGGTGGCTGAGAACCATCTTTAACTCCAGTTCCAGGGGAATCTGACACCCTCTTATGACCTCCGAAGCACTGCATGACACGGGTGCACAAACCTACATGCAGACAGTACATTCATACACATACAAAAATAATGAAATAAAATTAAAATTAAAAAAAATAATAACAATATATAATGAAACATCCAGGTGTTGTGGTGCACTCTTTTAGTCCCAGCACTCAGGAAGCAGAGTCAGGCAGATCTCTGCATTCAAGGCCAGCCTGGTCTACATAGTGAGTTCCAGGCCAGCTGGGGCTACAGGGAGACTCTGTCTCGAAAATACTAAAAAAAAAAAAAAAAATAAAGTCACAATAAAATAAGAGAAAACATCGTCATTATTTTTAAACTATGCAGTCACACCTTGGAAAAATTCCTATTTTTACAATGATAAAAATATACCAAATTAAAACATATTCATAACAAAGTTGAATGTATATTGAATGAAAAAGATAGAAAACATATTTAGGGAAGACTAAAGAAATGTACTGAACAAGTAGCAATGGACATGTTTCATTTCCTTCCTAGGTTTTCCAGTTTTTCAGCAATATGATCATCTTACTTTCAGAATAAGTAATAAATTCATTACATTCAGTAAATGAACTGAACATCAGTTAAATAAAAATATCAGAGTCTCTGAAGAAGTCCTGATTGGAATCGGGTTCCAGTTCCTTTGCGTCATCTCCTAGGGGGAGGGGGATTCACTCCACACATTACAGATTTGCTTAGGCCACAACAGTAGATTGGCTTATAAAACGTTTCTAGAAAGAACAGAGCTCATACCCAAGGGTGGTGGTACACATCTGGGACCCCAGCATCACAGCTCATCCTGGCCTATACAGAGAATTCAAAACTAGCCTGGACTACATGAGACTCTGTCTCAACCCTTTCCTTTACCCAAACAAAAATAAGCAGGGAGACAAATTTGGCCCAGGGGCTTCAATTTGTCAACCTGTATTCCAGAATCTTCCATACAGGTAGATTCTAGAATCCTTCATAGAGGTAACTGCAAGCCTCACTATCTCAGAGTCAGCCATGTCCCATTAGTGTCCTTGGTTAGGAAACCTTCCCAGGAATTATGCAGTCCACACCATTTTCATTCAATTCAATAGGAACTTTTGTTAGCATCTGATACACACAGTTCTGAGTCAGGAATGCTTATCCTGCCACAAAACAAACATTTATTGAAGCCTTATTGTATGCTATGGCGATGCTCAGTGCTGGGAATACAGTGGTCAATGACAGAAACAAAAGGACCATCACTCTGAAGTCAGAGGGAGACCAGGGGACAGAAACATAGTTTACTATGATTTGTGGTAATTTGCAGTAATCATAGTTTACTATGATTTACTATGTTTTGATTGGAGAAAGTAAAGGAATGTGGAAGGAGATATCTCACCTGGAGACTTCCTGGAAGGGCTCAATTCTAGGCTCCAAAGATGAACATGCACCTATCAGGCTAAGGGGGGAACCACCCTGGTGCAGGAGTACACGCCACTATCCCAGCACTCAGGAGACCCAGGCAGAAGGATCATGAGTTCAAAGTCAGCTTGAACTACATAATAAGACTGATCTGGCCTCAATTAATATGAATGAATGATTGATTGAATGATTGAATGGATGGATGAATGAATGAATGAATAGAACTATATTCAGTGCAGAAAAATAGAAGATGCAAAGGTTCAAAAACAAGAGAGAATATGAACTTTATAGTAAACAAAAAATGAGCCAGCCTGTGACCAGAAAAAGCACTCACTTGAGGCTTCAAGGCTAGAGGGCCAGACCTGGAACTTAGCCTCCTCAAGGAGCTCGGGCAATGTACTTTGCCTCAGTTTCCACATCTGTAAGATGAGGAGGATGTAGGATCTACTCTGTACCTTCCAGCTTAAATGGGATGAGTGAGTCTTGTTCATAACTGTTTTTGTTATTGCTTTGTAACTATGGTAGTAAAAACAGCATGTGCTTCTAAGCCAATGAAGGGTATGTAGTAAGGTAAGGTGTCTCACTGAACCCCTGCATCAAACTCAAAGATAGGCTTTATCGATACTGCATTTTACAGATGAGGAAGGCTGAAGGATCCAAAGAATGTGTCGTGTAGCTGCTCCAGGTGCCTCACCCAGGTCCCCTTCACCAGCAGGCCATCCTGGATTAGTCCGTGCCAGCACACCCTCCAAGAATGCTCCTTGGCTGGCAGAGGCCATCTACCAGGGAACCACACCATCCCACTGGTTGGAAGCGAAGGGTGCTGGGACAAAAGCCCAGGGCTATTGTTTTGGAGTGAAGATGTTTGTATGACACTGTGTACTCCAGAACTTTCAGCAGGTGCAGACAGAGTCTAAATTTCAACTTGATCTTGCTGGCCTCTTCCTCATTCCCCATCCTTTCCTCACTTCCTTTGTTCTTCTTCAAATGAGCCACACACACCAAATCTCTCTCGGACCTCGAAGGAGTTCAGCCTACACACAAGAACTGATTCATAACAGGCATTCCCTTCCAAAGACCACCAGTTAGGTGGCCAACTACACTATGTTCACCTCTAAATGTGTATCCTTGACTGAAACAACACCTGCTGGAGCCAAGCCCATGTGTGCCATATGCACTCACCCACTGGAGACCCAGACTCTGCATCAGCCCAGAAGATTTAATCCGAAGAAGAAGCCAGAGGGAGCGTGGCAATTCTCGACCTGCTTGTGAGGTTCTGCGCTAGCACCCTAGGTCGTGGGCGGCCATTGGATGTTGACCTGACCCTGAAGAGAGTGTGAGAGAGACGAAAACATGGGCTTTGCCTGCCCCAAACCAGACCTGTAACTTCCTCACCTCAGTGCTGTGTGTGCGTGTTGTCATGTGTGTGTGTGTGGTGTGTTTACATGTGTGTACACAGGTGCACATTTTTGCATGTACACATGGAGGCAAAAGATGATCAATCATTCCTCACGTGCTACTCACCTGGGTTTTCGTTTCTTTTGTTTTTGTTTTGACTTTCGATTTAATTTTATTTTTATGTGTATAAGTGTTTTCTCCGCATATATGTAAATGTACCTGTGTCATCATGTATCGCCCACAGAGCTCAAAAGAAAGCATCAGATTCCCGTGGATCTGGAGTTACAAATGGTCACTAGCCGCCATGTGGGTCCTGGGAATTGAACCTGGGTTCTCTGGAAGACCAGACATTCCTCTTAACTGCAGTGCCATCTCTCCAGCCCATATTTTTTTGTGACAGGGTCCATGTAGCCCCATCTGGCCTGCAACTCACTATGTAGACCAGGCTGACCTCAGTCTCACAGCGATCCACCTTCCTCTTCCTCCCAAGTGCTGGGATTTAAGGTGTGTGCCACCAACCCCAGTTACCCTGGTGCTTACCAAGTAAACTAGGCTAACCAACCCACCAGCAACACAGGGATCTGCCTGCATCCACCCCCAGAACTGGGATTACAAGTATGTGTGCCACCACCCCTGGCATTTTTCACATGGGCTCTGAGGAAATCAAACCCAGGTCATCAAGCTTGCAAGGCAAACACTTTGTGGGCAGAGCTGTCATCCAAAGCATCAGTTTATCTTTAATATGTACTCACACATTAGATTACTAGCAGTGTTGAGCAGCCCCCAGTCAGTGCCAAGCGCCGGGCACCATGTCAGGTGTATCCTAGATTCTCATTCCCAGTTTACTCTCATCTGCCCTGTTCAAAAGATACCCAGTCCTTTCAGAGCGCAGCCTTCTTCTTTTCCCTCCAAATCAAAGAACTTCTAAAGAAGAGGAACGGTCTCCTGCCCTCCCTGCCCCCACCTCCTTCATGGTTTATCTTCCAGTTACTCAATACAAGAGACTTAACCCAGCTAAAATTATTCAACATCGACCTTGAGATGGGGAGCAAATTGCTACAGCAGTGAGCAACTGGCCAATGCAATCTCAGTGCTCCAGGCAGCATCAGTGCCTTCCTTGCTGACAAGAAGAGTCGATGTGCATCTTGGAAATTTCTGAGAAAAAAAAAAAATTAAAGGTCACTGCATTTGTAGGCAGAATGGATTTCTCTGACACCATTACAAACAGCCTAAACTGCAAAGATTCTAGTTTGACAGCTCTGAGGAGGTACTCCACGGACACCAAGAACACCCCCTTCAACCATGTCCATCCAAGCTGCTGTCTGTGAGCGTCTGTCACCCCCTGTTCTCATGTTGAAATGCCACAGACAGCCTGCAGTACCAGAGAAAGAAACCTAGCTAGGGACATCAGACTGGGGCCATCCCTATGGCCCAGGGGTCACCCAGGCAGGATTACATCAGTCAGATAGGTCCAGACGTTTCTAAAGGAGATGTGGACTTGTGTCAAACCTTAAGGTGAGTCTAGGATGAAATAGATAGAAAGATGATGATGTAAAAGACACTGGCTCAGCAGAACACAGGTTGAGACCAACAGAGAGCAGGCTACGAGCAGGTACAGTATACGTGGGATTGTGTGAAGGTGTGTGCATGAGTGTGTACACACGTGTGTATATGTGTGTTCATGTTGCTCTACGTGTGTGTGAGATTGTAGATCAACTTCAGGTGTCATTATTCAGGAGCTAGTCGCCTGTTTTTTTCTTGTTTTGAGACAGGTTTCACACTGGTCTAGACCTTGACAAGTCAACTAGTCTGACTGGCCATCCAGCCCCAGAGATCCGCCTGTCTCTGCCTCCCTGTGCTGGATAGCTTTAGTGTCAACTTGACACACCTGGGTCAAGGGAGCCTCAGTTGGGGAATTGGCTCCATTGGATTGGCCTGTGGCCACATCTGTGGAGTATTGTCTTGATAGTCGAGCAGTGTGGGAGGGCCCAGCCCACAATGAGTGGTGCCACACTGGGCAGGTTGCTGTGTACTGTATAAGAAGGCAGGCTGGGCATGAGCCAGGGGAGCAAGCCAGTGAACAGCATTCCTCCATGGCCTGTGCTTCAGCTCCTGCCTCCAGGTTCTTGCCCTGAGTTCCTACCTTGGGCTCCCTAAGTGATGAACTGTGACCCAGGAGATGTGAGCTGAATAAACCCTTTCCTCCCCAAGTTGGTGTTGGTCGGAGTGTTTTGTCACAGCAATGGAAGACAAACTAGAACACTCCCCGTGCTGAGATTCTCAGCATATACGAGCACACTTGGCTTTTATACGTGGGTTGCAGGGACCAGCGTCAGGTCCTCATGCTCTTGTGGCAAGCTCCTCACTGGCCGCTGTCTCCTCAGCCCCATTTCTGTTGTTTCTGTTGTAAGAATTGTGTTCATCTTTTTTTTGACTATATATTTTCCATTTTTTAAATTACAATGATTTTTTATTAAATAAAATATTTTAATACTTTTATTTAAGCTTTGTGCATTTCATACATCATCTCTCAGTCCAATTCAGACTCATTTCCCTTCCCATGCTCCCCATCCCACCCAGGTTCACGCATCATACATGTCTTGTATCTTTTCTGAGTCTTTTTAAAGTTTTTCAAAGAAGAGGATTATTGTTCTGGGGAGAACTTTACTGTTTCAGTTGGCGTTTTGTCCCAGGTCTTTTTTTGTTGTTCCCTCCAATTTGTATTGCTTCAACATATGCATATATATATATATATATATATATATATATATAATGTGTGTGTGTGCGTGTGTCACACCTATACTGAAATTATGTCATCTGAAAATAAATTATATGTTATTTCCAAATCATATCTCAGAATTCACATTTTTCCCTTTTAATTTTATATTACTCTAAAACATGCATACATACCCTCTACACATATACCATTACAAAGTCTGAAAATAAGTGGTAGGTTAATTCTAGAGCCTGTTAAAGGATTCATATTATAAGAACACTGTTGCTTTCAGACAAAGAGGAATATAACATTAACATTGCTCAGTTTGCCTTACAGCTAGGTACTTGGTGCTAGCATCCACAGATGAGGGATACCATTCATCATTTGTTTTTCCGGGACTGTATTACTTCACTTAGCATAATATCTTCTAGCTCCATCCATTTACCTGTAAAGTTCATGATGTCATCTTTCTTTACTGCTGCATAGGACTCCATTATGAAGATATAACACATTTTCTTTATCCACTCATCAGTTGAAGGGCACTTGGGTTAGTTCCAGCTCTTTGCTATTGTGAAGAGAGGTACGATAAACATGGATGTGCATATATCTCTGCGGTAGGATGAGTATATGACTGGGTCAGGTGGTAGGCTCTTTTTGAGTCTTTTAAGGGTTCTCCACACTGCTTTCCATAGTGGTTGTACAAGTTTACATTCCCACCAGCAGTGGATGAGTGTTCCCCCTTCCCCACAACCTCTCCAGCATTTGGTATCATAAGTTTTCTTGATCTTGACCAGTCTTATTGGAGTGAGATGAAATCTTAAAGTGATTTTAATATGCATTTTCTTAATAATTAGCGATGTTGAACACTTTTTAAGATGTTTCTCAAACATCTTTATTTCCTCACTTGTGATGTCTCTGTTCAGCTCTTTACTCCATCTTTTGGGTGAGACATTTGTTTTTGTTTTTGTTTTTGTTTTTTGAGTATTTTATCTATTCTGGAAATCAACACTTTGTCAGATGTATCACTGGTGAAGGTTTCCTCTCACTCTGTGGGTTTTCTCTTCAGTTCACTGATTGTTTCTTTTGCTGTACAGAAGCTTTTGAGTTTAATGAGGTCCCACTTGTCAATTGTCGACCTTATTTTCTGCACAGCTGCTGTCTGATTTAGAAAGACTTTTCCTATGCCTATATCTTGTAGTCTGCTGCCAATGTTTTCTTCTATCACCTTCAGAGTTTTAGGTTTCATGTTGAGGTCTTTGATTCTTTTGGAGTTGATTTTTGTACATGGTGAGAGGTAGGAGTTTAACTTTATTGTTCTACAAGTGGAGATCCAGATTTGCCAATACCATTTGCTGAGGTTGCTGTCTTTCCTCCATTCAGTCTTCTTGGCCCCCTTGTCAAATATGAGGTGGCTGAAATTGTATGTGCTCAGTTTTGGATCTTCAATTTTGTGCCATTGGTCTACAGGTCTGTTTTTGTGTCAGTACCAGGCTGTTTTTATGACTATAACCCTGTAATATAGTTTGAAGTCGGGTGATTCCCCCTATATTGCTCTTTTTGCTCAGGGTTGATTTGGCTATTCAGGGTCTTTTGTCTTTCCATATGAATTTAAGGATTTTTTCCAAGTCTGTGAAGAAACTCATAAGAATTTTAATTGGGATTGTATTGAATCTGTATATTAATTTGGGTAGAATGAACATTTTTAATATATTTATTTTTCTGATCCATGACCATGGGAGTCCTTTCCATCTTTTGATGTCATGTTCAATCTCCTTCTTCAGGGACTTAAAATTTTTGTTGTAGCTGGGTGTGGTGGTGCATGCTTTTAATCCCAGCACTTGGGAGTCAGAAGCAGGTGGATCTCTGTGAGTTCAAGGCCAGCCTGGTCTACATAGTGAGTTCCAGACCAGCTAAGACAAAAGGGAGACCCTGTCTCAAAAAGACCAAAAAAGATTTTTTTGTTTTAGTGATCTTTGGTATCTTTGGTTAGGTTTGTTCCTAGGTATACTATTGTTTTTTGAGGCTATTGTAAGTGGGAAAGTCTCCTTATATTTCTTCTTCAGTTGCTTGCTGTTGGTATAAAGAAAGGCTACTTTGTATTTGTATGGGTTTGTCTTTTTTTAGTTTGGGGAAATTTTCATCTATTATTCTGTTGAAGATCTGATCAATACCATTCTCTTGGGATTCTTCTCCTTCCTCTATTCCTATGATGTGGAAGCTTGATCTTTTCATAGTGTCCCATATTTCCTGGTTGTTCCACTTTTGTGTATTTTTAAATTTTTCATAATATTTACTTCAGCTTTTTAGTTGTTCTGTGTTATCTTCCAGGTCTGATATCCTTTGTTCTGCTTCCTCCATTCTACTTCTGAGGCTTTTTCAATTCCTTTCCTCTTGATTGAATGAGTGTTCTATTTCCTTTTTCATTTCATCCTGTGATTTCTTTAGTATTTCCACTTCCCTTTGGAGCATCTCAATCTCTTCTTGTAGCTCCTTGCTTTGCTGGTTAGCTTCCTTTTTCAGTGTTTCCACTTCCTTCCAGAGTTTGTCATTTTTCTCCCTCTAGTTGTCTCTGGAGTTTGTCATTCTCTCCCTTTAGTTCTTTCTGAAGTTTGTCATTCTCTCCTTCTAGGTCCTTCTTGAGTTTTTCATTCTCTCTCCTTAGTTCTCTGACTTGTTCTTTATATTCTTTGATTTCTCTGAATAGGTCTGCAATTGTTCCTCTAAGATCTGTGTTCTGGGTCTCCCACAGGGTTGGTAGAGATTGCTGTGGAATTATCCTGCAACTTTACCATGTTGTCCCTTTGTCATCATCGTGTCCCTGGCATGTGGGTTTCCCTTTTTGCCTATATTCCAATGTGAATCACAAATGCCTCTTCACTGTGTTGAAGGTTTACTTCGCTTGCCTCCTTCAGATGCCTATTTTTTTCTCCTTGTTTATGGAGTGTTGACTTGTCTAGGTTTCAGGCTTTCACTTTTGTTTTTATGTTGGAAGACTAACTCACTCTTCCCTTTCTGTTTTAAAGGTTCTCCAAAAAATCCACTTGGACACCCCCTCAGCAACTCCAGTTTTGGGGGGAGGATATTCCTGGCTTAGCCCACACCCCCATACTCTGCACTTTAGGTGGTCCTGGGAAGTCCCTAAACTAAGCTCTGTGCATGCCTCAGTTTTTTTAATGTAGGTACCCAGGGCTATAAACTCCCCTCTTAGGACTGCTTTTAAACTATCCCATAGGTTTTGTTGTGTGTATTGTCTTTTTCGTTTAGTTCCAGGAATGCTTTTATTTCTTTCTTTATTTCCTCCTTGACCCATTCATTATTCAAGAGTGTGTTGTTTAGTCTCCATGTGTTCTTATAGATAGTAGGGCTTATCCTGGTGTTGCTACTGAGCTTTATTGCACTGTGGTCTGATAGAATGCATGAAATTATTTCAATCCTTTTGTATTTGTTGACATTTTTTTCTACGTCCCAGTATGTGGTCAATTTTAGAGAATGTTCCATGGGGTGCTTAGTAGAAAGTATATTCTCTGGTATTTGGGTAGAATATTCAGTAGATGTCTGTGAGGTCCATTTGGTGTATTGTATTGTTCAGTTCCAATGTCTCTGTTTATTTTTTGTCTGGTTGACCTATCCAAAGGGCTCAGTGGAGTATTGAAGTATCCCACTTTTAGTGTGCTTGGATTAATCTGTGCCTTGAGCTCCTGCAGAATTGTCTTTATAAAGTTTGGTGCAGCAGAGTTTGGTGCTATGTATTTATAATTGTGTTTCTTCCTCCTTCCTCCCAGCCTATGCCTTTTGATTGGGGAGTTCAGACCATTAATATTTAAGGTTATTATTGAGAGATGTGTGTTGCTTCCTTTCACCTCATTTTCTGTTTGCATTTTTAGTCTAGGTTAGTATTTCCACGGTTATGCTTTTCTTAATTTGTCTTTCTAGATGCTTGGGGATAGTTTCTTCTTTCCTCTTTTGTTTGAATTGCTTCGAGTATTTTCTGAAGGGTTGGTTTTCTGGACATGTATTCTTTCATCTTCCTTATGTCATGAAAGATTTTTCTTTCTCCTTCAACTATAGTCAACATTTTTGCTGGGTATAGTAACCTGGGTTGGCATCTGTAGTTATTTAGTACTGGGAGTACTTTGGTCCACATTCTTCTGGCTTTCATAGTTTGCACTGAAAAGTCAACTGTAATTCTGACGGGTTTCCCCTTATATGTAACTTGTTTTTCTCTTGTGGCTTTCAGTATTTTCTCTTTGTTTTGGGCATCTAGCGTTTTAACTATGATATGGCATGAGGAGTTTCTTTTCTGATCTATTTGTGTTCTATGTGCTTCTTGTATTTGTATGGGTTTGGGGTTTTTTTTAGTTTGGGGAACTTTTCTTCTATTATTCTGTTGAAGATCTGATCAGTACCATTGTCTTGGGATTCTTCTCCTTTCTCTATCCCTATGATGGGGAGGTTTGGTCTTTTCATAGTGTCCCACATTTCCTGGTTGTTCCACTCTTGTGTTTTAATTTTTCATATTCTTTTCTTGAGCATTCTAGTTCTTCCACTTTATCTTCCAGTGTTGATATTTTATTTTCTGCTTTGTCCAATCTGTTACTGCAGCTTTCTCCCATCCTTTCCTGTAGATTGGATGAGTGTTCTATTTTGTTTTTCATTTCATCCTGTGATTTCTTTATTATTTCCACTTCCTTTTGGAGCTTGTCATTCTCTTGTAGATCCTTGCTTCGCTGGTTGGTTTCATTTTTTGTTTTAGCATGGGAGCTTTTCAGTGTTTCCACTTCCTTCTGCAGTTTGTCACTCTCCCTCTAGTTCTTTCCTGAGTTTGTCATTCTCTCCCTTTAGTTCTTTGATTTGTCCTTTATATTCCTTGATTTTTTTTTTTAGTATGTCTGTGATTTTCTTCTAAAATCTATGTCCTGGGTTACCCCCAGGGAGATCTCATTGTAGGAATCTTCTATAGTATTTGTAGAGTTTGGTGTGGATTTATTATGTGCTTTTCTCATATTGTTCTTTCATTGTGTTTTTAGCATATGGGTTTGTTTTGTTGTTTGTATTCTGATGCAAATCTCAAATGTTTCTTCGCTGTGTTGAAGGCTTGCTTTGCTGGTTTCCTTCAGATGCCTTCATTGTTTTCTCCTTGTTTATGGAGGGTTGGCTGGTCTAGGTTTCAGGCTTTCACTTTTGATTACATATTAGAAGATCTATCTCACTCTTCCCTTTCTGTTCTGAAGGTTCTCCAAAAACTGGGTAGGTAACAACCAGGCTGGTATGTTGCTGAGCTCACTCTGCTTCCTTCTGGCCAGTTCCTCTAGGTTGGTTGTGAAGCTTAAGTTCTGGGACTGGAGTTGTGTCCAGTTCATTGTTTCTTCTATTGCTGCTATGCTTGGCCCATGAGTAATCCCTCCCTGGCTGAAGCAGTGAGTAATCCCCCTGGCTGAAGCACCCAGCCTCTATGCATGTGTGCCCCTGCCAGGTTTCGGCCCACTTGTGCTCTGGTTGCTGGCTGGGTAACTCTGCCTGCACTGCTCAAAAATTAGAATAGTTTAATTCCACAGATAAATATCACAGATAGGGTAGGGAATTCCCACAGGCATTAAGCTCGGTTTTGCCTATTGTTAAAATCTTCCATTAGTATGATACATTTGTTATAGTTAATAATTAACAATGATACATTATTAACTAAATTCCATTCCACATCCTGGCTTCTTACATTTTTTATTGAAGTTGTGTGTATTTCATACAACATTTCTTTATCAAATTTAGACCTAATTCCCCTTTCTTGCCCCCTCCCCATCAGACCTCATGCATTCTGTCATACATGTCTTTCATCTTTTTCTCAGTCTTTTTTTTTAGATTTTTTGATGCTGAAGTTTACCGTTTTGGGCTTATGTTTACTGTTTCAGCCAGATCTTTGACCCAGTCTTTTTCATTGTTGTTCCTTCTCATTTATATCATTCCAAATATGCCTATATGGATGCCACAGATATACCAAAATTATGACATCTGATAATAAACTCTAGGTTAATTTCAAAATATATTTAGGGTTTCACATTTTGATAGTAGGATTGTATGCCAATAAAGAAACAATGTTATTTTACTTTCCTACATTACAAAGCAAGCTGATGAATAACATCAAGTATTTTTTAATCACATAAGATTTTATTTTATTATTGGCTAAAAAAAACATCAGTGATGACACTAATGAAACCCCTCTGCTATTCAGTATGGAAATGTTATTTCTTCCAGGAGGCAGTGGTGCTGTCTAAAGAGTCCACTCTAACATTTTTTCTGGAAATTTCCTTTCTTAGTTGTTGTATTCTTAAGGAGCCTGTGCCATTAAGAGTTTGCCTAAGTTCTGGGCAGTGAAGTCCTTGATGTTCTGGCAGTAAGTGTTAATCTGACCTGCAATGTGCAGAGAATCCATTCTGGCAGGGGCCTCCTCGGGAGGTGGGGGCTCCCCTGGACTCTGGTGCTGCATATTCTCCTGCTGATGACGTTGCTGATACGGGTGTTTCTGCTGCTGCTGTTTACTCGTGTTCCTCATGTAGGTTTTGCATTTGATTATGTCCTGGCTCATTTCATCCACTTGGTCCATCAGCAACTGTAGATTCTTCCCCAAGTGATTGCTGCTTGAAAGACTGAGCAGTTTGTGTTTATCTGCCATGGCTGACTTCTCAAGCCCCTACACCAACACTGATCAGATGTGAATTTTTAATTACTTCCTCAAACATGTGCTCAAAGGTGATACTTGCCTTTTTCTTTTTTTATTTATTTATTTTTTATGTGTATGAGTGTACTGTCTGCATGTAGGTTGGTGCACCTGTGTAGTGCAATGCTGCAGAGGTCAGAAGAGGGTGTCGGATTCCCCTGGAACTGAAGTTAAAGATGGTTCTTAGCTGCCATGTGGGTGCTGGGAATCGAACCCTGGTCCTCTGCAAGAGCAGTCGGTACTCTTAACCACTGACCCATTTCTCCAGCCCCCAATACTTGCCTTTTTCTTTTTATAAAGTTATTTTATTTTATTTTATTCTTATTTTTTGTGTGTATGAGTGTATTGACTGCATGTAGGTTGGTGCACCCATGTCATGCAATGTCGTGGAGGTCAGAAGAGGGCGTCGGATTCCTCTGGAACTGGAGTTAAAGACAGTTCTTAGCCGCCATGTGAGTGCTGGGAATTGAACCTGCGTCCTCTGCAAGAGCAGTTGGTGCTCTTAACCCCCGACCCATCTCTCCAGCTCCCATACTTGCCTTTTTCTATGCTTCAGGGGAAATGTCCTTCTCTTTACAAACTTCCAACAGTTTAGGAGTCTGTCTGTATGCCTTTAGTGAGAGAGACCCTAGAACAAGTTTTTTGTTTTGTTGTTTGGTTGGGGTTTTTTGTTTGTTTGTTTTTGGTCTTTTTGAGACAGGGTCTCCCTGTGGTCCTAGCTGGCCCCGAGCTCTCGCTATGTAGACCAGGCTGGCCTTGAACCCACAGAGGTCCACCTACCTCCACTCTCCCTAGTGCTGGGATTAAAGGCGTGCGCCACCACACAGTTTTTATGGGATCTTAAGTGAGAACAATAGACTCCTTAGTGGCATGCTGGTAAATGAACTGAGAATCCAGAAGCACCCGAGTGACTTAACGAGCCATAGTACATAGTACATGGACTGGTACCAGCCCATGTGGAGCTGATCAATGTTTATGTGGTGAAGGCTACGAATCATTTCCATCTGATACTGGACTTCATCAAAATCAGCATCATCCTCCGTGCGCTGGGGGAATGGAAAGCAGCTGGTAATTTCTAGGTGATCTTCTACAACCAATCCCAAAAGCACTCCTTGAACAACCTCAGTCCCTTGTCCTTCTTCTTGATAATGTTTGATTATTTTTAATACTACCAAGCCATAGATCTGCACCTGCTTCACAGCTCAGTCCCCGAGGCTGCCTTTGGCATGCCGCTGGCAGGGCAGAGGAGGTAACAGCCAAGCCAGTGCCATGTTTCTCACAGATGAAGTTCATTCTGGTCAGACGAGTCCTCATTCAAGACGTCAAGATGCTGAATCTTCTCCCCATCAATGGCATAAACAAGGTGGAACGTCTCCAAGTCTCAGTCCCACTTCCCGCGTGCACACGGCACCTCTCCGCCTCTGCCCGGGCCTCGCTTCTCATCCCAGGCTCCCAACATCAAGTATTATATTTACTACAAAACAAGGAAATAAAAAGAAGTTATTCAGTTTGCCTTCTAAAGAGAGAATTGGTGCTATCATCCACAAATGAGGGATACTATATGTTGTTTGTTTGGGGTGGACTGTGTTACTTCACAGCATAATGGCTTCTAGTTCCATCCATTTGCCTGCAAAGTTCATGGTGTCATCTTTCTTTACTGCTACATAGAATTCCATCGTGTAGATGTACCACATTTTCTTTATCCAGTTGTCGGTTGAGGGACACTTGAGTTGCTTCCAGCTCTTTGCTATTGTGAATAGAGCTGCAATAAACATCGATGTGCATGTATCTCTACCATAGGATGAGTCTTGTAGGTATATACCCTGGAGTGGAATGATTGGGTCACATGGAAGGCCCATTTTCAGTTTCTTAAGAGTTCTCCAAAAATAAACATAAAAATAGAGTTCTCCATGCTGCTTTCCATAGGGGTTGCACGAGTTTGCACTCCCACCAGCAGTGGATGAGTGTTCCCCTTTCCCAACGACCCCTCCAGCATTTAGTGTCCTTTGTTTCTTGGTCATAGCTAGTGTTACCCATTTGACCAAAACAGGGAAAGAACAACTCCAAATCAAAAAAATTAGAGGTTAAAAGGGAAAAATTACAAGAGATAGTGAAAAGATTCAGACAACCATACGGGAATATTTCAAAAACCTATATTCCACTAAATTTGAAAACCTAAGAGAAATGGATGAATACCTGAAATCATGGAATCCACTAAAATTTAACCAGGAAGAGATCGACAGCTTAAATAGACCCATATCAGAGGAAATTGAAACTGTGATTAAAAAAAAAAAAAAAAACTCCCAACTAAAAAAAGCCCAGGCCCAGATGGATTCACAGAAGAATTCTATAAGACACTTAAAGAAGACCTACAACCACTACTAATTCCCTGGAACCATCAATCATAAGCTCAAATAAACTCTTCCTTTTATAAGTTCCCTTGGTCATGGTGGTTTTATCACAGCAACAGAACACTGACTAATACAACCAGGGTTGGGTTCCCAGCACTTACATGCTTAACAACTGTTGGTAACTCCGGTTCCAGGGGATCTGACACCTTCTTCTGACCTCCATGGGCATTGCTCAACAAAGGTCCATTTATTTACATACAAATAATGCACTTATAAACATAAAACGAAAATGGTAAATAAAATATTGTTTA
This sequence comes from Rhizomys pruinosus, assembly GCA_009823505.1. Classification (NCBI taxonomy): domain Eukaryota; kingdom Metazoa; phylum Chordata; class Mammalia; order Rodentia; family Spalacidae; genus Rhizomys; species Rhizomys pruinosus. The sequence goes on from VZQC01006754.1 coordinate 4,381,704, forward strand.
AAATTTATTAGACTGAGTTACATAAGGCCATTTTTTTTTTTTTGGTCTTTTTGAGATAGGGTCTCCCTGTAGCTCTGGCTGTCCTGGAACTCACTCTGTAGACCAGGCTGGCCTCGAACTCACAGAGATCCACGTGCCTCTGACTCCCAAGTGCTAGGATTAAAGGCATGTGCCACCACGCCCAGCAAGGCCATTTTTATGTAAGCATGCAGCTGCTTTGAGCATGCTCCCTACCCGTGCGTCATGTGCCACCCCCTTCTCACTCCTCCATTCATCCCTTTTGCCCCCTTTACAGTTTTGCTTCTATTTCCACATTATCTGGACACATATGATTTTACATATTTAGATAAAGCTACAACCCACAATAAGAGAAAGTATACCATATTTGTCTTTCTGAGACTGACTGATTCACTTAATATGATCATCTCTGGGTACATCTATTTACTACAAATGACATGATTTCCTTCTTCCTTATAGCTCCCATTGCATATAAAACACATTTTCCTTACCCATTCCTCTGTTGGTGGACACATGGGTTGGCTCCATAACTTATGATGTGCTGATATCTCTTCTACTCTTGAGTCCTTTGAGTAAATGCCTGGGTGTGGTATAGCAGGTCATATGGTAGTTCTATTGTTAGCTTTTAGAGGACCCCCATGCTGATTTCAACAGTGGCTGGACTAATTCCCATCTGCACCATCAGTATATAAGCATTCCCCTTCATTGGCATCCTCGCTAGCATCTGTCTTGGTGGCTGCCATTGGTCCTCTCAGCCACAGGAAGAAGGTCGCTCACTCCCCATTAGTATCAGGCTTGTTTGGGCTACCAGGAGAAGAGGAGGAGTGATGGTGCCCTACCTGCCCCAGGCTTAAAGGCTTCAAATAGTTTGTTCATCTCTCTGTCTTCACCCAGAAGCCAGTGTTTCCCATTCTGAACTTCGAAAGTAAACACAGGGGTTGAACTTGAACTTGACTTGTAACCTAACTCATTTCTCTCCAGCCAAACCACAAACTACATGTGAGACACAGTGCTTATTTTTATAGCATCCCACTATAGAATGTGTGCTTGTTAAACAGCCATATGTTACAGATATATACTCACACATGACTGTGTATATTATGCACGTGCATGTGGGAAGCTCCAGTTAGAATTGGGGGCTAGTTCTCATCTAGCACTCCTCAGGGAACCATGTGGGAGTCATGGGATTCCTCTGACCCTGCCCCAAGAGGGAGCAAGCAACATGGCCTAGGCACATGATGCTAGGCAGAGCAGCAGTATATCGTGGCGTGTAACTGGGGGGTCTGTGATTGGCTCTGGGAGCTGACATCATTCTGCTTATAAAAGTGAGTTGCAGCACTTAATAAAGCAAATTCCCTACTACCGCCATTACCCAGAATTCCCGGCCGTTATTTCTGCAAGCCTGCAGGGTGAAGGAGGCCTGGATTTTGAGTGTCGCGGCCACTGGGTTATACGGCAGTCCATCAGACCACCAACCTGGTAATCTGGTGTAGGGCTGGATGAAAACCTATCAGGTTACCAGCTGTGAAGTGGACTGTGAGCGAGTATAGCTAAAGATAGGCCATCAGCTATTGGCCTGAAATTCCTGTCCAGAGACCAGCAGTCTTTGGGCAGATGGGAAAGCATGGCTAGATAGGAAACATTCCATTTTCCCATGCTAAGGACCTGAATTGGAAGTACCTCTCAGGTCAGGTTACAAAAGTAACCAACTGACCTCTGCGCTGAGGGGTCAGATCCCTACAGTGGCCACAGGCGGGCACTGTGTTCCCCTCCCCTTAGCAGAACTGTGCTGTACCTGCTTGTAGCAGAAGAAGCTCCCACCTGTGCATATGACATGGGACACATATCTACAGATGTGACACAGGGAGATGCATGTGTGAATAATGAAACTGTGTTTCTGTGGGGAAACTGTATAGGATGATAATGTAGGACTGGGGAAAGTCACAATTAAATTTGTATTCTTGCTGTGTGTATGTAGGGGAAGTTACTTGACCTTTCTGAGTTCATTTTATCCTTTGTAACCTGCAGATAAAAACTGTGCTATTTTTTAGGATTATTGTGAGACTTAAGGGAAATAGTATACACAATGGATTTAACATAAAGCCTAGCACACACTCACTAAAGTATTCATTCAATAAATATTTACTAAATAACTAACTATATTTTCTGGGCCCTCTTCCCTGCTTTTTGAATACTATGATTAGTAGCTATGGAGAAAAATAAGCAAAAAAGAACAAATGCACAGCTAAGAGAGCCGGTGGCCAATGAGATGGGTAATGTCCGATGTGAGTATCCGGAGCTGAGGCCTCTGCTCTCTAGCCAGCTCCTGTCCTCGGGATCCTTGGCAGAGCACAGAAGCAGATCAAAGGTGTTCAACAGACTGCCACAGCCCCAGGTACGCTGACTCCGTCCCTGCCACCCCACCAGTAAGACTGAAACAACAGGCTGACTGGCCTGCGGACACTCGGCTCTGCTTCTCTGTGAAGGGACGTTCCCGGGATCTGAGCTGTGCTTCAACTCGCTGATCTCATCAAACAACTTCTGCCATGGGAGCTGCAAGGCGCTTTGAAGCCAGAGGGCAAGGTCAGCTGAATTCGACCCTGCAGGCAGATGCCAGGAGCCAGAATGCCTTCCGATGTCAGTGGTGGAGAGATGTATGCAGCTCTGCAAACACTCTGTGTGCTGCCCTTGTGGCCACCTCCTGGTTTAGGTTTCTAATTGGCTTGGCTCTGCACCTCTTCAGAAACTGACAAAGGAAACAGTGATGAAGAATGCCTGGATGTGAGCTCCGCATCCTGACTCTGCCACCCACCAGGCTGGGCCCTTGGGCTGCACACTTTGCCCTGAGCTACCTCTTTCATTCGGCACACTGAATGAGATAATCATATATACCTTATGTGTAAAATAGCTCAAGGAAGGTGCCTAGCACAGAGCCTGGCACAAAGTACTCACAATCCTGTCTCCAAGTACCAATCAACCTCAAAAGATGAGGACCCCAGAACCAGACAAATGAATTAATGTGCCCAAGGTCTGATGGGCATGTCATGCCTTACTACCAAGCCTTGGGAAGTTTTCGCTCTACCACACCACCGCAGCTGGCCCAAGTCCTCAACTGAACTTCAGAAATCCTCTAAGAATGAATGCTGGGCATCTGCAGGCTGCTGTACTTAACTGAAGAGACTTACACGGGTATGTCTGACTTGTGGTACACAGGCTGCAGGCATCCAAGACTAGCTAGACATGTAGCCCAACACGTGTGTTACACAATAGTGTAACATCTCTGCCTAACAGAGGCCAGCCGGCCTAGTCTAGTTGACAAGTTCCAGAGCAGTGGGAGACCTCATCTTAGAAAACAAGGTATAGGGCAGGGAATGGGGCTCGGGGTTAAGAGCACCCACATGGTGGCTAACAACCATCCATAACTCCAGATCCAGGGCATCTGACACCCTCTTCTGACCTCCGTGAGCACTGCATGATATGGCTGCACTTACACACATGCTGACAATATATTCATACACATAAAATAACAATAATAAATGAAATATTAAGAAAGCAAGGTGCTCTGACAGCACCTAAGGAGCAAGGTTGTCCTCTGGCTTATACACACACACACACACACACACACACACACATGTGCACTCACACATATGCAAAGCAAGGGTTCAAGAGATGTCTCACTGCCTACATCCAATCCAGTCCCTCCTCTGTTACTCAACAGTTGTGAGACTTTTTGCCCCATTACCCAGCCTCCACGCCTCAGTCCTCTCACTTGTAAAAACGGAGCTTGGAGAGTTAGCTCCCCTGGATCACGTTTCTCGGCCTCGGAGGAAGGGATGTGTTGGCACTGGTCCTCCTGCGCTGAGGGGAAGGGAAGGTGCTGTGCGTTGCAGGACATTGAGCAGCATCCTTGGCCTCTGCCTGAGAGATGCCAGTTGTACAGAGGCTCCTGTGCTCCATCACAACCAAAATCACCTCCAGTCATACAGACCCTCCTGTACTTCATCACAATGAAAATCGCCTCCAGTCATTGTCCAGCGCCCCCATGTAAGTAGAGCTGTCCCCAGTTTAGAACCAGTCTCTGCTCTAGGCAGTAGCATAAGAATGAGGGAGTGTTATGGTTTGAACGTGAAAACATCCTCCCAAGGCCCACATGCTAAAGGTCAGCTGATGAGCCCTTGAGAAGCAATTGGCCCATGAGGACAGTCAATCCATTGACAGATTAGTCCGAGTGTGAGTTTGTAGCTGAATGGACTATTAGGAGGCAAGGTCTGGATGGAGGAAGTGGTCCCAGGCCCAGGGACTGCACCTTTGAAGGCTCTAGTCACTAGATCCTTCCTCTCTGTTGCTGTTTCCTGGCCACCACATGGTGGGCGGCTTTGCCCTGCCTCGCTCTTCACCATGACACTCCACCTCATCACAATGCAGCCAGCCCACCACAGACTAACACCTCTGAAACAACCACCTAAAATGATTCCTCCCTTAAGTTTTTCAGGCTCTTTGTTATCACGATGAAGCACTGCTCCCGTAGACGCAAGCCACCCAGAAGGGAGCCATCCGTGGGAGAGCTGGAACAGTCACTGAAGGAAGCCTCAAAGACAGAGCAAGAGACATCCAGAGTCAGCACAGGCCAAAGGCCACAAGGAGAACCCAGCCTAGCCAGCAGGCCTCGCACATGAATAGCACCCCTCTTCTACTGGCTGTACAGCTGTGTTCTGTGGGCAGTGCCTGTCATGTTCTACTTAACTGTCCCCTGATGGGCACCTTGATTCTTCCCATTTCCCACCAACCCCTTTACCATCTTTGGGTGAAACTTTTACTGGGGCATCATGGTGGTTCAAATGAGACTGTCCCCCATAGGCTTCAAGTATTCAGATATTTGTCCCCAGTTGGTGGCGCTGTTTTGGGAAGTCTTAGAAGGTGTGGCCATGCTGGAGGAAGTACATCACTGGGGGTGGGCTTAGTGAGTTTAACAATCCTTACAGGCTCCAGTTTCTCTCTCTCTCTCTCTCTCTCTCTCTCTCTCTCTCTCTCTCTCTCTTGACTTCCTGTACTCATTGGAGATGTGAACCTTGGTTTTCTGCTCCAGCCCTGGCCCATGCCTCCAGCCACAATGGACTCTAATTCCCTGGAACCCTCAATCGTAAGCTCAAATAAACTCTTCCTTTTATACATTCCCTTGGTCATGGTGGTTTTATCACAGCAACAGAAAAGGGACTAATGCAGACATAAGACCAAGACTGGAACCGTGGCCATTGAGGCTTGCAAGATGGATTCCAGTGTTAGAGGTCTGAGAGGGGGTCCCAAAGAGTCCCCTGTCTAAAACTCAGGACTGCTGGTCTGGAACCTCTATGTGGATTTTATTTGCTTTAGTATCAGTTGACTCTCCAAGAACTTGTCCTTAAGAGGGGCCAGGCCCCACCAGCTTCAATTTCACAGTGTGGACTTGGACAGTTCTTTCCGTGGCTGCCATTCATTAAAAGCAAATGTCTGTGTCCCATCCCAGGCAGTGTACTTCACCATTTCTCCTTCAGCCACCCTCAGTTTCCAAGTACACCACAAAATACTGCAGTGAGGTGGTCCAGGAAGGTGTCCAGCCTGAGAACCTGCTGTCACAATGGGAGAAACAGGCTCCGAGATGTGGGGGAAATCATGAAGCATCTACCAAAGCCAGGTTTAGAACTTCCCGCCTCAGGCTTGGGACATGGCCCCGTGGATGAAGTTGTGGCCATATAAGCACAAGGACCTGAGTTTAAGCCCCAGAACCCAGTTGAAAAGGCCAGCCACAGTAAGACCCTGTCATATTTAACAGGGGAAAAAATGTAATTCATGGATTAACATATCATCCAAACATATGTGTCTATGCCAAAGTAACCTACCATAACTATTAGTGCTGTTTAAATACCTATATATCTAATTGCTTGTGCTTCATTAGTAGGATCTAAAGGTTACTCCTGGACAAACTGTCAGCCCATGAAAGGAAACAGCCAGAATTGACCAGAGTCCAAGTCAACAGCTCCAGAGAGAGTGGACTGTTTTACTTCTCATCCACCTGTGCCCCTTTTCTAAGCCTAGGGAACAATCTGTGGAAGAGGGGGTGTGGTAGAATGTAAAGGCTGCGATTGGGGTGAATGGTGAAACTACAGCGGTGTATTCTGGACACTCATTTGATCTACTTATTGGACAAACAACCTGTCACCCCCCACTGGATGGTGGGGCTGTGGGGGTTTGGGCACAACAGCCTGCAGAGTGGTTTTGCATGAAGGATGCTTGTACTCATGGATTATCACTTATAGCTAAAAAATGAAAAAACTGAGAGAAAGATGCAGGACAGTTATGGCAGAATGCATGATCTGGGATGGGGTGGGGGTGGGGGGGAAGGGAAAGGGAAATGTGGCTGAACTGAATTGGAAAATAATGTATGAATTGCACAAAGCATCAATAATAATAAAAAAAATAATAATAATAATAAAGAAAAGGCCAGCCTGGCAACTGGCATTTGTATGGGCAGCACTGAAGCATCCAGCCCAGCCCAATCAACCAGGTCTGGGCCCGTGAGACCCTGCCTCAAAAACAACATAGAAAGCACCTAAGGAATAACACTGAGATCAACCTCTGGCCTCTACACACACACACACATGCACACATGCAAACACACATACACACACATACACATGCATACGTATACATACATGCACATACATACACACACAGAAACACATAGAGAGAGAGAGATAGACAGACATGTACCCAGAGACACACTCAAATACATACACACAGAGACACACACACATACATACAAAACACACACACACACACACACACACATGCACTCAAAACCTGTCTCAGCATCCTGTTCCTCTTTGTGAGCTGAAATGAGCCCATAATTTACAGGGGTTTGTTCTTTTCCCTGATCTCCCTTCATGTCCCCTGTCCCGCCCCTCCCAGCCCCCTCCAGTCCACACCCTACCTACCTACTCTACTTTTTAATCCTTCTAGAATCGTCCATCATGCAACCAAAAGTGCCTTCCAATGATATATGTGATGACTGACATTTTGGACGTTCCAGGCACGATGGGCAATTCTGATCACAGCCCAGTCTCTACACATCCTCCCAGTTCCTTCCTTGTTCCTCCTGGGCAGGAACCCTCCCCACCCCACCAGCCCACACTTTCCCCTCACCCCCCCACCCCACCAGCCCACACCACCTCCCACCCCAACATTAATTTCCCCAGATTCATTTTTCATGCCTTTGAATTCTGCCTTTTCAAAGCAGAATATGTTTCTGGAGCTGTTTCTCATCCCTTCCTTCCCCTCATGAATATTTCAAGCACAGTAGTGATGCGATCGCCCAGCCTTAGAACGCACCAGCTTTATCTATTTATCTTACCAAGCTGCTTCCAATCCGGGATTAAGTCCAAAACATCCACAAAGAGATTGTTTAGGTTGTTTTGCCCCAGGCTGCTGCCTCCACGGCTGTAAAATCTAAGAAGCAGCCCCCGTCCCTGGGCACAGGCCGTGGCCCCAGACACGCAATGACCCATGCCAGGCTTCCTCTGGGAGATGCCAGCCATGCTCCTAAGCCAATTGGCAGGTCTCCTAATGAGTCCCTGCCACTGCATAAATCTCTTCTGACTTCCAGCCCTGGGAAGCTACTTCACAGTGAGACCTTAGGAAGTGTATGTGGCTGTACAGGAGGCCAAGATTCCTGGCCATAAATGAGAAGGTTGGACGCTGGGACTCTTAAAAGACCTCTCATGATAACGGTGGAGAATAGTGCAGGACTCATTTGCTTGGTTTTGCTTTTATCCATTTTCCCACTGTGTGTGTGTGTGTGTGTGTGTGTGTGTGTGTGTGTGTGTGTATCCATGTTTGCATGTGTATGGAGGTGCCTGTGCATGTATGTGCACATGCATGTGAGGCCCAAGGTTAGTGTTGGGAATCACCTTCCATGGCTCTTCTACCTTATTCACTGAGGCAGGGTCTCTCAATCAAACTCAGAGCTCAACAATATGGCTAGTCTTACTATCCGGCTTGCTCTAAGAATCCTGTCTCTACCTTTGAGGCTGGGGTGACAGGGGGCTGCCATGCTGACCCAGCATTTACATGGGTTCTGCGGATCCAAATCCTTTCATCTCCCCAAGCCTAGACAGCAAGATTCCTGAGCAGGCAGTACCTACTAAGCCCAAGCCCCACTGTAAACTGTACTGGCTGTGTGGCCCTTAACTAACTCTGCCTGCTAACAAGTCCTGTGTTCTTTAATTAACCGTCTCTACCAGTAGCCAGTCCTGAGGCCCTTAACTAGGTCCCTCTCTGCAGAACGCCTTTGGTTAACTGTGCTTTAGAATACCAATAGGTGACCATCCATTTGCTTGGTTAGCTTGAAACTGAGAAGGTTCTAGGAATAAAGAAATTTTGGCACTAAAACCAGGAAATGGGCTACCCATAGTTTTAGTAAAGAATTGTTTCATTCTTCGGATTTTTTGAGACAGGATCTCACTTGTGTGGTCCAGGCTGGCCTCAAACTCACGTCAGTCCTTCGACCTCAGCCTCCCAAGCACTGGGATCGCAAGCATGTGCCAACTCCTCTGGCTTTTAGTGAGAGTTAAAGATGAACAGGAAAGGTGAGGAGATGCCTCTGTCAGCAAAGCATTTATCACACAAGCATGAACTGGGTTCTGGCCCCCATGCAAGAAGTCAGGCATGGGGGCTAGAGAGATAGCCTAGCAGTTAAGAGCACTGACTGCTCTTGCAGAGGACGCAGGTTTGATCCCCCAGCACCCACATGGAGGCTAAGAACCATGTGTAACTCCAACTCCAGGAGAACTCCAGTTCCGGGGGAATCCGACACCCTCTTCTGACCTCCGTGGCATTGCACGACACAGGTGCACAAACTTACATGCAGACAGTACATTCATACACATACAAAAATAAAATTAAAAAAAAAAAGAAAAAAGTCAGGCATGATGGTGCATGTTTATATCCCAGTGCTGGAGAGATGGAGACAGATTCCTGAGACATACCAGCCAGCAACACAGCGAGTCCCAGGTCTCACTGAGAAAGCCTGTCTCTTTTTGTATATTTTTATTGAATTTTTGTATATTTCATATAAAACCTCTTAATCGTCTTTATAACCCCTCCCACATCCGCACCTTCCCATGGCCTCCCTACACTGTAGTTCATGCATTCTGCCATTTATGTTAAGGCCTATCAAGGCAAATTAGTGTACCCAGACATCCTTCAGTGCAAGTTCATTCACTGGAGTCTATTCAGCCTACCTATAGTCACTTCCTTAAAGACGCTCAGCTCCCCCTCCACTCAGCAGTAATAACAAACCAATAGTTCTTCAGCTAAGATTGGGGCCTGCTACCCTTTCCCACAGTTCTATGCTGTGATTTCGTCTCCTAGAGTTTGCATAGGTCTTATGCATACTGACGCCATTGCTGTGAATTCATATGAGCAAGGTCCCAGGACCTGTAAGACTCTTTTTCCAATGGTCTTATACATCCTCCCTTGACTCTTACAATTTATCTGCCCCCTCATCTTCAATGGTCCCTGAGCCCTGGATGGGTAACAGCTGATACAGGAGTTCTGTCCAAGGGCACACAGTCTGCAGGCTTTTATTCTCTGTTTTGGCCATTTGTGTCCTTTTGTGTTTGTCCTCTTTTGTATGAGGGAGCTTCATTGATGAGAGTTGAGAGATGCATTCATGTTCTCTTTACCCTTTGGCACCTTTGTTAATATCAGGTGGTTTAAATTGCATGCACTCATGTTTGAGTCTTCAATTATGTTCCATTGATCTATGTGTGGTTTTGTGCCATACCATGATGTTTTTACGACTATAGCTCTGTAATATAGTTTCAGATCTGGTATGGTAACTTCCCAGCATTGCTTTTGTGCCCAGGATTGCTTTGGGTATCTGGGGTCTTGTGTGATTCCATATGGATTTTAGGATGGATTTTTCCTGGTTCTGTGAAAATTTTCATGGGGAGTTTGATTAGATTGCATTCAATCTATAGATTGCTTTTGGTAGGATGGTCATTTTCATAGTATCAGTTCTTCTAATCCATAAGCATGGGAGGTCCTTCCATCTCCTGGTGTCTTCTTCAATCTGTTTCTTCAAAGATTAAATTTTTCATTGTATAAATCTTTAATGCCTTTGGTCAAGTTTATTCCTAGATTTTTTTAGACTATTGTGAATAGGAGGATCGCCAGGTACTCTTTCTCTGAATGCTTATTTTGGTATATGAAAGGCTACTGATTTTTGTGGATTGATTTTTGCTGAGTGTTATAATTTCTAGTTTTCTAGTGGAATTTTTGTGATTTCTTAGATACACTATCATATCATCTGTAAATAGTGATAGCTTGGCCTCTTCTTTTCCAATTAGTTCTCTTTTAATTTCCTGTCTTATTGCTCTAGCAAGAGTTTCCAGCACTATATTAAAAAGGAGTGGAGATAGTGGATAGCCCTGTCTGGTTCCTGGTTTTAATGGGAATGCTTCCAGATTTTCTCCACTTAGAATGGTGTTGGCCATGGGTTTGTGGTATATAGCTTTAATTATGTTGAGGTATGTTCCCTCCAGTCCAATTCCCTTCTAGGACTTTTAACATAAATGTTATGTTAGATTTTGTCAAAGGCCTTTTCTACATCTATTGAAATGACCATGTGAGTTTTGTCTTTGAGTCCATTTATATGATTTTAACATTCCTGCATCTCTGGAATAAATCTGACTTGATCATGTTAGATGATCTTTTTGATGTGTGTCTATATGTGGTGTATAAGTAATTTGTTGAGACTCTTTCCATCTATGTTCATTAAGAATGAGCCTACCACCTGACCCAGCCATACCACTCCTGAGTATATATGCAAAAGACTCATCCTACCACAAAGATACATGCGCATCCATGTTTATTGCAGCTCTCTTCACAATAGCGAAGAGCTAGAACCAACCCAAATGCCCCTCAACAGATGAGTGGATGACAAAAATGTGATACATCTACAGGGGATCTCGATACCAGACTTTAAACTATACTACAGGGCTATAGTCATAAAACAGCCTGGTACTGACACAAAAACAGAAGCATAGACCAATGGAACAAAACTGAAGATCCAAACTTGAGCACATACAATTTCAGCCATCTCATATTTGACAAGGGGGCCAAGAAGACTCAATGGAAGAAAGAGCATCTTCAGCAAATGTTGTTGACAAAACTGAATCACCACTTGTAGAAGAATAAAATTAAACCTCTACCTCTCACCATGTACAAAAATCAACTCCAAATGGATCAAAGACCTCAACGTGAAGCCCCAAACTCTGAAGGTGATAGAAGAGAAAGTTGGCAGCAACCTACAAGACATAGGAGTAGGAAAAGACTTCCTAAATCAGACAGCAGCTGCACAGGAAACAAGGTCCACAATTGACAAGTGGGACCTTATAAAACTCAAAAGCTTCTGTACAGCAAAAGAAATAATCAGAGAAGTGAAGACAAAACCCACAGAGTGGGAGGAAACCTTCACTGCTGATACACCTGACAGAGAATTAACTTCTAGAATATATAAACTACTCAAAAGACAAACAAGTAAGAAAACAAATGACTCTCTCAAAAGATGGAGTAAAGAACTGAACAGAGACTTCACAAGTGAGGAAATAGAGATGGCAGAGAATCATCTTAAAATGTGTTCTGGCTGGGCCTGGTGGTGCATGCCTTTAATCCTAGCACTCAGGAGGCAGAGGCAGGCGGATCTTTGTGAGTTCAAGGCCAGCCTGGTCTACAGAGTGAGTTCCAGGCCATCTGGGGCTACATGGAGACCCTGTCTCAAAAAGAACAACAAAAAAGCATTCAACATCACTAATAATTAAGGAAATGCAAATCAAAGCCACTTTAAGATATCATCTCACTCCTATAAGGCTGGCTAGGATCAGGAAAACAAATGATACCAAATGCTAGAGAGGTTGTGGGGAAAGGGGAACACTCATCCACTGCTGGTGGGAATGCAAACTTGTACAACCATTATGGAAGGCAGGGTGGAGAACCCTTAAAAGACTCCACCTCACCCAGCCATACCACTTCTGGGTATATTCCTACAAGACTTGTCCTACTGCAAAGATACATGTACAGCCATGTTTATTGCAGCTCTCTTCACAATAGCGAAGAGGTGGAACCAACCCAAGTACCCCTCAACTGACGAGTGGATAGAGAAAATGTGGTACATCTACACAATGGAGTTCTATGCAGCAGTAAAGAAAGATGATATCGGGTGCCGGGCGTGGTGGCGCATGCCTTTAATCCTAGCACTCGGGAGGCAGAGGTAGGCGGATCTTTGTGAGTTCAAGGCCAGCCTGGTCTACACAGTAAGTTCCAGGACAGCTGGGGCTACAGAGAGACCCTGTCTCGAAAAGACCAAAAAAAAAAAAAAAAAAGAAAGATGATATCAGGGATTTCCCAAGACCACCTGAAGCACAGGTAGGAGCTGGGTGCTTCAGCCTGGCAGATTGTTTGGTTTGATTTAATTGTCTTTGGCTTGATTGGCTTGTGTGGCTGTGGGGGTGGAGTTGTCCTCCCAGCTGGTATAAAAGGTGGGCCTGTGATTTCTTTGAATATGTCTGCAATTGTTCCTCTAAGGTCTTTGTCCTGGATCACCCCCACGGGGATGCCACTGTAGGAATCTCCCACAGGGTTGGTAGAACTTGGTGTCTAATTATCCTGCACCTTTCTCATGTTGTCCCTTCGTCATGTCCCTGGCATGTGGGTTTCCCTTTTTTTGCCTGTATTCCGATGTGAATCACAAATGCCTCTTCACTGTGTTGAAGGCTTGCTTTGCTCACCTCCTTCAGATGCCTTTTTCTTCCCTTCCTCTTTGTTTATGGAGTACTGACTTGTCTAGGTTTCAGGCTTTCAATTTTGTTTATATATTGGAAGTCTAACTCATTCTTCCTTTTCTGTTCTGAAGGTTCTCCAAAAAAATCCACTTGGACACTTCCTCAGCAATTCCAGTTGGTTGGGGGCAGGGGGGTGGAGTTACTCTGTGCTTCAGGTGGTCCTGGGAAATCCCAGATCTAAGCTCTGTGCACTCAAGTCTCACAGTGGCAACAGTCCCACTTTTTATACCAGCTAGCAGGATGACTCCACCCCCACAGCCACACAAGGCAGTGATTAATCAAACCAATGAAACAATTATCCAACAACCCAGAGATAGAATTATCCAACAATCCACCTGGCTGAAGCACCCAGGTCCTACCTGTGCTTCAGGTGGTCCTGAGAAATCCCCAATCTAAGCTCTGTGCACTCAAGTCTGGACATGAATTCTTTCAGCTTATTCATTCAAGATTTTTTTTCCTTCCCCTTCCACTATAGTAGATAGTTTTCCTGGGTGAAGTATTCTGTCTGGGTTGGTCATTTAGAATTGGGCATACATTGTCCCAGGTTCTTTTGACTTTCATAGTTTGCATTGAAAAGTCAGCTGCAATTCTGATGGGCTTTCCTTTATATGTGACTTATTGTTTTTCTCTTGCAGCTTTCACTATTCTCTTTGTTCTGTACCTCATTGTTTTTACTGATATGCTGTGTGGAGTTTCTTTTCTGGTCCTGTCAATTTGGTTTCTATGTGCTCCTTCTACTTATGAGGGTATATTTTTCCTTAATTGGGGAAATGTTCTTCTATAATCCTATTGAAGATCTGGTCCCGTATCATTTACCTGAGATTCTTCTCCTTCCTCTGTGCCTATGGTATGTAAATTTGGTCTTTTCATGGTACCCCACATTTTCTGTGTATTCCATTCGTTTTTTTAATTTTTCATGTTCTTTGCTCCAGTGGTCCAATTCTTCAACTTTATCATCCAATTTTTCTGCAGAAACGATTACCAATTATTACCTAATTAATATGCAGCAAAACAACAATCATGAATATTACTTCTAGATTAAATTTTAATGTTTATTTATTACAACCTTGAAATGTTTCTTTAAATATAATAGGACATGCTTAGCCTTTCTCTCCCTCTATTGCAAAAACAGTTCTAATTTCCCTAACTCAGTTTTCCCTCTGCTTTCTTTTCTAAAAGGGCTTTGCCTTTGCGGTGTGTATTCTTTGGAGCTTTTGAGAGGTCAAACTAATAGAAAGCATTGGAACAGCAAAGAACAGTAGGCACCAAGATCTCCAGGCTAGTCCTGAGAAGGGGGCTTGAGACGTTGTTTTTAGCTTTTGGCAAACTTTATTGTCTATGTGTCCAGTGACTTACAGAGTAAATAGCATAGTATCAAGATTTTTAAAAAGTACTTCACATAGCTTTGGCTTTTTTCTCAATAATGTCTTTTTTGTTTCTGTTTTGTTTTGTTTTGTTCTGTTTTTAATATATTTTATTGAATTTTTGTGTATCTCATACACAACATCTTATTCCTCTTTATAGCCCCTTCCCATCACCACCCTCCACAGCCCACACACCACACACACACTGACATTTATAATGAGGCCTCTTGAGTCAAGTTAGTGTACCACGATGTCCTTCAGTACAAGTTCATCCACTGGGGTCTAGTCAGCCTATCTAGAGTCGCTTCCTTAATGAAGATCAGCTCTTCCTCACCCAGTGGCTTGCCCAATAGTTCTTCAGCTAAGATTGGGGCCTGCTGCCCATTTCCACAGTTCTATGCTAGGTTTCTGTCTACTGGGTTTGCATGGGTCTTGTGCGTGTTGTCACTATTGCTCTAAGCTCCTATGAGCAAGGTCCTGGGGCCTGTAAGACTCCATCTTGATATTCTGTCTTCCATTCCATTCATTCTATTGGTGAGACTTTCTACTGTCATTTCAAATGGGCTTGCCGAGTTTGTCACTTCGTCTTCATTTTCCTCTGAGTTTTCGTCAATATTTCTATCTCTTTGTGAATTCAGTCAGAATTTTATCCCTATCTTCTTTCAGTTCTTGGAGTTATTTGTTTGTGTGTTCTTTAAATTCATTTGATCATATTTATGATTGTTCTTTTAAATTCTATGTCTTGGGTTATCTCTGGAGGGCTCCCCTTGTAGAACTCTCCTATAGGCCTGGTGATGTTTGATGGAAACATATTCTTTTAGTTTTTCATATTATATTTTTCATTGTGGTTTTGGCACGTGGATTTCTTTTGTTGCTTGTGATTCAGATATGAAGCTCAACCTTCCTTTTTTGAGTTGAAATATAATTCTGTTTGTATTATTGATGTACCTTAGCTGTTTTCTGATGGGTATGAAAAGCTGTTTGGTCTAGACTTTAGGTTCTCTTTTTATTTATATTGGAGGGACCAGATGGCTCCAGTCAGGCTACTCTGGTGCTCTCCAGGAGGATGAAGCAGCCCTGGCTAGTTAGGACGACTTCAGACGCCTCAAATGGATAGTGCCAATGTCCATGAAGAGGAGATGAGAGATGGATGTGCTGCTCCCTACTAGTCATCAGGGAAGCCAGCCCTGGAGCAGGGTGGAGGATGGGGAGCTGTAGGTGCAAAACAGGGAGACACCATGGCACAGTTTGGGAAGCTCACCCCATGGAGACAAGTCAGGCACTGAGAAAACCTCTTCAAAAGTAGGGTGGAGCTGGGCGTGGCGGCACACGCTGCTAATCCTAGCACTCAGGAGGCAGAGGCAAGTGAATCTCAGTGAGTTCAAGGCCAGCCTGGTCTACAAAGTAAGTTCCAGGGCATCTGGGGCTACAGGGAGACCCTGTCTCAAAAAATGCAAAAAAAAGTGGGGGCTGGAAGGGCTAGAGAGATTGCTCAGTGGATAAGAGCACTTGTTGCTCATGCAGAGGACTTGAGTTCAGTTCCAAGCACCCACACCAGGCAGCTCACAACCATCCATAACTCCAGATCAAGAGCACCCACATGAACACACACACACACACACACACACACACACAAATAAAATTAAAATTAGTCTTTAAAAAAATCAATGTGAGCTGGGCATGGTGAGGCATGCTTTTAATCTCAGCACTTGGGAGGCCGAGGCAGGTGAATCTCTCTGACTTCCAGGCAAGCCTGGTCTACATAGCAAGTTCCAGGCCAGCTGGGGCTACAAGGAGACCCAGTATCAAAAAGACCAAAAAAAACAACAACAACAAAAAAGGTGGATAGCTTGTGGGGAATGAACCTCAAGGTTGACCTCTGGCCTCCATGTGCACACATGTGATGTGCACATGAACACATACACATGTGTACACATATACACACATACCAGAAAAAAGTGCATTTGGCAGTGTGTAAAATAAATGCCTGCAGCACTGACACAAGCTAGCATGACGATGGCTGCTATTGATAACAATTCTATCATGCTGTAGATCATTTTCTTTCACTTCTGATTTTTTTCAATAAGTTTAGCATTTTGTTCTATCAGTGAAAGAAAAGAAAATGGTCAAAATGGCTTAACAGAAGGACAAGCCTATCTTGCTCCGGCTCCGGCCCCTCCGGCCTCTCCCCAAAGGCAAGCAGCTTGTCCCTCTCTAGCTTCAGATCTTTTCAGGGTGACCCTGCTATGTTTGCCAGAGCTGCAGAGTGAGGATGGGCTTCCCAGGGCAGGCAGCACCCCACATTTGACACTGACTGGGGATCAAGGAGAGAGGCTGAGCCACCTCCATGCATTAGACATGGAATCCTCAAGGTACATGGTGTGGAGCTGGGGCACTGATGGCAGACGGAGGATAAACCATTTGTCATGTGGTGGGAATGTTCCCACACTAGGGTCTCACCCACTCTGACTGTGGAGCTCACCAGTTTCACGAGTGACGGAAACTTCAGCAATAAGGAGACAGGAAGAAAAGCAAGACATCTGGACTTCCAAGCAGAGTGTCTTAGACACCTGTTTGCATCTGGGTCTCCCTAGCTACAATCGGGAGTCATGGTCAGCCAGTCCAGGTCAAGGAAGGTTCATTTGGAGAATGGGCTGCACTAGGCAGATGTAGCTGGCTTTAGGGAGCCATACTTTGGCTGTACCTGAATAGCAGAGTGTCCACACAGGTCATTCCTTAGACAGAAAGAAGGTTGTCCACCAGCTGTGGCAGCCCTGCCTGGGACAGAGCTTCAGCATCCATTATCACCACCTGACAGGCCGGAGGCTGGCTCACACTCCTGGCGGCTGCCGCAGCTTGTCAAACACAGGTGATGTTGTCACCCACCAAACCCAGCCCTGGGACTAAGAAGAGAACAAAGCACTCCTGGAGCAAAGCAGCTCCTCGGCCACCTGGAAGGGACAAGGAGTGGGACAGAGCATGTTCCCCATGGTGCTGTCTCACCAAATCCAAATCCCTCAGCCAGGTGTGGTGGTGCATACCTAAAATCCACATGAGGGCTGGGGGATAGCTCTGTGTGTAAAGTGCTTACATGCAAGCTTTGAGGATCTGAGTTCAGATCCCCGGAACCCATATGAGACTGGATAGATGAGAGAGAGAGAGAGAGAGAGAGAGAGAGAGAGAGAGAGAGAGAGAGAGAGAGAGAGTCAGTCCAGCAATGTGCCAGAGGCCTCCAAATGATCAAAGAACAGTAGGTAGCAGGTGTGGAGAATCCTGCATCAAAAACATCAACAGTGCTGAGATTCTGAACTCTGAATTAGGCTGACCATGACAGTAATTCATTCCCCAAAAAGACTCCTTTTAACACCTGCCAAACCTGGACAGCGGCATAAAGCAGGGCTGGCCCAGCAAACAAGAACACGTAGTCATTCTCGTCCCAACACATCGTCCAAACGCAAGGTGAGACCACCACCATTAGAAGACGGAAGTCCGAGGAAGTGCTCCGCCCTCACAGTGACCAGTCACAGCATTTCAAAGATGCTTTTTTTTTTTTCCTTCCATCCTTCTCCTTTCTAATGCTGGTGCTAAGCCCTGAGGTTTCCTCCTAGATGATCACTAATATCTTCCCAGTGCCTCTGCCTTGCCAGGCTGCCTGAGGAGTGTCTATCCACAGATGCTGCCCGGCAAGTGTGTCTCTGGCAGAGCCCAGGCTGTGGTGAGAGGTGGCTTTCTTGCTTAGTGGATGGGAGTCCCATCCCAATTAAGTTGCCAGGGCCCCGGTGAGCAGGAGGAGGTGGAGGAGAAGGGGAGTAGGAGCCTCGTGAGCAACTCCACATCTCCTTACTCATCTCGGAAGAGCCAATTTCAAACTCGCCTTGGGTCATAAAAGAAATTAATTTGATTCTCTCAACCTTGCTCCAAGTGGACACATGTCCTCCGCTGCAGCATCTGCTGCTGCTCGATCCAGAGCAAGAGACCCGTCCCCTTGAAATGATTCCCGTGTCAGGGCTGAGCCAGTGTTTGCTGGGAGCCTACACAGCAGCTGCCCAGAATCCTCTCTGGGCTGTCACTTTTGCTGAGAATTTCCCCAAAATAGTACTCCTATGGAAGGCGAGTCCCAGGTTAGACAGGGGCTTACTCTCAGGGGCATGCCCAGGTGGGGCTGGTCTTTGGCACACCAAGAAGTAGAATTCGGCTCTGGCATAGCCCCCCAATTTAGTAATCACAATCCCTTGTAAGTACCAGTCAGGTCCCTGCACTCTACTTCTGGTGGTTAGACCTATTTTCAGAGGACACATTTAGAGACACCTCCTTGTACAAACCTCTCCCCTTGAGTAGATGGACTGGACACTTGCTTCTAACCAACAGAAAAAGGCAAGGACTCACTATACTGAAATCAGTCTTAGTGGGTAGGAAAGAGACCCTCAATTTGGAAGCAAGCTGCCACATTATAGAAGAGCCACGTGGCAGGCTGGAGAGATGGCCTAGTGGTTAAGAGCACCGACTGCTCTTGCAGAAGACCCGGGTTCAATCCCCAGCACCCACATGGAAGCTGAGAACCGTCTTTAACTCCAGTTCCAGGGGAATCCGACGCCCTCTTCTGACCTCCGTAGCATTGCACGACACGGGTGCACAAACCTACATGCAGACAGTACATTCATACACATACGAAAATAAATAAAATAAATTTAAAAAAAAGAAGAGCCACGTGGCAAAGGGGTGGAAGCTGATGGGGCCCTGCTGACAGCCAGCAAACAGAAGAGGACCCAGCCCCACCCCTACAAGGCAGGCAACACAGCAACTGCCGTGGGTTCCTGATGCCCAGCCCTTTTTCTTTAATCTGTGTGTAAGTGTGTGTATATGTGTGTGCAGGTGTTCACGCGTGGACAGCCTCCCACATCAGCCCTCTCCACCTTCTTTGGAGACATGGTCTCTGTTATTTTCCTCCTGCACATGTCAGACTAGCTTCCCCACCCCTACCCCTACCCCCACCCCCACCATCCACTCCAGCTTCCAAGGAGTCTCCTGTCTCCACCTCCTGCCCCCTGAAGGAGCGCTGGCATGACAGATGCACAAGGCGAACCTGGCTTTTTCTGTGATTCTGAATATTTAAACTCAGATCATTATGCTTTACCCGCTAAGCCATCTCTCTGGCCCCTAAACCACTTTAAGCATGTATTATTAATTGTACAGGTTGATGTGTTTTGTTATGACATTTTCCCCTGTGTATGTATGTTTACTTTCATCATTATCACCCCCCACACATACACACACACACACACACACACACACACACACACACACACTCTCTCTCCTGCCCTGCCTTCTCCTGCCAAGTTTCTCCTTTTGTTTCTCAAATGCCTAAATTTTTTAATGTAAAATCTATATTTTAGTAATAAAAATTGAGAAAATCCAAAGATAACTAGAATTGTGGTACTTGTGTTTCTATTGTTAGTTCTCAGAAATGTGATGACTGAATTCAATAATATCGCAACAAAAACCATCATAAAACTTAGATAGACAGTTTCCTTTATTGTAAGGGAGGTAAGAACCTAAGTCTTCCCTGATTGCTGTGGTTATCAGAGATAAGATTGAAAATGCTGCCTAGCACACAGCTGAATGGGCTTTCCGCCATTTACATGCTTCTGTACATTTTAGCCACCCTGCCAATTCCATGAGGTATTGTCATCAGTCTGTTTTCCAGGTAAGGAAACCGAAAAGTCCCAGCTGTCACCTATTCCTTTGTCTCTTGATTCATGTGCTCTGCCCCAAATGATGCACTCTACCTGGGGGAAGGAGTCTCAGGAGGCAGAAACTCAAACATCCAATGATACTGGGCTCTGAGGGGCGCTCTGGATGCTCTTGCAGTCCCTCCACATGACCCAGCCCCTGCAGTGCTACATGCTAGGTAAAAGGCAAATACTTCACTTTCCCTCAAAAATCTATATCTGATCTTTGTCTGAAAGTAAATGTAAAGCCCTTCCGAATGTCTGATTCAGTAAGTTGACTCCATCTTTAATGTAAAATATTAATAAATCAATGTCATACACACACAAGTACCATCAATATGTAAATAACATAAATACAGTTGCAGTAAAGCATCTCTGGAGTCAGCCAACCATAGAGCAATAACACTAAAGGAGGGAATGACTGCTTCTGTATTAAATATGCAGACTTCCTTCCTCATCATGACAATACCGGATAACAGGTCACTGAGATGGTTGGGGGGGGGTGTAAAGACACTTGCCTCCAAACCTGACAACATGGTTTCAATTCCCAGAAACCACCTGGTGGAAGGAGAGAACTGACTCCTGCGAGGTGTCCTCTGGCCTCCACATGTGCACTGTGGTATGTGCACACACACACACACACACACACACACACATGCACACACACACACCATAACAAATAAATAATAAATAAAACCATGTAACAACTGCTGACATAACACAGACATTGGAGTAGATATCATAACAATCTAGAGAAAATTCAAAGCATCAGGTAGGATGTCCTAGGTTACATCAAATATCACTCCAAAAGGGACCTGTATGTGATTAAGGCTTCAAGTGCTCACAAGGCTCCTGTCACAGACCTCCCGTGGTTTCCAGGGGATGGCCGTGCTGAATCCCGCACACCGCGGATGTGTGGCTCTTCGCTCCTTCTTTTTCATGACCTTGCAGAGCATGGGGAAGGATTTGGAACGACTGACTTCTGTTTGTGTACATCTCACATTTTGTTCAGACTGTAAGTTTGGGGGGAGAGCACAGGGGAGTATGTTGCTTTTCTCATCCTCTGGTTTTCCTCCCATCCTTTTCTTTGCCCTGCAGTACATCAATGAAAGAAGCTATCGGTCTTGTCTCTGTGTTTTGATTTGCTGACACCTCTCCTCGTACAGCTCAAGACATTCCATCTCCTGTGATGCTCCTACAAACTGAGCTCTGGGTCTGGGTTCTTCCACTGAAGTCGGGCATGATGAGGCTAGTTACCTTTGTATCACTGTGACCCAAATGCCTGGCAGAACAGCTGCAGGGAGGAAGGATTTATTTTGACTGTTCAGTTATGGTCGGAAGGAACATGGGATGGTGACTGCTCACAGTGCAGCGAAGCAGAGAGCAAACAGGGCAGGAACCAGGAATATGGATCCAGATATTCTGATTTATTTAAAAAGAAGCCTGAGCAGGTGTGGTAGCTCACCCTGTAATCTCTGCAGTCAAGAGGTTGAAGCAGGAGCATCACCAGCAGTTCAAAATCTACGTGGGCCACAGAGTGAGACCCTATCTCAGAGATAGAGAAAGAGAGAGAGAAAGAGAGAGAGGAGTTGGAGAAGGAGGAGAATGAGGAGGAGGAGGAGGAGGAGGAGGAGGAGGAGGAGAAGGAGGAGGAGGAGGAGGAGGAGGAGGAGGAGGAGGAGGAGGAGGAGGAGGAGGAGGGCTAAGAAACAACTGGTCGATGAGCCAGTATCTGGTAGAGAATGATACAGGCAACAGCTGTGTCTGGAATTCGAAGAAAACTTCCTTGGGACTCTCAAGACCATCTGAGTAGAATTTGAAAGCAGCTGAATCTAACCAGAGAGAGAGCAGAATCAAACATAAAGTTAGGTGTGATCGTGGGCACTTGAATTCCCAGCTCTTGGGGGCAGAGACAGGCAGGTCCCTAGGGCTCGCTGGCCGGCCAGCCTACTTAACAAGTTCCAGACCCTGTCCAAAACTAAACAATGCTATGGTACCCAAGCAACGATGCCTTAGCATGTCCTCTGGCTTCCACATGCACCCTACAGACACATACACCTATGTACAAGCACCTACACACAGAAAGAAGTCTGCTGCAATATAGACTGGACACTTATTTGGTCAACTTGATTGTACATACAAGCCTCCCTAGCTGGATGGTGGGACCCTTGGGCTGTGTGGGTTTGGGCACAACTGCTTGCAAATTGGTTTTACATGAAGGATGCTTGTACTCATAAATTATTACTTATTGTTAAAAATATATTTTTTATTAAAAAAAATCCCCCCCCCAAAAAAGAAAGAAGTCTGCTGCATAGTGGTTCAAATCTACATATGTATCTCTAGACATGTAGGTTATATCTGAATATACACATAGGTTATATCTGAATATACACGTAGGTTATATCTGAATATACATGTAAGTTATATCTGAATATACACATGGGTTATATCTGAATATACACGTGGGTTATAACTTAATATACATGTGGGATATATCTGAATATACACGTGGGTTATAACTTAATATACACATGGGTTATATCTGAATATACACGTGGGTTATATCTTAATATACACGTGGGTTATATCTGAATATAAACATTGGTTATATATGAATATACACGTGGATTATATCTGAATATACACATGGGTTATATCTGAATATACACGTAAGTTATATCTGAATATACACTGCCTCCCCATCTGCCCTTTCCCTCCCCCCCTCAGCAGGAGTTCTACTGTGTGAAGTCCTATGACATCCCTGAAATGCCATGAGAGAGGCAGTGTCTCAGTCACTATAGACACTATCACAGGTCACCTCTGACTGGATGGCTCAATCCACAGACATTTGTTAGCCACAGTCTGGAGGCCAATCAAAGAGTCTAAGATGTGGATCTTGCACGGATCATTTGTCCTCAGGAGGTGGTGACATACAGAACCTCTCCTTACACCTCATCCCATTCAGGAGGGCTCCATCCTCCGGGCTCTGCATCCTAACTCCATCCCTCTGAAGATGAAGTTTCATGCAATCCATAGCAGACAGCAAGGGAGTGGAAGAGGTGATAAGATTTCCTGTGGATGCTGCAGGCATGGTTCAGTGAATGAAGTGTTTGTCTTGTAAGCAGTGAGGACCTGAGTTCTAGACCCCTAGACCCCATCTAAAACAAAACCTAAGGGTGTTGCCTGTCTGTAATCCCAGCATGGGGTAAGCAGACACAGGAGGAGCCCTGGGCTTGTAGGCCAACAGCCTACTCAGCAAACTCCAGGCCCATGAGAGACGTTCTCAGAAAATCTGATGGACACTGTCCTGAGGAACGACACTCAAAGTTGGCCTCAGGCCTCTACACAATACACATGTGCCCCTGCACACACCTAAACACATACTCACATGTACACATACACGAAGACTCATCATGGTACAAGCTTGTGTTGACTAAGTGCCTGACGGGTGAAGGGCCTCTGGGCACCATGCATCTAGGGATTAATTACTCTGTGACCCCAGCACCTGGCACCTATCCACATCTTTCCCAGCCTCACACACATTTGATAATTTGGGCCCTGGATGAAGCAAACAGCCGCATTCATTATAGAAACCATCTTCCTTCTCCGGCTGGAGATGTGATGTGCCAGCTGCCCACCGCTAGGTACCAAGCTCACTGTCTGATGACACCTGCCTCTCATTTGCCTTCTGCAGGGAACATTTCAAGCACACATCAGTGGCCTGGAGGGAAGGAAGAGGGTGCCCAGTGGGTGAGCTGGGTGTGACTGGTTCAGCAGAGGGGATAGCAGCTGGGTTGGGGGTCGCTGAGCAGTAGCTGGTCTGTCCTGGACAGGGGAAAATCCTGCGGAGGTGGCTGGCAGCATGACTTCAGACCAGCCCCCGGGGCCAGGCTCCGAGTCCTGATGGTGCCCATAACACTTGGCCTAAATGACTCATTCTGATAATCAACACATCCAAATGTCCAACCACTCGGCATGGTGACTGAAATCAAAATGCTCCCATCATCCCTGGGATGAGAGTGCAGAAGAAAGAATTGGGTGTTATAACAGTGCAATGGCAAATCGCATGGGTCTGAGGGGAGGGAGCTTCCTAGTGTGCCTCTCTGAGGTGGCAAGCTTTAAGTTCAGACTAGAACGACAGCAAGAAGTGAGCCAGGTACGGCCTGTGAGGAAAGTGTTTTATAGAGATTGCAACATGTGCAAAGCCCCTGGGGCAAGAAGGGTCCAATATTGGAGAAAATTGGACATTGAGAGTGGTCAGAAGAGCATGGCAAGAAATGCACTGGGAGGCAGGCAGGGGCTGCCTCAGACAGGACAGGGTAGGCTGGGGGCAGGCAAGGACTGCCTCAGACAGGACAGGGTAGGCTGTTAAGGATAGAAACCCAGGACTGAAGAGCTAGCTCAGTGATTAAGAGCATTGGCTGTTCTTGCAGAAGATCCAGGTTTGAATCCCATCACCCATGTGATGGCTAATAACCATCCTTAACTCCAGTTTCAGGGAATCTGACACCCTCCTCTGCACTCCAAGGCCATGGTACAACATGGGTGCACTTACATGCATGCAGGCATAACATATACATTAAAAATAAATAAATATGCCACAAGCTTACATCCTCTAATGGTTAGGAGATGTTATAAACCACACGAAGACCCTGCCATACTTAACAGAAGAAAATGTAATTCATGAATTAACATACCATCCAAACATCTGTGTCTATACCAAAGTAACCTACCATAACAATTAGTACTGTTTAAATACCTATATATCTAATTGCATGTGCTTCATTAGTAGGATCAAGGTTATTCCTGGAAAGCTGTCAGCCCATGAAAGAAAACAGCCAGAATTGACTAGAGACCCAGACATTCAGCTCCAGAGAAAGTAGACTGTTTTGCTTCTCATCCCCTGTGCCCCTTTCTAAGCCTGGGAACAATATGCGGAAGAGGGGGCGTGGTTAGAATGTAAGGCAAGGCGCGATGGGGTTAATGGTGAAACTACAACAACTATAGACTGGACACTCATTTGATCAACTTGATTGAACATACAAGCCCCCCCTGCTGATGGTGGGACCCATGAGCTGTGTGGGTTTGGGCACACCTGCTCGCAAATTGGTTTTCATGAAGGATGCTTGTACTCACAAATTATCACTTATGTTTAAAAAAATGAAACAAAACAAAACAAAAAAGCAGAGAAGAGATGCCAGAAAAGTTTACGGGCAGAATGCATCTTTGACCTGGGATGGGTCGTGGTGGGGTGGGGGGAAGGGAAGGGGATATATGCCTGAACTGAATTGGAAAATGATATATGAAATACACAAAGCATCAATAAAAAAAATTTTAATAAAATAAATAAATAAATAAATAAATAAATAAATAAATAAATAATTTTCAAAGGATATAAATCCATCAACATGTCACGGGGTGGTGGTGGTTCCTCCTCAGGCTTTAGACTCTGTCTGTTTGTGGGAAGTTAGTCTCTCTTTCCACAGAATACTAGTTCCATAGGGCAAGAATGTCCTTTGCCCCAAGGCTCTACCACCAACCAGCACTTAGGAATCCCTGACACAAAGGAATGTTTGCCTGCTCTTCCAATGCACCTCGTCCACAGCAGACAAAGAAGATGTGGCCAGATGCCTATCCTCGGGGTCCCCAAGAGCCTGCTCAGCGCAAGGGTTTGCCAGAACTCATAGAACTCAGAAAAGCCAGTCCACTCGTGGTGATGTTTTACTGTGAGGATGGAAATACAGGTAACATCAGCAAAGGCCCGAAGCCCACGGGGCAGAATCTGAGAGAGCCAGCAGTGGAGGGGTCACTGTCTCCAACATGGACATAAGGACAGCCCTTCAGTCTCCACTGAAGGGAGAAACACCTTCAGAACCCTCGGGGATCGGTGGGCAGGTAGAGCTACCTTCAAGGAGAGAGAGGATTTCCCATAACCAGGTGGCTTTTCATCCAGAGACATCCCCTTGACATGTGTCAGCCACAGCGGCTCTCCTACATGTGGGGGAGGGAGGGCATGAAAAGCTCTAAAGTGAGAGAGGCTCAAGAATACTTGACCTGAGTTCTGTTAAAACCTAGGTGACTGATTATTCCCCTCCCCGCAGCCGTCAGGTCCATTAGTTCCTCAGCTACGGTTGGGGTTTCTTGCCCATTTCCCCACACGCATGCTGGGAATTTGTCTGGCTTGAGCTTATGTGGGCTTGCATGTGCTGTCACCATTGCTGTGAGTTCATATGAGTAACTGACCAGCTGTCTGGAAAACTGTCTCCTTGTGATCATCCACCACCCTGGCCCTTAAAATCTCTCCACCTCCTTTTCCAGAACAATCCCTGAGCCTTGGGAGGCAGAAGTTTGATATAGGAGTCAGTCTTATTTAAAGGGGAAAAACTTGGTGGGTGAACCATGCTTCAGTGGATGGACCCACACTGCGGGCATTTAGGGACACAATTTTGACTCTATAGGGCTTAATACATATATATATATATATATATGCATATATAATAGAGTACATGAAATTGGACAGAGACAGTAAGGGGTACAGATAGGGGGAGGGCTCAAAGTACAATCAAAATATATGTTTGAAATTCACCAAACTTCAATTTTCAACGTATCAATTAAAATGAATTTTAATATTAAATAACAATAACTTTTTTAAATCCAGGGGAATGTGTATGTTCTTAGCTGATCATTTACCAAGGAGGTGAGGCTATAAACCAGATGGCCTGGACTCTCCCTGAGCAAGGCTGAGTGATGTGTCACTGGAGGAGAAGGACTTGTGTGGCTCTGAGGGAAAGAAGGGTAGAATGAGGTAAAGGAGTCTACAACAGGGCTGAGGAGATAGCTCAGTCTACGAAGTGCTTATCGCGCAAGTACGAGGACCTGGGTTTGATCCTGAAACTAAACAACAAAGCTGGGCATGGGGGGGGGTCCACATACAATCCCAGCATGAGATAGGCAGAGACAGGCAGATCCCTGGGCTCACAGGCCAGCCAGCTTAGCCAAATTGACAAGTTCCACTTGCAATTCAAATCTTAAAACTAACTATGGGAAAAGATTTGTATGTTCCAACAGGTCAAAATGTCACCAACTTAATGGCTGAGAAAGAAAAGATACAGCTTTGCATTGAGTAGGATGTACCAGAAAGTGTCAACTGAAAGGTTGACCCATCTGAACATTGAAAGGAAGAAAAGCCTCAGATTGCCATAAACATCAAACCCCTCTGTGGATCCTACTTGTAACAACTATTTATAATGAGTCCTAATGAAACTTACCTTCTAGGTACCACAAAGGTTTTAATACGAGAGACTTTCTTGCCTCCCCTCCATAGAACAAGGAGAAATATGATGATGATGAGGTCGTTCTCCAACTGTAAATTGGAGACAACTATTATAGAGGTAATCTCTTATAAAACTGGTAAAATGCCTTCTTTAACTGACTAATAGACATAGGAACTGTGAAAAGGATTATTCTCTATTCAGAACCAAATATAATACTAAAGTCTCCTTAAGCTATGCACTTAAGCAAAATATATTAATACAGGAGCTCTGACATCAGCAATGGATTATTCTACAAAGGAGATGTTGGCCAGGGGATCCAAGCCCCCACGAAAGGTAAAGGCTCCTTGCCTCTAAACTGAGATGCCTGCAAGAAGAGAGGCAATAAGGCCCTGCTGTCAAAGACCTGACGTTAACATGGGAAAGATGTATTGAGACCACACATGCAAGTGTACAGATGGCCTCTGGAATACCAGAGAGTGTTACCAAAGGCCACTAAACCAATAAAGCAAATATGGGTCTCCTTGAGTCAAGCAAGACTCCTCCGTCAGCACCAGCTACACCTCACCTGCCTGGAAATACTGTGCAGCAGAAGCAGCCATATGCCTGTATATCCCAAATCTAATTGGCTATTAGCTCTCTCCTTGGAGGAATAATCCAAGGCTGATGCCACAAGCTTACATCCTCTACTGGTTAGGAGATGTTATAAGCCACAGTAAGACCCTGTCATATTTAACAGGAAAAAATGTAATTCATGGATTAACATACCATCCAAACATATGTATCTATACCAAAGTAACCTACCATAACTATTAGCACTGTTTAAATGCCTATATATCTAATTGCTTGTGCTTCATTAGTAGAATTGAAAGGTTATTCCTAGACAAGCTGTCAGCCCATGAAAGGAAACAGCCGGAATTGACCAGAGTCCAAGACAACAGCCCCAGAGAAAGTAGACTGCTTTGCTTCTCATCCACCTGTGCCCCTTTTCTAAGCCTAGGGAACAATCTGCGGAAGAGGGGGCGTGGTAGAATGTAAGGGCTGTGATTGGGGTGAATGGCAAAACTACAGCAATATAATCTGGACACTCATTTGATCAACTTGATTGAACATACAAGCCCCCCCCCCTGCTGGATGGTGGGACCCATGGGCTGTGTGGGTTTGGGCACATCTGCCTGCATATTGGTTATACATGAAGGATGCTTGTACTCACAAATTATCACTTATTGTTAAAAAAAATGAAAACAAAACAAAACAAAAAAGCAGAGAAAGATGCAGACAACTTACGGCAGAATGCATGATCTGGGATGGGGTGGGGTGGGGTGGGGGGAAGGGAAAGAGAAATATGCCTGAACTGAATTGGAAAATTATGTATGAAATACACAAAGCATAAATAAATAAATAAATAAATAAATAAATAAATAAATAAATACAAATTGACAAGTTCCAGGTAAAAGTGGGACTGACTCAAAAAGCAGGTTGACCTCTGGTCTACGCACAAACAAACAAACAAACAAACAAGAAAATAATATCAGTTCTCACAGCCAGGACATCTACAAGCCCTCAGTAAATTACATCCTACCACAAGACTTCAATGGCAGTCAATGGGGCTGAGAGCCCCAAAGACGTGAGGAACTCTCTCCTGAAGGAGAAACTGGGGAAGGGATGGACAGCCACAGCACCCATGAGTGGCTGTGAGGCTCTTAGGCATGACATCCCACCCTCACCAATCTGACCCCTGTAAAGGAGGCAACGGACCCTCCAGGATAAAGAAGGAAAATCTCCATTTACCCTAGAAGGCACTGCACTGTAAATGGTCCCTCTCTGACAGCTATTCCACTTCTAAACATGTACAGCTGCACAAGGCTGGCCACACAAGATGAAGGACAGTCCTGGGGGAGGGGAGGTTCCCAGCTAATGTCCTCACAGTGCAGAAAGCTGGGGAACCCACCAGAGTCCCTAATGTCTTGCATATGTGTGCAGATATGTGAGCATGTTTATATGTGAATGTCATGACATGTGTGTGCTTGTTGGAAAGAAACTGGTGGTCAGTATGAGACCAAATTTTCGCTGGCTACAATTTTTATCATATGCATGCATTCCCTGCTTTAAGAAAAAATTATAACTGGAAACAATGAAATATCTTATAAGCATACAAACCAAATTCACTAGCCGTTCTGACAGTTTCAACGTGCATTTAGCTCTGCAGGCACCCTGGCCCCACGACAGATGGGCTGTGTGTGAACTGAGAACCTCTGAGGCTTTGTTCGGGAGGACAGATGTTGACACCATTCCTGTGATTTCTCACAGATGTTTGCCTCCCGGCATCTTTAAAAGCTGGGTTCTCTGTCAATTTGAAAAATCCCAAATTTCTCATATCAAATCGAGATGACAGGAAATGTTCAAAAACATTCTCGCAATCTGAGCCTTTATAGGTGGCAGCTGGAAATGAGGTGGGCGATGTTTCAGGAGAAGCTGGTGTGCCCTCCATGTCCTCTTTCATAACCTCACCTCTCACACCATCCCTTGGTTTACTACCTGACTGAGACAACTCAGATGGAAATTTATGAACCTATAGGCCTGGGCTTTGGAGTCCAAGCAGATCTGGGTTGGCACCACCCCCGTCCATTTCCTGCTGTGATACTTTAAGCCAGCTCAGTAACCGGCATGGCCTTATTCATCTCTCTTCTTTTTTAATATTTTATTTATTGTTTTTATTGTGTATGAATATACATGTGTGTAAGTGAACTCACATCATACAATGCCTGAGATCAGAAGAAGGTGTTGGATTCCCCTGGAATTGGAATTACAGATAGTTTTTGGCCATCATGTGGGTGCTGGGAACTAAACCCAGGTCCTCTACAAGAGCAGCCAGTGCTCTTAACCACAGAGCCATCTCTTTGGCCCCTCTTCTCTCTCTTCTGTTTCTGCTCACCTTGCAGTGATCCAAAGATGAGCAGTGCATGGTATCTTGGGAGCACCCACAGCTTCTGTGATGGCTAATCCTGGTGATAAACTTGACACCCCTGGGAAGACGGAACCTTGACTGAGGAACTTGCTGCATCAAAGTGATCGATGGGCCTGTGTGGCGGGCATGTTCTTGATTGTTAATTAATGGAGGGGGGCCAAGCTCACTCCTAGGCAGAGAGACTGGGGTTGTATAAGAAAGCTGACTGAGCCAAAACCCCCAAAAAGCAAGCCAGCAGGCAGCATTTCTCTATGGTGTCTGGTTCAGTTCCTGCCTTGGGTCCTGCCTGGGCTTCCCTTGATGACAGACCATAGCATGCAGACCAGACAAACCCTGTCCTCCCGCAAGCTGCTTTTGGTCAGTGTTTTATCCCAGCCCAAGAAAGCAGACGAGAGCAGCTTCCCTCCTCATCCCTACTCCCCTCGCAGCCCGGCCTTCTCCATGTTGGAGTCTTACTTTAAGACATAGGAAGAAGTCTGGGGAAATGGTTCCCTTGGTAAAGTACCTCCCACCGAAGCATGCGGACTTGAGCTGGATCCCCAGAACGCACGACAGGCATTGTGGCACACACTTATAACCCCAGCACTGGGGATGCAGAAATAGGCAGATCTGCTGGGCTTGCCAGCCAGCCCCACCTACTTGATGAGCCCCAGTTTCCAGTGAGAGACCCTGCCTAAAATAACAAGGTGGGCAGCTGCTGACAAACAACAGCTGAGGGTGAACTTTAGTCCACACACATGTGCACATATTTCACACGTGTATACAAACACATGACATTAGGGGCACTTATGGGATCCCCAGGTTTCTCCACTGTAGAGACATTAAATGGAAACATTCCCCATCCCCAGGACTGTCCTGATTCAAGTCTGTTCTCCTTATAGTTCTATCTGTAAGTGACAAGAAACACTGGACACAACACAGATCACTGGAGATTTTAGAAGTTTTCATCCCAAGAAAAATGCTAAGTATTTGAGGTGATGGGTCTGTTGGCTAGCCTGAGATAATAACCCACAGTTTGCGTGAACATGTATCACTCTCACCTTGGCTGGGCATGTAGTGCACCTGGGTCCCAGCTAGTCCAGAAGCGAGGCAGGAGAATCACTTGAGCCCAGGAGCTCAAGGCCAGCTTGGGCGGCATAGCCAGAGTCCATATCCAAAAAATGTTTTAGGGGCTGGAGAGATGGCTCAGAGGTCAAGAACACTGGTTGCTCTTGCAGAAGACCCAAGTTTGATTCCCAGCACCCACATGACAGCCAACAACTGTCCATTACTCCAGTTCCAGGGGATCCAACACCCTCTTCTGACCAGCACAGATGCACTTAAATACATACAGGCAATAATACACTCATACACATAAAATAAAAATAATAAAGAATAAATTGAAATAAAATTTTAAGGGCTAACTATGGTCAAAGTACATTATATGCATGACAGTGTGGTGAGGAAACCCATTTTCTTTGTACAATTAATATATGTTACTCTTTAAAGCAGTAGCAAAAGTAAAAACAAAAACTCTCACACTTGCATTAGTCACTTTCTGTCACTGTGAAAAGAAGGTAAAAAAGGGGGAAAGGATTTGGCTCCCAGTTTCTTTTTTTTTGGTCTTTTCGAGACAGGGTCTCCCTGTAGCCCCAGCTGTCCTGGAACTCGCTCCATAGACCAGGCTGGCCTTGAACTCACAAGGATCCGCCTGCCTCTGCCTCCCAAGTGCTAGGATTAAAGGCGTGCGCCACCACGCCTCGAGACTCCCAGTTTCAAGCAGGCCAGCTGCATTGTTCTGGGGCCTGTGGTGAGGCAGGACTTGATAGTGGGAGCAGAGGTACTAACCTCCCAGCAGTCTGGGTTTTGGAAAGCGGGAAATAAGGGCTGCTGTTGGAAGACTGATGGATGTTAAGTGGGTGGGAGATATTTGTCAAGTTCCATGTGCTGGGTATACTCTGTGTGTTATGTCACCATGTGTTTATCATGAGTAATGCCTGTGTTCGGGTTCTCCAGATAAATGGAGTTGAAGTGAGGAGATTACAGGGAGCTCAGTGGCATACATATGAAGACTTGTATCTGTCAGGTGAACCTGTCAGCCAGAGGTCCAGTGGTGTCAGTTCCAGTCTAGTCAGGGATGCACTAATCATATGAGGCTACCCACCCGCCTGCCTATGAAGAACAACTTGCTTAATGGATCTAGCCATTTTTTTTTTGCCTGTATGTATGTTAAGTGCATCACACATGTGCAATGTCTGTGGAGTCCAGAAGAAGGTCTGATCCCCTGGAAGTTATTGACAGTTGTTAGCTACCATGTGGATGCTTGTAACAAAACCCAGGTCCTCTGCAAGGACAGCCAGTGCTCTTAACCACTGAGCCATCTCACCAACCCTGGATCTCGACATTGAAATAAAGTTAATCACATCCAAAAATATCCTCCCAGGGACCCAAAGAAAGAAAGTTAGACAGCCCACAGCCCAGTCAAGTTGACATCTAAAACTAACCCCCATCCACATACTCATTGACAAACAAGAAAACTGGAACTCAGAGAGGTTAAGTCATTTGCCCACAGTCACAGAGCTTCCAGTGTGTGGCCGAGATGGAGTTTTATTGAAGACTATGCTCTAGTGTACTGGCAGAAAGCATAGCGGAAGTTTCCATGCGAATAAGATGTCTGCCCAACCCAGCCCACGCCTGTTTTTCATTAGCAATACCTCTAGATCCTCTGATGTTGAAAACTCAGCTTAAGGAAGATGGTTGATCAGGAAACACCAGCTGGATTGAGGTCACACACAGCAAAGTTAGAAAGGCTCCTTCTGGCTTCCCAAAGGAGGAAATAAGCCCCAAGCACTTTCCAGGGGGTGAAAAGAGGCAGCAACTCAGTCCCCAAGAGACCTGGGCAGGCTCCATGTGGCCCAAGTTGATGGTCAGCTCCGGTGGAAGCCGTAATGAGATGGAAAGTAGTAACAGAAAGGCACTTAAAAGACTGCCCAGACAGCCAGCGTGGAGGCAGAAGCAGAAGCCACCTCATCTTCTGCCACCGTCTGTGCACAAAGGGATACCAGGAGGGGAGGACACAATTCCCACCCAAGGAAGCATCCCTTCATTTCTCTCCGCCACAGACCCACAGTGAATGCTTTTGTATTCCAAATATAATTAGGGACCTTGCATCTACATTCAAAGAATCATATTCTAGCAACCAGAAAATAATTTCAAAATGGTCCTCCATGCATCAACTCAAAGAATATTACCAGGCAGGGGCTCCCAGCAGCATTGCTGCCAGTGTCCCCATGTTCTAGCTAACACTTTGATGAAAAACCTTCTTTTCCAGCTTAAAAGGAAATTTGTTGATGATATAACCCTGCTCCTCCTATTTTAACCAATCACTACCATGCCTTAATTATAATAAAAAGGAAAAATGCAATGACATAATTTCTAGTTTGTCCATGTGGATCTTCGTCAGGAAAGACAGTGAGCTCCCCACACACCCACATGTATGTATGTCTATATGTATAGAGGAACTGTGAAGGGGAAGGCCACATGCAGACAGGGTCTGCTGGAAGGAGTTACCCAGAATACCTTGGTACTCCAACATGGTGGCTCTTTCTGTCAACGATCAGCTGTTGAGGGTTCTTTTGCTCCACCCAGATACAAAGCATGGGCCACAGGCCTACAGGATGGCTCAGCTAGTAAAGAGTTTGCCGCTAAGCCTCAGGACATGAGTTCAATTCACAGGACCAACAGGGTTAAAAGAAAGAAATGACTCCCCCGGGTTGTCCTCTGACCTCCATACGTGAACCACGGCACACACGCCCATACATGTAGACACATGCCACAAAAGAAATAAGTAAAATTAAAAAGGAAAGAAAGAAATGGAAGGGACGGAGGGACGGAGGGAGAGAGGAAGGGAGAGAGGGAGGGAGGGAGGGAGGGAGGGAGGGAGGGAGGGAGAAGATCATAGGTACATGGGTAGGCAGAGGCCCTTCAAAGGCTGGTCTCTCAACAGACAATGACAATAGGTGACGAGGAGAGATAGGAGGACAATAGGAAACATGGCACAGGAAAAGAGGAGAAGTCAGGGCAGACTGCAGGGAGAACAGGAAGAGTCAGGGCAGACTGCAGGGAGAACAGGAAGAGTCAGGGCAGACTGCAGGGAGAACGGGGGGGGGGGGAGACACGACAAGAACATAGAACACTTTGAACAAGTCCTACTAGTATCTAACATCTAACACAGTAGATTTTTTTAACATTAATTTTAATTTTTTTTGTCTTTTTGAGACAGGGTCTCCCTGCAGCCCCAGCTGTCCTGGAACTCAGTGTGTAGACCAGGCTGGCCTTGAACTCACAGAGATCCATCTGCCTGCCTCTGCCTCCTGAGTGCTGGGATTAAAGGCATGTGCCACCACGCCCTGCTCATTAACATTAATTTAAAAAGGAGGGGCGGTGGCTGGGGAGGTGGCTCAGCAGTTAAGCACACTGGCTGCTCTTGCCCAGGTCTAGTTCCCAGCACCCACATGACAGCTACGACCATCCCTAACTCCAGTTCCAGGGAGTCCAACTGCCTCTTCTGACCTCTGCAGGCATTGCGTTTGTATGCATGCAGGCAAAGCACACACACATTAAAAAATAAATAAATAATTTACGTTGGTCTCCAGCAGCTTTCATTTCCCTCTAAGTGTCTGAAGCAGGCAGGAAGAGGCAGCAGCAGGTGGCACCCTCTAATGTCACCAACTACATAGGCCAATGTCACAGCTCTCAGGCTGAGCTCTGCAACCCTTGGCCCTAATGTCCTGGCAGCTCTCTGCTCTCTTCTAGTGACCAGGGCTGCACATTCTGTCCTCTGGCTCTTACAGCCCCCTATGAGCTAGCCACTTTCTCCCTGACCCTGGTCTCTCTAAAACTGCTCACCTGCTTCTTCAGTGCCCACCGCCAGGACTGGGGTGTTTGCCTCAGTCAGGGCTGAGTTCAGAAGCCAGGTTGGGAGTTAGGGTCCCAGGCAGGCCCTTGAGACTGGACACAAGGCACCTCTGCAATCACCCAGCCGCTGGCACTTCCAGAGAACAGAATGGCCATCGGGTGGGAAGTCACCATGGGGCCCAACAAACAGTGGTCATGTGTGCTTGGGACTCCTAAGCTGGGGCCCCAGGCTGGGAAATGAAAGTTGGGATGCAAGAGCCCAGTGTCAAGGAGCCAAAGCCAGGCTCAGATGCTGCGCTTCTCCAAGTCACCTGTCCTCACTGCGCCTGTCACACATTCCCTACTGCTTGTTTCTCTGTCCCCAGCTCACTCTGTACTACTTTTTAATGGTCCTGATGTTGCAACACAAGAGGAGACAGCACAGAAGATATCTCCCAGCCAACAGGCCACGTTAGCCGTAAGTAGCTAGAAAGGGGGTTTTTAGACCAATAACAGCCATTCATTTTGAACCAATCAGAGACTTGTTGGAACCAATCACAGCCTTGACTCTTAGCACCAACCACAATTATTAAGGCTTATGTGATTGTCCCTTAAAACCACTCACAGCTGTCCCCCACACCAAGGGAGGTGTGGCCTCTCTGGCTAAGGTGGAAATGGTTCACTCTAATTGCAAAAAAATTTGGTACACCAATAGCCCTGGCTGCAATAAGTTCCTTCGGGAGCCAAGGCAAGCAGCTGCAATCATTTGCATAGTTACCACAAGGCATCCATGGAGTGCTCCAGGTGATTCGTGCTGGTATAAGGGCAGTCCCACTCGTTGTCAGACTGACAGTCCTTTTGCTCCGAGTGGCAAGAACGAGTCTATCAACTGCTAACTGGAAAGTCAGATTACCACATCCCCAATATGTTTCCCTATTTATAGGATAACAAACACCAAGAGGACTTAAAATATAAATTTAAAGAACTTTGGTAGCTGGAGAGAGGGCTCAGCAGTCCAGAGCACTGGCTGCCCTTGCAGAGGACCCAGGTTTGATTCCAGGCACCCACATGGTGGTTAACAACCAGCTATAACTCCAGTTCCAGGGAATCCAGCACTTTCTTCTAACCTGTGAGGGCATTGTACAACACAGGTGCACTTAACAATCATGCAGGTAATATACTGATCCACACAAAATAAATAAAATGATTCAAAAATAATTTACCATTGACCATACAGACTTGAGTTCAAGCACCTGAATGCACACTTTAAAAAAATACCCAGGCCTGGTGGCTCATGCTTGTAATCCCAGCACTGGGAAGCAGAAACAGGTAGACCCCTAACACATATGAATGCCTGATAAGTAGATGATTCAAATGGTTACGTAGAATTTGAGGAATCTGAATATGTGCACATATATTCGTGCCCATATATTTTCAAGACATTTAACAAAATTCTCCCCTACCATGTTTGAGTCTCTTATTCTTAACTCTTGAACTAAAGTTCATCATAAATTCACAAACATACATGGAATTCATTCCTCAGTGAGAATCTCTGCAACAGAAGACCTAATTCCTAGCCCCAAATGATATTCTTTTTTATTATTTTTTTATTTATTTATTATTTTTTATGTGCATGAGTGTACTGTCTGCATGCAGGTTGGTGCACCTATGACCTGCAATGCCATGGAGGTCAGAAGAGGGCATCAGATTCCCCTGGAACTGGAGTTAAAGACAGTTCTTAGCCACCTTGTGGGTGCTGGGAATCAAAGCCAGGTCCTCTGCAAGAGCACTTAGTACTCTTAACCACTGAGTCATCTCTCCAGCCCCCCCCCCAAATGATTTTCTTTATTGTTTTAGGTGTATGAGTGTTTTACCTGCAGGTATGTAAGTACACCTGTGCATGCAGTGCCCACAGAGGCCACATGAGGGTATTAGATTCCCATGGAACTGGAGTTACAGATGGTTGTTGGCTGTTATGTGGGTGCTGGGAACCTGTAGGAAGCTTCCTTTGTAATGAACAGGTACCACGCGGCCCTGCTGAGGGGAGGGGAACACAGTACCTGCCTGCAGCCACTGTAGGAAACTAGCCTCTTGGCGCAGAGACCAGCTAGCTACTCCCATAGCCCAACCTGAGAGCTCCCTCCACCTCAGCCCTTAGCCTGGGACAACGAGACACATTCCCCACTCTTGGCCATGATTTCCCACCTGCCCAGAGACTGCTGACCCCTGGAGAGGAACTTCAGGCTCATGGCTGATGGCCTATCTTCAGCCTATGTCCACTCACAATTCACTTCACCACACCAGCTATCCAGATTGGTGGTCCACACGGGGACCTCTTTCTAACCCACTGGCCACCCAAACAAAATGCAGGTCTGCTTTGGCCTGTATGTGCACAAAAAATAATGAAGGCCAGGAATTCTGTAATGATGGTAATGGAGAATTCAGATTTATTGCCTGTTGCATCCTGCTTTTATAAGCCAAATGACGTCAGCTCCCAGAGCCAATCACAGGCCCCCAACTCTGTGCCACTGCACACCATTGCCCCACCCAGCATCACACACCTAGGCCACATTGTCTGCTCCTCCTTGAGGTGGGGGTCAGAGAAATCCCCTGACTTCCATCCACGTGGTGCCCTGAGAGGGGCTAGCTGAGGACTAGCCCCCAATTCAAACTGGATCTTCCTACAGGAACCAAACAGAGGTCCTCTGGAAGAGCAGTGATCTTAACTAGGTAGCCATGTCTTCACCCCACCACCACCAATGATGGTTCTCTGGGCTAGGGCAGGGGCATGGTTCAGTCAGTTAGGTGCTTGTTTTACAAGCATGAGGGCCTGGGTTCAGTAAAACCCACACTAAAATGCCTGGTATGATGGTGCACATTTGCCAAGCCCTCCTGTCTAAATGTCTTCTTCTTAGAAAGTGTCTTTATTCTCAGCATCCCTTCCTACATTAAAAAAAAATCTCCATCGGAGCCTATTAAAAGCCTGGACCCACAGTTAGATGGAAGTAAGATGGTCGCTCAGAGGAGTCATTTGAGTCTGCTGCTATCTCATGGTGCCCCCTCCAAAATAAAAGCAGTATGAAAGACAAGAGTAGAAAAACATCGTCCCCTGCAGTTTCCAAAAGCTAATTCAGCTATAATCACGGGAGATTGAAGCCTGGGTTCATGCGTGTTTCCCCTCCTCCTGGGCAGACGAATCTATGGTTTGTATTTGATTCTCAATGTGATCTCCTCAAATCATCAGAGGATTTGATTGATAGAGCACACGAGGCCACTCAGGAAAGTGAACCAGTAGAGATTAAAGCACGGTAGATAATTTCCCCTGAAATGTCCGTAGCCAACAGTGAGTGATACGCCTTTGTCTCCCACTTTATGAAGCAGTTTCATTTAAAGCCAAAATTTGTCGCTTTGGCATTGTTTATCAAAATGCAGGTGGTACTGGGGTCCCCTGAAAGTGTCAAGTGACAGGTAGGAAATCAAATGGATACCAACTTCCCACGGCCAAATCAAGTGAGGACAGGAGCTTCTCATCCACAGGGGTACTACCCACTGCGATGCATGTGGCAAGATCCAAAGTCAGCCTTCTGTGGGGCAGATACCTAGAGTTGTCAGGG
The DNA here is from genome assembly GCA_009823505.1 of Rhizomys pruinosus. Taxonomy (NCBI): domain Eukaryota; kingdom Metazoa; phylum Chordata; class Mammalia; order Rodentia; family Spalacidae; genus Rhizomys; species Rhizomys pruinosus. The sequence continues at coordinate 4,420,421 of VZQC01006754.1, forward strand.
TGCCGAGACCGCCCCGTAATCCCAGTGAGTCACAGCAGCAGCTCACACACTTCTGTCTGATAATTTTGCCTTGTTCGTGGGACCCCATTGCGAGGCCCAGCTGGGTTTGCATCTTCGTGAAGCTTTCTTAACACTCGCTCGCACCTTCCATGTGCTGTGACTGAGGATCAACACTCCTGTCATCCAGCAGGCAGGACATTGGCATCTTTGGTTCACACACTTGAGTGACCCTTCGGAGACGCCTTCCCTCTCTGAACCTCAGTTTCCCCTTTGCAAAGTGGAGAGCAAACAGACCACAGACTTGAAAGGGCTCACTACATCACCTAGAGCATCACGGACGTGGGGTCAAAGGCCACATCTCTGAAGATGTACCCACAGCCATTGATCACTAGGGTCAGCAGAAACACCCAGCAAATGAGAACTCCATGTGCCCCCATCCCTCTATGACAATGGGGAAGCCACTCTTGTTTGTATTTGGGGGGGGGCATCATACTTCACAACACGCGTGTGGAGGTCAGAGAACAACCCTGGGTGTGAACTCTCTTCTTCCACCTTATTTAAGATACGGTCTTATTGCTGCTGCAAACACAAGGCTTCTGGCCCCTCGAGCTGCCAAGGATTTTCCCGTCTCCCCCTCCCATCTTCCCATAAAAGCACTGGATACAGATGTGTGCTACTATGTCTAGCTTTTACGTGGGTCCCAAGGATCCGAACCCAGGTCCTCCTGCTTGTGTAGCAAGCGTTTTCTTGCTGAATAGTCCTCCCAGCCCTGGGAGAGTCACTCTTGATTCCTAGGTCCCACCTATTTTCCCACACATCATATTTGCTTTTTAAGCATCTTATCTCTAACCTCATCACTCTCCCACCCCACGGCCTCTGCCTGCGTGTTGGGAGACACTACCTACTGCTTGACTAACAGAGAGCATCACTTCTTGGCTAAGACAACCCCCTATTTTTACATATCAAGCAGCCACATGGGGAAGCTGGGATCCTGAACCCCAAGGAGTGAATAGTGACTCTAACATTGCAGTAGGAATAGGCAACTGACACAACCTGACCAATGAAAACTGTTCCCTCTACCCTCTGTGGGTTGGTTGTCACTATGGACAGTTGACCGCCATAAAAACTTGGACACTTGTACTTCATTCTGCTCTTCACGCCCTTTCCTAGACCTGCCCGCTCCTTACTCTGCTGAGAGGTGACACGTCCTGGGAACGTGGACATCCCCCAAGTTAGCCAAATGTACCTCTGCTTGAAGATTTGTACCATGGGAACAAGAAAACCAGACTCACCTCACATCTGTCCTTGAATCAATACAACCCTGGACAGTGGTCAATACAGCTCATAACTGGACGGAGTTCTGAGAATAAGTGACTGTGAGTGCCCAGCCCTAAACAGGAGGGGCAGCTCTATCATCCCCTCCGAAGCTCAGGGAACATTGCAGAAGTGAGGGAGGGGGGTGGTGGAGAGGAGGAGAATGAAAGCGCTGAGGGAAGGAAGGGGCAAGGGAGTACTGTGAAGTGCTGACCTCTGGACGTGGCCATTGCACAGCAGTCATGATTACCTGCAAAAGACCAGCATGAGACGGAGCCCTTCAGCATTCCAACACGGACAGAGTCTATACCCCTTGCCTAGGAATTCCAGGAAGTTCATGGTTTCTGGGGGTGGGATCGTTCTCTTCAGTGGTGTAGTCAGTGGGAAGTTGTCCATCCCCCAGTAAATAATCCCACCCCTATGCTCATGCAAGCAACTCTAATTATGCTCAAGGGCTTACAAAAACGAAAGAGAAGACAGCCAGAATAGACTGCACTCAACTCAACAAACCTGGATAGGGCTGAGCTGAGTGGCGTTCCCACCATCCTCCGCCTCAGTCTCCTTTACATTCTTCTGGTCTCTGAAGAAGGCTCTTCTCACAGTGGATGTGAGTGCTGAATGCAATCTTGTTTCTTTTTCTTAATTTGTATTTATTTTATGTGTATGCAATGCTTGGGGTGGCTAGAAGAGGATGTCGGATCCCCCAGAACTGAAGTTTAGGGCAGTTGTTAGCCACCATGTGGAAACCGAACCTAGGTCCTCTGCAAGAGCAGCCAGTGCTCTTAACCATTGGGCCCATCTATCCAGCCCTGACTATTGTTTCTTTTTCCTCCCAAAGAGCTGTTACCACATAGCAGCCTGACTTAGAATCAGTGGTGTCTCATAAACAACTACATAGAGCAGAGCCTGTCATCTTGAAAAGGGACTTGCTCATGTCTATTACTCTGGTGTTGTTGAAAACCCTTCTGGACTCTTCCAAAATTCCATACCTGGAGTGTTCACCCAGAGGATGCTTCCGATGGGGAGGGGGTGGGAGGAAAGTCCAAGGATAGCTGCTCTACTTGTCCCAACTCTGTGTGCATGCCACACTGTGCAACAACCACCCTTAGAGAAGTGTGCCAGGGCTGAAGAGATTGCTCAGCGGTTAAGAGCAACGACTGCTCTTGCAGAGGACCCGGGTTTGATTCTCAGCACCCACATGGCGTCTAAGAACCATCTTTAATTCCAGTTCTAGGGGAATCCAATGCCCTCTTCTGACCTCTGCAGCATTGCATGGCATGGGTGCACCAACCTACATGCAGACAGTACACTCATACACATAAAAAATATAAATAAATAAATAAATAAATAATAAATTTTTTGAAAAAGAGAAGTGTGCCAATTTCATGGAGAAGAATACCACATTTCGGAGACACAGATTTGGAGGGCTCCCTTTGTTCATCTCTGTAATGAGGCCCCATCACTTCCACAGCCTTCAGTCAGTCACAAAGGCCAACCTGGACCTGCTGTAGAAAAGGGTGGGGTGGGTGTGAACACCAGTAGGGAGACCATTGGTGGCCATCTTGGGTCCTGATCCTCAAAGAGGCCTGGAAAGATGATGGGCAAGGACATGAAACAGGTGTTGGGGGGGGGAGTAACTGTATTTTCTTTCTCTTTTTTTTTTTTCTTTTTTTTGGTCTTTTTGAGAAAGGGTCTCCCTGTAGCCCCAGCTGTCCTGGAACTCACTCTGTAGACCAGGCCCCCCTTGAACTCACAAAGATCCACCTGCCTCTGCCTCCCGAGTGCTAGGATTAAAGGCGTGCGCCACCACGCCCGGCTTCATTTTTGAGTTTTAAACTGTATTTCCAACTCAGAGAAAAAGAGAGGGAAGGAAGGAGGGGGAGGGAAGAAGAGAAAGAGGGAGGAAGGGAGGGAGGGAGGGAGGGAGGGAGGGAAGGAGGGAGAGACTGAGACTATCCTTGGGGACAACTAGCCTGCTTCATGAATGAAGAGAAAACTCTCAAACTAAGCAAAAGATAGCCCAGGGAGCCCCACCATATCTCTGGGACATGTTAATCCACAGCATAAATGTGGCCATCTTCCTGAAGCTTTTACAACACTGTCATCTATTAAAAGTAAGAATCCTTTGAAATGGATGTGGCACTGGGTAGGACACCAAATTCACATACACATGAGATAAAGTGAAGCTTCACAGACATGCCCAGCATCAGAGACTGTTTGGGACTATGCTGAGCAGGGTTTGAATTCATGTTCTTTTCCTCTTAGGGACAGTTTATTAAAAGTTCAAAAACCAATGCACAAAGCTTCAATAAAAATTGGCTTGGAAAAAAAAAAGTTTGAAAACCACCACTCTGAGAAAACTGCCCTCCAGAGCCACACAAAAAAAGGATCAATCCTCTTACTATAAGATAAATTTAATTTCAATAAAATTGTAGTAATGAGCTCCATGTTCTACCACGTCTAACAGATATGGCCACAAATGACTTCCAACTGCTTAAACAAATAATCCAACCACCCTGAGAGGTCAATGTGCTATTAATTCCAAAAATTTCAGACAAATGAATCACGCATGGCATTAGCCCGGCTGATGTTCTAGCAGTGGCCATAGAAGGGAGTCGTGTGACCTCCCCCCCTCCACACTGCATTCTGTCTGGTTAACATCACCGTGGGGGCTGAGAATGGAGTTAATGTCCTTGTTTCTGTCTTTCCCAGGTGCCTCTTGTCATTCGCTCCTCTCCTGGGATGGTTTGATGGGAACCAACCCCCACAGACTCCTGTTTCTACTATTTGTACCCCAGCTTTGGAGCTATTTGGGGAAGCTGGAGAACTTTTATCTAGTGTTGTCTGGCTGGTGGGAGTAGGTCACTGTGGGCAGACCTGGCTCTAGGTGCCTCTCTGTTTCCTGATCCACCGTGATGCGAACAGCCTCTACCATATGCTCCTGCCGCCATGAACTCTGCCATGGCTTCCCCACTATGGTGGACTGAAATTCTGGACCCTAAGAAATATTTACTCCTTTAGCAGGTTTTTCTCCAATATTTTGGTCACAATTATGCAAAATAACACATCTGCAAACCTAAAAGAGTAAGGTGTAGCCGGGCGTGGTGGCGAACGCCTTTAATCCTAGCACTCGGGAGGCAGAGGCAGGCGGATCTTAGTGAGTTCAAGGCCAGCCTGGTCTACAGAGTGAGTTCCAGGACAGTTGGGGCTACAGGGAGACCCTGTCTCAAAAAGACCAAAAAATAAATAAAAGAGTAAGGTGTAGACTGTGCAAGATAAGGACCCCAGAGTCTGACTTTCTGCGTGACTTTGGGTGAGTTCTAAATCTCCCTGGGTATATTTCTTCACATGGAAAACAGGCATATTCAAGACATCACATATGGAAAGTTCTTAGCCTGGACAGAGCATGAAGTAGCCATTCAACAACTGTTAATATCCTCAAGCAAATAGCTTCTGATTCATTAGCTGAGCTTGGAGTCGGGGAGATAGCTCTGTCAGTCAAGTTCCTGCCTGCATGCACAAGGGCCCGTGTTCCATCCTCGGCACCCGCTGAAAGCTGGGCATGGTGGTATGAGCTTGTAATCCCTGCTCTGAGGAGGCTGGGACAGGAAGTTCCCTGGGACTCTCTGGCTAGCCCAGGCTAGCATAGACCATGTCTCAAAGGAAATGAATGGAATTTCTGAGGATGACACCAGAGGTTGTCTCCTGTCATATGGGCCTGTGTGTGTGTGTGTGTGTGTGTGTATGCCTGTATAATGTCTATAACAGCAATGAATTTTTACCAACCAGCCCATCACAGTGGCTGACAAGAGAATGATAAAACTTTATATTTCTTGTGATTTCTGATGTAGAGTTCAAATCCTCTATAATGAGCATATATAATTTTTGTGGTCACACACAAAACTGGCACTAGCTTTCTGTCTGCCCATCCCAAACCCCCAAAATAGCCACCAACTTCTGGTTTGACAATTCTACCTTTAAAGCACAACTACTCCAGTTAGAGACAGATGGGCTACTATGTCTTATTGATTTTCCCCATTTTTGAAAACCATTAATAATTTTTTTGGTCTTTTTGAGACAGGGTCTCCCTGGAGCCCCAGCTGTCCTGGAGCTCACTCTGTAAACCTCCCAAGTGCTAGGATTAAAGGTGTGCACCACCATGCCCAGCAGAAAACCATTAATAGCTTTTAACTAGAGGGACAATGTGCAATGATGTTAGTGGCTGCCTGCTATGAACAGAACCTAGCAATGTCTAGCATGGGGGGGTCACACAATGTACACACCCACCTCACACCCACCCCCACGCCCACCACCTCAACACCCCCATCCCTGCCACCCCAACCACGTCTGTCATCCCCACCACCTCTGCCACCCCAAATGTTGTAGTTTGTCTTCCATTGCTGTGACAAAACACTCTGACCAACACCAACTTGGGGAGGAAAAGGTTTATTCAGCTTACATCTCCTGGGTCACATTTCATCATTTAGGGAGCCCAAGGCAGGAACTCAGGGCAGGAACCTGGAGGCAGGAACTGAAGCACAGGCCATGGAGGAATTCTGTTCATGCTTGCTCCCCTGGCTCATGCCCAGCCTGCCCTCTTATACCGTACACAACATCCTGCCCAGGGTGGCACCACTCATTGTGGGCCAGGCCCTCCCACACTGCTTGACCATCAAGACAATACTCCACAGATGTGGCCACAAACCAATCCAATGGAGCCAATTGGAGCCAATTCCCCAATTGAGGCTCCCTCAACCCAGGTGTGTCAAGTTGACACTAAAGCTATCCAGCACACCAACCAACACCTATTCCACCACACCAACCACTCCCTACCACCTCCACGCCCAAAAAATCTGCAAGACAGGGCTTTGACAACAAGAAGCACAGAGGTTTGGGGAGTTTAGAAGATCTTCCATTTTTAAGCAGGAGACTGGGAGGAAATTAAAATTCACTTTCTGCAGCTCCGAGCCCCCACCCTCTCTCCAACTGGAACCAGCTGGCTTCACTCATTTGCTCTGGACCAGAAGCCGGGAATGAGGAAGCCCTAGTAAAGTGAGATGTCGGGGCAACAGAGCCGTTAGAGAAGTGTTCATGTTGAGCACGTTGCTCCACCCTACAGGCTCCTCAGAATCTCAGATCAAGGAGGCTCTCCCAGCCCTTGGAATTTGGAGGAAACAAGATGCATCCAAAATAAGTGAACAGACAGGAGTGAGGGCAGTGTCGCTCAGATGGACTGCGAATCTCTAGAAAAACAGAGCGATGGCTTCTCCTTTAAAAAAAAATCTGTTGTGTGCACATACACGTATTCACAAGCATGAGTATATGTGTATGTGTGTGCAGCTGCAGGCACGCCTCAGTGCCCACGTGGGTCAGGCATCATCCTTGGCTGCCACCTTGTTTGAGCAGACCCTCGGACATGTTGGCCCATGAGTTTCCCAGGCTTCTCCTGACTGCCTCCCACCCAGCCCCACAGGGACAATGGGATCCACACACTGGGCACCAAAATGGGCTTTGTGTGGGTTCTGGGGGTTCACGCTCCAGGCCTCATGCTTGTGCAGCAAGCACTTTTGCAAACTGCACCATCTCCACAGCCCAGAGTGGCTTGTTAAATAAACCTTTCCTTCACTCTGAGCTCTTGTAAGGAAGTACGAAGTGCGAAGTCTGAGGATCCCACTTCATACACTCGCTTGTCTGTCCAAATTGGTATGCTGAAGCCCTGACTCCAGTGAGATGCGGCATTAGAAATGGGCCTCTCAGAAAACACTGGGTTTAGATGATGTGTGAGAGTGGGTTCTCCACCACAGTGCATTGGTGTCTTTAAAAGAAGAGCTAGGAGACCAAGCATGGCAGCCCAAGTCTAATTCCAGCACTTGAGAGACTTAGTTCTCCTCTCCCTCTCTCCCTCTCTCCCTCTCTCCCTATCTCATCATCACATGAGGGTACAGAGATGAAGCAAGCGGTCATCTACAGCCAGGAAGAAAGTCCTCAATGGAAAATCAGACCAGCGGCTCCCAGGCAGTGGAACTTCACCTCCAAATCCATGAGCCAAGAGCTGCTGTGGCTGAAGCCAGGATGAAACATTCACTCCAGCCTGGTGTGGTAGTCCAGGTCATGATCCCAGCTCTCAAGAGGCTGAGGCACAAGTTCCAGACCAGCCTGGCTATAAAGCAAAACACTATCTGGTTTGGACACTTAACTGTAGTATCATCTTAAGGCAACTCATCGAAGCTTTCCAAAATTTCATACATTGCCTTCCTTCCTGGATCTTGAGGGAGGATCAGAAGAGACAAGGCCCACAAGATGGCCCAGTGGGTAAAAGCACTTGCCAAGTTTGAAGATCTGAGCTCCACCCCCAGAACCAACATGGCAAAAGGAGAAAACCAACTCCAAATTGTCTTCTGACCTCCACATGCACTCCATGAGAGATAGCCCAGCGGTTAGAGCACTGGCTGTTCTTGCAGAAAACTGGGGTTCAAACCCAGTGCCCACATGATGGCTAACAACTGTCTATAACTCCAGTTCCAAGGTAACCAATGCCCTCTTCTGTCCTCCTTGGGCACTGCATCCACAGGCGCACTTACACACATGCAGTCATAACACTGATAACATAAAATAATAAAAAGGGAGAGACATGGAAAGCACTCTGTAAACACAAGACTTTCGTTGCCTCCTGTTGAGTTACTTAGCATCTGCCTTGATACAAAGCAGAATTTTAGGTAGATATCAGTAAGAGTCTTTGTGTAATTTTGAATTTTGAGAGGGCGAATATTTGCTTTCTATAGTGACACAAATAAAATTTCTGTGGATCATGTCCTTGGTAGCTTCAACTGTGACTTAACACAACCCCAGAGACACCTGGGAAGAGGGAACCTCAACTGAGGAATTTCTTCCACAAGATGGGCTTATAGGGCATTCTCAGGGCTGCTGATTGATGCAGAAGGGCCTGGCCCACTCTCGGAGGTGCCATCTGTAGGCAGGTGGACTTGGACTATGTAAGAATGGTAGCCGATACGAATCCTACAAACTACCATAATGAATGGCCTGGCAAGATGGGCATAGTGGTGCAACAGTGGCACAAAAAGATATGGGAGTAACCAACCACCTTCTGTATGGACTCAAGGCCACTCCAAGACGGAGCCCATACCTGGCTCTGTGATCAGGACCAAGAACCTGTGGCCAGAGGCCAGAAGGGATAAACTACTATTACTATCATTCTGCTAAATGGAAATAGTATGAAACTGACCCCCAATGATTTACTGTTATAGATTAGTGCATCTCTCAACACCAGAGAAGCTTCTTGCAGCAGGTGGCAATTAACAGAGAGACCCACAACTAGTCAACACGCAGGGAGTAAGAGACTGCAGAGTAGTCAGCCCTAAATAGAATACTTACATCACAGGGATCATTGTGAAAAAGGAGGCAAAAAGATTACAAGACCCAGAGGTGCCAGATGAGTACCAGGGGGCTGTGTGGTCTGAACGCAGCAGGAGGGCAGAAGCCTCAGTACTTGTGACAGCATCACAAAAGACCTTATACACACACAAACCAGCCAGACAAAAACTTAGCATGGTGAGGGAGGCAGGGAAGAAGCCCCAGCCCTGGCCGAGCGCGTACTTGCAGTTGACAGCTGCTGGGGACACAGGGTTTGCTTTAGGGGTGTGACTCCCGCTGAGCTGATCAGGCTCCAGGGGGTGGACTTATGCCCGAGAGCATTTGGGGAACACATATTAGACTCCATAGGCCTTAAAAAAGAATAGTAGGGGCTGGAGAGATGGCCTAGTGGTTAAGAGCACCCACCGCTCTTACAGAAGACCCGGGTTCAATCCCCAGCACCCACATGGCGGCCAAGAATGTCTGAAACTCCAATTCCAGGAGAACTCCAGTTCCAGGGGAATCCGATACCCTCTTCTGACCTCCGCGGCATTGCACCACATGGGTGCACAGACCTACACGCAGACAGTACATTGATACACATACAGAAATAAATAATAAAAAATTAAAAAAAAAAAAGAATAGTAAAGGAGATGAAGTCTGGGGATGGGTGGTCAGGTGGGGGTGGAGACAGGGCAAGAGTCTGAATGTGATCAAAATGCATTGTATGAAATTCTCAAAGAATCAGTAAGAATATTTTTAAAGTGGTTGAAAATAAGCAAAGAAACAAGCCAGGAAGCAATGTTCCTCCATGGCCTCGGCTTCAAGCCTGTGTCTTGAGCTCCCGCCTTGGCTTCCCTCGATGACTATAACCTGTAAGATGAAAGAAACCCTTTCTTCACCAAATTGCTGCTGGTCAATGTTTTATCACAGCAACAGAAAGCAAACCAGAGTAGAGTACAAATAGTTATCTTCCCTAACAAATCCTTCCCTCAGCAATAGTGGGAGGATGAGTCTTCTGTCTGCGGTTTGATTAGTCGCACATTCCAGTCTCGATGAATGGCAATGCTAACAGGAACCTACTGAGCACAGTACCTGGCACAATGTCCAACACTAAAACACCCAGCACACAAGCACTCACACTGCTTCCTCCAATATCCACTCCAAGCACACACACCACACAATTGGCAGAGGGGCCAGGCATAGGGTTTTGGAATTTAAAAGTACACGCAGGGGCTGGGGAGACGGCTCATCAGTTAAGAGCTCATACAGACAAGTTTGGTTCCCAGTGCTCACACCAGGCAGTTCACAACTGCCTAGAACCCTAGCTCTAGTGGATCTGGCACCCTCTTCTGGCCTTCGTGGTTACCTGCATGCATGTGGTACACATACATAGGCTCAGGCACACACACACATATACATACTTTTTTAAGTTCTCCATGCAGGTTGGCTCCTGGCCCCTCCTTTTCCATCTCTGAGTGATGTCTCTCTGCCATACACACACATGGGAACTGGAGACTGTACGTTCTCAAGGCTTCTTGAGATGATTGGAGATAGCGAACATAGCAGAGTCTCAGGTTTTCAACAAACCATCTTTCATCTTTGCATATTTTAGGGTGCTGGTTCTTAGAGAACTTCAGATAAATCCTATCAACTTCCAAAGCCAATAGACAACATCATTAACTTTTTTTGTTTTAATGAACACGAGGGCTCGGGGGAGGGGAGCAGCTCCGTTGGCAGAGGGCTTGCTGGACAAGCCTGAGTGTCTGAGTTCAGACCCCAGCGTCCACATGAAAGTCAAATGTGGTTGCATCCATCGGTAACTCCAGTGCTGGGGAGATGCAGCTGGGAAGCTCCTCGGAGCTTGTGGGCCAGCCAGCATAGGCCAAATGGGTGAGTGACCTCACACCCAGTGAGAGACCCTGCCTCAAAAAGCAAGATAGAGACCAACTGAGGTCTTGAAGACACCCGCTCTCTGGCCACACACAGTACACACTGAACATGAGTTCCTGTACTGTTTAAGAATAGACTGTCAGGGGTTGGAGAGATGGCCTAGCGGTTAAGAGCGCCGACCGCTCTTGCAGAGGACCCGGGTTCGATCCCCAGCACCCACATGGCGTCCGAGAACCGTCTGAAACTCCAATTCCAGGAGAACTCCAGTTCCAGGGGAATCCGAGACCCTCTTCTGACCTCCGCGGCATTGCATGACACGGGTGCACAAACTTGCATGCAGACNAAGGAGAATCTGAGGGAAGGCAGATGGAAAGCAGTAGTTAGGACAGGAAGGAGAATTGGAGGGAAGGCAGATGGAAAGCAGTAGTTAGGACAGGAAGTGTTGAGGCAGAGGGGGCAGCTAGAGGGGGCAGAACATACACAGGGTTACACAGAAGGTAGGGGTGGGAGATGGAATCTCCCCTCACTCAGGTGCCCGGCTGGCCGGCCGGCTGCGAGGTGACTTAGGAAGTCTTACCATGAGGGCCACATGTATAAACCCCATGCTCGGTCATCATGAGTGTGATGAGTGCCCGATGAGGTGAAACGACTTCGGCGGAACCGCGGGTTGGGGCCCAATCAGATTCTGTAGCCCGAGAGCTGTGGAACCACAACATGCACTCTTAACTCTCATGCACAGTCACACGGGAATAGAGTAGGGTAGGATAAGGAGAAGAGAGAAGGTAACTTTGGCGGAATGCTGGTGGGTGCTGTTGTAGCCTGTGCTCAGTATCTGGCTTACCAGTTACCCCGAAGCTGCTCCAAGGGGTGGGGGGAGGCAGGAAAAAAGGCGATCTGAGTCACGGCACCAGAATGTAAGGTTATGGCGTGCTCCCCCCAGAATGAAAGGCCACGAGTTCTAAGTTCTTTGGAGCAAAGTTTAATTCAGGGAAGCTGGGGCTAGGCTCAGGGGAAGGATAGAGCCAAGCACAGAATGGTGTCTGGCTTGGGAATTTAAGGGAGAGGGTGGGAGTGGGATTCAGTGAGGGTGGGGTGGGTTGGAAGGCAAGGCAGAAGATTCCTGTGTAATCAGTGGTGGCCTGCTTTAGCATAACCAAAGGCTGGCCTGGTAGAGCGGGTTCCTGGGTGCCACCGGCCTTAGGTGTCTCTGCATTTCAATGGGCTTCTGGAGCTTGCACCCTGACACTACCAAACCCGGTAACCTAAATTCAATCCTGGGATCCACATGGTAGAGGCAGAGAACCAGCTTCTTGAGATTGTCCTCTGACCTCCACACATGTGCCATGGTGCACAAACACACACACACACACACACACACACACACACACACACAACTGCAAGTTGTCTTCTGGCTTCCACATATGTGATGTGCCACATGTGCATACACTAATGTTAATAAATAATTTTAAAAAATAAACGCGGGGCTGGAGAGATGGCCTAGCAGTTAATAGTGCCGACCGCTCTTGCAGAGGACCCGGATTCGATCCCCAGCACCCACATGGCAGCTGAGAACCGTCTGAAACTCCAATTCCAGGAGAAGTCCAGTTCCAGGGGAATCCGAGACCCTCTTCTGACCTCCGCGGCATTGCATGACACGGGTGCACAAACTTGCATGCAGACAGTACATTCATACACATAAATAAATAAAATTAATAAAAAAAAAGAATAGACTGTCATGATGGATACTTGCTGTTTCTCTTGTTAGAAAATTTACAGTCTCTACATGTGACACAGAATGTAGCCCTTCATGTCACCCTACAAAGAATAAATTTCAATGGAAGCAGAAGCACATGGTGAGTCCTTGTTTGGGCTTAATTTGTGCTGGAGTGTAATAAAAATCCTATCGTAGAAGCTCTAGTCATAAAACCAGGAGTCAGGAGGGAGAAGAACGGCTAATTAGGCGGAAGGGACAGCTCCTTCTTTACGGCTGTTTCCTTAAGTCCTAACGATCGCTCAGGCACAGGGGCTTCACTGTGCCATCTAGTTAATGGTCAGTTACAAATTTCCACCATAAACTCATCTTCCTTCCAGCGTCGTAAGTGTCGGGCACTGGGAAGTAATAAGGGAAGAAAGGTCGTAGGCCCAGGGCAATCTCTACCTCAGTCCCAGGCCGCCCTCCACCACCCCATTACGTTCAGCAAGGACTCTTAGTTTCACTTCCAGAAACTTCACTCCAACTAAATGAATCAAGAAAAACTACCCCCAGTCTCATAAAGGGGTGTACCAGGCATGCCTGGTATAAAAGACATGTGAGCCCCTCCCTCTGGCTATCAGCCAAATGAAACAAGCCACTTCAAGGAATGGGAATCCTCTCCCCTCCCAAGTCCTAGTTTGCTATGATTAAAAAAAGAAAAAAAAAAAAAAAAAAAAAAAAAAACCTTGGGGGAAAGGGCTTATTGCATCTTGCACTTCAAAATGGCAGGCCATCTTTAAGGTAAGTCAAGGACAAACATGGGGCAGGACTTGAAGCAGAGCCATGGAGGATCTCTTCTTACTGTCCTGCTCCCATAGCCTGTGCTCAGCCTGCTTTTCTTATACCACCCAGGACCACCTGCCCAGCGCTGGCACCACCCATAGTGGGCTGACCCTTCTTCCCTCATCACTGAACCATCAAGAAAATATTTCACGAACATGCCCATAGGCCAATGAGATGGAAGAAATTCCGCACTCGAGGCTCCCCCTCCCCAGGTGTGTCAAATTGACACCAAGACACCCCAAGAAGTTCGTGCTGGGAGAAGCGAAAGGCTTCAGCCTGGTGCCACCCAGAGGGAGTGCTTCTCTCCCAGAAAGAGAGCTGCAACTTGTCAGACCAGCATGCAGGACAGGCTGGAGCTGAGACATGATAGGTCAGTGAGGGGCCAAGCCACATCTCGCCAGGACTCCCTGGCTACGCATACCTCTTCCCTCTATTTAGACCTAAGCCTCAGGTGAGCACCACGAAGATGGACCCAGAGAGCCACTGGCCCTCTTTGTCCCTCTTCCCAGTGTGGCCACAATGAATTAATCTCCTTTTTTCTGTTTTCCACTATTAATGTGGTTCTTTTAATTGGCTTATTAAGAATACAGAAAATGGGTGTGGCGGTGCACACCTGTAATCCCAGCTCTTGGGATTAGAAGTTCAAGGGCAGACTGGGCTACAGGAAACTGTCAAAAAGAAAGGAAGGAAGGAAGGAAGGAAGGAAGGAAGGAAGGAAGGAAGGAAGGAAGGAAGGAAGGAAGGAAGAAAGAAAGAAAAAAAGAAAGAAAGAAAGAAAGAAAGAAAGAAAGAAAGAAAGAAAGAAAGAAAGAAAAAAAGAAAGAGAGAGAGAGAGGAAGGAAGGAAGGAAGGAAGGAAGGAAGGAAGAAAGAAAGAAAGAAAGAAAGAAAGAAAGAAAGAAAGAAAGAAAGAAAGAAAGAAAGAAAGAAAGAAAGAAAGAAAGAAAGAAAGAAAGAAAGAAAGAAAGAAAGAGGCCTACAAAGACTCCATGAATATAATCTCAAACTCTTTCCCTACCTTTTTTTTCCTTCCTGGACTGAAGCCATCACAGCTAAGCCCATCACTCTGTAGACAGAGGCCAGCAGCAATACAGCCAGTGCCACTGACCAGCTAGAGCAGAGAGCAGACATCACTGATCAGAGTTGCTGCCTCTCCGCAAGACTCAACTTCACATGACCAGAAATAATCGGAGCAGGCACATCTCGGCCTGAAACCCAAGATGCAACCCTGTCAAAGCCTTTCACCATCTGATTCCAGTCACCTGTGTACACATCTGGTTGGATAAGGCAAATTTTCCTCACACTGAAAGAGTCACCTTGAAGTTGTCACAAGCTTCCATTCTAAGGGCCAGTTGGAGAACAGCACAGAGAACATCCTATAGTACAGGCAACTGCAAGACCCTCAGAAGTCTGTGAAATGACTCTGAACACTGGAAGAAATGGATCTGAGACTTGGTATGTGTTGGTAACTGACTATAGCCACGCAGCTGGATTTTGACAGAGCCATAACTAGATAGTAGCTCTTCTGAACCCCTCTGCAAAGCTCTCTGTAGTTCACCAAGGTGGCTACAGTCTGAACAGGGATTTTTCCTCAGCTGCATGGGTATCAGTCCACTTCTCATTACTATAATGAAGTAACTGTGGCAGGCTCCTTTATAACAAAAAGAACTTATTAAGCTCACATTTATGACAGCTTTCTTTCTGGCAGTGTCCTGGCACAGAATGCCCTGTGGCAGAAGACAGGAAACACACACGTGTGTCTCTCTGATCTCTCACTCTGACCCTAGAAAACTACCAGATGTCAATCACAGACCTCCACTCTGATGGCCTGATCAAATCCTAACCACCTTCCAAAGACCTCCAAATACCAGAGTTGGGTTAATTTTGTACCTGGTAACACCTCATATTGGGGATCAAATGTCAACATATGATCCCTTGAGGGACACACAAGCCCCAGGCAAGCCAGGGCAACACCCACTGAGCTTCCTGGTCATAGTGCTTCTATTCTTCTTGGACAATTGTTATTCACTCATGTCCTCTAGACAAGGCAGGCACCATCCTCTGGAGCTATGGGAGGATAAGGATGGTAAGTGGTTCAAATACAAGTATATCACCCATACTGACCACTGAGAATCAGCCCCCAGGCTGCTTTGTCAACACTTTTGGCAGACATAAATGCACTTTATCCCCAGGGTTGCTGAGACAGCAAGAAATAAATCAGGAGCTACGGATGATACCAGACAGAAGGAAGGCAGAGTGGATGAGAAGAAATCAGAGAGACAGAAAGCAGAGTGATGTAAGTGCCTGCATCGAGCCACACCTGAAGTCCACATCTATCTGTGGACTTGGAATTTACATGGACCAATACTGAGATGTAACTGAGGAGTTTTGGCTAATACACCTGCTCATCTCTCATATTTCCTAGAATATAAAAGACATTACCAATTAAAATGTACAAACACAGGGCTGAGGGTGACTACTTACCTAGCCTGGCATACATAACCCTGGGGGTCCATCCCCAGTACTACATAAAACCAGGCCAGGTTTTATACCCTAGTATACATCCCACAGTCAGCGTAGGCTATATGAAACCTGTCTCAAAAAAGAAAAGAGGGGCTGGAGAGATAGCCTAGCGGTTAAGAGCACTGACTACTCTTGCAGAGGACCCGGGTTCCATCCCCAGCACCCACATGGCGGCTAAGAACCGTCTGTAACTCCAATTCCAGGAGAACTCCAGTTCCAGGGGAATCCGACACCCTCTTCTGACCTCCATTTGCGACACCCTCTTCTGACCTCCACTTGCACGACACGGGTGCACAAACCTACATGCAGACAGTACACTCATACACATACAAAAATAAATAAAATTTTAAAAAAAATTTTTTAAAGAAATTAATCACTATAGAAAGGGTTTAGGACACTGGTGCTCAGAACTGCAGCCTGGTTGTCCTTGATTCTATTTATACTATAGTAAGAGACTGTGATATCACTGCTGGTCTGTCTACACTCTATCTGACTTTCTAAACCCAAATGTATTCATTACTTACCTTGTTACTATAACAAAGTACCAGACAAAAGCAACTTGAGGAGGAGCAGTTTATTCTGGTCAGTTTGAGGGTACAGTCTATCTTGGAGGGGAAGTTGTGTGGCAGGAGCGTGGGGTCACCTTGCAGCCACAGTGAGCCATCAGAGACATACGCTGGTGCTCAGTTCTCTGCTTCTTGGGCAGTCAGGGACCGCAGCCCAGGGAATGGTGCTGCCCACGTTTAGGGTGGATCTTCCTACCTCAGTGAACCTAATCTGGACACTCTCTCATAGACATGCCCAGGTATTTGTTGCCATGGTGATTCTAGATTCCCAGGTTGACCATCGAGATGAACCATCTCATGAATAGAACATTCCATCCTAAAATCCCAGTCAAGAACCTGGCTTAACTTCTCCAATCAAGACAACTTCGAGGTCCAGGGAGTTGTTCTATGGGTAAAGGTGCTTGCTGCCAAGCCATAGGACATGAGTACAAACCCCCAGAACCCACATGATAGAGGGAAAGAACTGACTCCCACAAGATGTCCTCTGACTCTGCATGCCTGACACAATGCATCACACACACACACACACACACACACACACACACACACTATATATATATATATATATATATATATATATATATATATATATATATGTTAAAAAACACTTTTAATTTAAAGAAAGACAACTTCAAAGAAGGAAATTAAAAGACAGCCAGCCCCAACCACCATTCAGAGAAGTTTCCCAATTACCATAACAGTCCACATATCAAATGTGAATTACGTTAATTGCCCCATAAGAACACACTGTTGAAACATTTGATTTGCCCAGAACTAATTGTCTGTCAAAAATATATTTTGCAGCCAAGCAAGTCGCTTAATTGGATATCTAATTTAACTGGAACTTTCCTCTGCTTATTTCATGTTTTCTTCCCTTTTTGCCAAATTCTGAATGCTGGGCACTGCTTTCAAAAATAGTTTAACTTGGATTTTTTTTATTATTACTATAAAAGTCATGCGTATTCAGTACAGAAAAAAAAAATACAAAAATAATGAGGAAGAAAAACAATTGACCCTATCACACTCATGGCCAAGAGAGACTTCCAAAACTTTAACAAATTTCCTTTTACAAGTTACTCTATAATAAAATAGATGGCTCTGCAGTTAATATAGGAGATGGCTCAGAGAGTAAAGCGTCTGCTTGCAAGCCTGAGGGGCTGAGTTTGAACCCCAAAACCCATGAAAAACAGCCAGACATGGTAGCATGCACTTGTAATCCCAGGGCTGGGGAGGCAGAGACAGGAGGATCCCTGGGCTCACTGGCCACCCAGTTCAGCCTAACTGATGAGTTCCAGGCTAGTAAGAGACCCTGTCTCAAAAACTCAAAGTGGGAACCGGACATGGTGGCGCATGCCTTTAATCCTAGCACTCGGGAGGCAGAGGCAGGTGGATCTTTGTAAGTTCAAGGCCAGCCTGGTCTACAGAGTGAGTTCCAGGACAGCTGGGGCTACAGGGAGACACTGTCTCGAAAAGACCAGAAAAAAAACCTCAAAGTGGGGGCTGAGGATGCTCAGTGGTTAAGAGCACTGGCTGCTCTTGCAAAAGCCCCAGGTTCAATGCCTAGCACCCATATGTGACCTAACAACCACCATAACTCCAGTTCCAGGGAATTCAATGCCCTCTTCTGACTTCAAGAGCACTGTATGACATGGATGCACTTAAAACACATGCAGGCAATACATGAACATACATATTTTTTTTCCTTTTTTCTTTTTTTTTTTTTGGCTTTTCAAGACAGGTTCTCCCTGTAGCCACAACTGTCCTGGAACTCACTCTGTAGACCAGGCTGGCCTTGAACTCACAAAGATCCACATGCCTCTGCCTCCCAAGTGCTAGGATTAAAGGCATGCGCCACCATACCCGGCGCACATACATAAATTTTTTAAAGAGAAAGAGGGAACCTGAGACAGAAGACCAGTAGGTGACAGGCATTACTAAGGGAGAAATGGATAAAATCAGGGTATCCAGAAGGGAGGGGAGAGGAAGGGTTATAGAAGGAAAGGTGGGGATAAAGGGAAGAGAGGAGCCCAAGAGAAGTGGGGCCATAGGAGACTGGTGGTATTAAGGGAGAAATGTGGATAATTCTGACAAGGAGAAGACATGGAGGGAGTGCTAGATAGGTAAGGAGAGAAGGGAGAGATAAATAATGCCTTGCTGGTGTAAAAAACCTGAGAGAATCAATCAGTCTAACAATCTATTGACAAATTCCACATACAATATCTCTACATGAGTCCACATACAAAGATGAAGGCTGCATATCAAGAAACAGTACCAGACAGGAGAAACCTTCCTTTGAGTTGTTGACCAGGGTAGTCCAAGAAACTCCCAAAATGACACAGGCTATTGCCACAGCCCTTGATTGCCTCCCAGAACCTGAAGGTAAGACCCTATTGCTGAAGACAGGACATACTTTGGAGACTGGATTTGGAGCAGTGGAGCTGGAACTGACCTGGAAGCCACCTCCCTGAAGGCCAGCTCTGATAGCTGTGGAGAGCACTACGCAAGCCACTAAGGGAGATCACATCAGTGGTCCAACACCAGCTTTAAGCCAAACAACCATGTCAATGACCAGCACAGCATATGACATTGGTGTAATTGTGGCACATTTATCTAGGGAGAAATCAATGGTTAAGTAATTGGACATAAAGCCCACTCGGTGAGAGGAAACTCATGTGTGGTATTGTATGTGGGGTTTTTTTTCTTTTTTCTTTTACCCTTTTTTTGGTATTTTTGAGACAGGGTCTCCCTTTTAGTACCAGGTACCCTGGAGCTCACTCTGTAGACCAGGCTGGCCTTGAACCCACAGAGATCCACCTACCTCTGCCTCCCGAGTGCTGGGATTAAAGGCTTGTGCCACCTCACCCGATGGTATTATAAACATAGCCAGATGCACACAGCTGGAGAGGTCACAGATCTTAGAGAAATCCCCAATGCTGGCACATCCCTAGGCTAAAAGTAACACCTTACTAACTAAAGGAGGTATCTTTATGTTTACAGACAAATATCCCAGACACCACTCAGAAAAGAAGCTTGTTTTGCACTAGAGGAGAATAGTACAGAGTCCCACAACTGGACGCACACAGACGTGGTCTGTGAATTGCTCATGCGTCCTAGGCAACACAACTACAATGCAACCTCTACACATAAGCCCCAAGCATCGTAGAACAAAGACCCAAGAAGGCATTAACTACTCTTACCCATCATTAAGGAAGCTCCCTATGCAACAGGAGGCCAGGAACCCAAAAGGGCCTGAATGACCAAACCGTGATGATTAGGAGTCTACAGAGTGTGGTTCCATGGACAGGCTGCCTATATTCAGCTTCACCCACCCAGGGCTCAGGGAACATTGTGGAAGAGAGAGCAGAAAGATTGTAAGAGCCAGGAAGGTGATGCGAGACATAACGAAAATTAATCCTACAAACTCCTGGAACCCTGTTCATATGAACCTACAGCATTGGTATCAGCATGCATAAGACCCAAGCAAGTTCAGATGAACATAAACAACAGCACAGAACTGCAAAAATGGGTAGCAGAATCCAACCTCAGCTGAGGAAATGTCGTCAGCAGATGGCGGTCAGGTGAGGAAGACCTGGCCTTCTTTAGGAAAGGGCCTCGGGATAGGCTGACTAGAGCTCAGGGCATGAGCTAGCACTGAGGAGTGGGCGGAGATAGAAGTTTGGTACGATGGACCCTAGCACAATTGACAGAATGTGTGAACTCTGGGGTGGGGCCTGCGGGAAGGTGCCACGGGGAAGTGGGTATAAAGGCAATTAAGACTGATTGGAAAATTATGTATGAGACACATAAATTCAATCAATAAAAAAAGAACTCTGGAACAGGATGAGCTCTAAGACTGGAGATGAGGATGTAGAAGGCGGACAGGAGTCTGCCCTCTGCCCCTGCGCTACCCTGGAGAAAAGTCTTGTCTCCCAAAGCTGCCACATTCCTGTAGCCTTTGTGACCACGCGTTACCTGTAAAACAATTAATCACCATGTGTGTTACTTGCTCTTTGTTTGCATTTGTCACGTGGGTATAAAAAGCCCCCAAGACTCAGTCACCCAGCTGACTCCTTAATGGAACAGTCCATGGATCAGTCCTGCTAGCATAAAATTGCACTCCCTCTCCTCACCTAAAAAAAAAAAAAAAAATGTTAAAAATTCGAAGCGAACGGCACCTGAGATACAGCATGTCAAGTTGTCCTCTGGCCTCTTCCTGTACACACACACACACACACACACACACACACACACATACATGTCAACAAGCATACACATATGTAAACATATTCAAATTAAGCACCTTGGCCTGTTCTCAGTTTCAGTTTACATTGAACATCTTTCCCGTCTCATCTCAAGGTCTTCCAGAACATTCTTAGAAGCAGCAGGATGGTCTGAGAGATTCTCTCTGTTGGGGACATTTCCCCACACATCCCTCACACCTCTAAACATACTATGTCAACTTTTGTCCCACTCCATCTCGACAATGGTGTGTGCCCAGCTAAGAGCATTAGAAGATAGGGCTGACAGGGCGAAAGGCAGATCTGCCTGCCTAGGAGTTCAATGCTTCCCTCCTCCAGGGCAAAGGCCTGGCTGTGATTCAGGAAAAGACCAGAATTCCTACCTAACAGGGAGGCACATTCACCAAACACACAGCACCTGCCCCAGGTGACCCACAGAGTGTGTGTGTGTGTGTGTGTGTGTGTGTGTCTGTATCTGTGTCTGTATCTGTGTGTCTCTGTGTGTGTGTCTGTGTCTGTGTGTCTGTATGTCTGTGTGTGTCTGTATGTCTGTGTGTGTGTCTCTGTGTGTGTATCTGTGTGTCTGTGTGTCTGTGTGTCTGTCTGTGTGTTTGTGTGTCGGTCTGTGTGTCTGTGTGTCTGCCTGTGTGTCTGTATGTCTGTATGTCTGTGTGTGTGTCTCTGTGTCTGTCTGTGTGTCTGTCTCTGTGTTTGTCTGTCTATATGTGTCTCTGTGTGTTTGTGTCTGTGTGTCTGTCTGTGTGTCTGTGTATCTGTGTCTGTGTGTCTGTATGTCTGTCTGTGTCTGTGTCTCTGTGTGTGTATCTGTGTGTCTGTATGTGTCTGTGTGTCTGTGTGTCTGTCTGTGTGTGTCTCTCTGTGTGTCTGTCTGTCTCTCTGTGTGTCTGTCTGTGTGTCCGTGTGTGTCTGTGTGTCTGTGTGTGTCTGTCTGTGTGTGTCTGTCTCTGTGTGTGACTGTGTGTGTCTGTGTGTGTCTGTCTGTGTGTCTGTGTGTCTGTGTCTGTGTGTCTGTCTGTGTGTATGTATATCTGTGTCTGTGTGTCTGTGTGTCTGTCTGTGTGTCTGTCTGTGTGTCTCTGTGTGTGTGTGTGCCTCTCTGTGTATCTGTGTGTCTGTGTGTCTGGGTGTCTGTCTGAGTATCTGTGTATCTGTGTATCTGTATCTGTCTGTGTCTGTGTGTGTATCTGTGTGTCTGTGTGTCTGTGTGTCTGTCTATCTGTGTGTCTGTCTCTGTGTGTCACTGTGTGTATATCTCTGTGTGTGTGTCTGTGTGTGTCTGTGTGTCTGTATGTCTGTCTGTGTGTCTGTCTGTATTTGTGTCTCTCTGTGTGTGTCTCTCTGTGTGTGTGTCTGTGTGTGTGTCTGTCTGTGTGTCTATCTGTGTGTCTGTGTGTCTGTGCGTCTGTGTGCCTGTATGTCTGTGTGTCTGTGTGTCTGTGTGTGTGTCTCTGTATGTGTCTGTGTGTCTGTCTGTCTGTCTGTGTCTGTCTGTGTCTGTGTGTCTGTGTGTCTGTATGTGTATGTGTCTGTGTGTCTGTGTGTCAGTGTGTCTGTGTGTCTGTCTGTATATGTGTGTCTCTGTGTGTGTCGCTCTGTGTGTATATCTGTGTGTCTGTGTCTGTGTGTCTGTCTGTATATCTGTGTGTCTTTCTGTGTGTGTCTGTCCGTGTGTGTCTGTCCGTGTGTGTCTGTCTGTGTGTGTGTCTGTGTGTCTATGCATCTGTCTCTCTGTGTCTGTGTCTGTGTGTCTGTGTCTGTCTGTGTCTGTCTGTCTGTGTGTCTCTCTGTGTGTTTCTGTCTGTGTGTCTCTGTGTGTGTCTGTGTGTCTGTATGTCTGTGTGTCTATGTGTGTGTCTGTGTGTCTGTGTGTCTGTGTGTGTCTGTGTGTGTGTCTCTCTGTGTGTGTCTGTGTGTCTGTGTGTCCATATGTCTGTGTGTGTGTCTGTGTGTGTGTCTGTGTGTGTCTGTGTGTCTGTCTGTCTGTGTGTCTCTGTGTGTATCTGTGTGTCTGTGTGTCCGTGTGTCTGTGTGTCTGTGTGTGTGTCTGTCTGTGTGTCTCTGTGTATGTGTCTGTGTGTCTGTGTCTGTGTGTCTGTCTGTGTCTGTGTGTGTATCTGTATGTCTGTGTATGTCTGTGTGTGTGTCTCTCTGTGTGTGTATCTGTGTGTGTCTGTGTGTCTGTGCATGTCTCTGTGTGTGTGTGTCTGTGTGTGTGTCTCTGTGTGTGTGTATCTGTGTGTCTGTGTGTCTGTGTATCTGTGTGTCCATGTGTCTGTCTGTGTGTGTATCTGTGTGTCTGTCTGTGTCTCTCTGTGTGTGTCTGTGTGTCTCTCTGTGTGTGTATCTGTACGTCTGTGTGTCTGTGTATCTGTGTGTCCGCGTGTCTGTCTGTGTGTATCTGTGTGTCTGTGTATCTGTGTGTCTGTATCTGTGTGTCTGTGTGTCTGTATGTCTGTCTGTCTGTGTCTCTGTGTCTGTGTGTATCTGTGTGTCTGTGTGTCTCTCTGTTTGTGTCTGTGTGTACACGTGTGTGTACACATGTGTGAGTATCATACCCTGAGATACTCAGGCAGGATAATTGGGTGGAAAGTGGGAATAGGATGTGCTGTGTCGATCACCTTGACAAACGGGTTCATTTATATTACCTGCAATGGAACAGTTCCTGTTTCAAGTTCACTTGAAGGGAAATCCAATATGGCTCCTACACTCTCCGCTTGGAACTGCCATGATCAGCTTTCATTGTCAACTTGATACAACCTAGAATCACCTGGGAAGAGACTTTCAAAGAGGGACTAGACGTTGCGTTGGGCTCTGGGCATGTCCACGGGGGCTGTCTTGGTTGTTAACATACATGGGAAGACCCAGCCCACCATAGGTGCTGCCATTCCCTAGGCAGGGGGTCTTGAACTGAGTAAAAGCAAGGAAATCAGGCTGACTACAAGCCAGCAAGCCTGCATGCATACCTGCATCTCTCTCTGGATGGTGGATGTGATGTGACCAGCTGCTTCAGGACCCAGCCACTGTGACTTTCTGCAGTGATGGACTGTGTGGTGGGGGCTCTGTCCCCAGTTCTTGGCACTGTGGTGGGGGCTGGTGGACTCTTTAGGGGGTGCAGCCTTACTGGAGGAAACACGTCACTGGGAATGGGCTTTGAGAGTTCATAGCTGTGCCCACACATCGTCTTCTCTGCTTCCTGGGTCTGCTTGAAGATGTGAGTGCTCAGCTTTCTGCTCCAGCTACCTCCTGCCATGCCTCCCAGCCATGATAAACTCTTCCTCTAGAAGTTTCCTTGGTCATGGTGTTTTATCACAGCAACAGAAAAGCAACTAAGACAGACTGTGACCTGGAATTAAAAGCCGAATAAGCCCTTTCTCCCCTGAGTTGCTGTTTGTTAAGAATATTTTATCACAGCTACAGAAACAAAACCAGCACAGCCCTCTTGCCCCTGAACCCTGAACCACTGCACAGCCTTCTCCATATGTAAAGGAGGTCTCCACTGCCCACCTGTCTAGAGAGCAGAGGGCTGACCTTGAACTTCATGAAGCTGAGACTTCAGGGTCTATTGATTTAAAATTCTGGACATGTGCCTGTGTGTACACATGTGTGTGTGTGTGTGTATGTGCACATACATGTGAAGCCACAGGTCAATGTCAAGTATCATGTCCCCTATCAATCTCCACCTTTTTTGTTTCTTTAATATAATATTTCTATTCATTCTTTGAGAACTTAATATATGCATACAATGCACTCTGATCATATTTACCCTGACTCCTCCCACTAACTCCTGCCTGATCCATTCCTCATCCCCTCCCACCTTCAGGTCCTCTTTTTCCTGTAACCCACTGACTCCTATTTGTGCTGCACATGTACCCACAGGTGGGGGCCGTCCACTGAAGAATGGTGTCACTGGCCCCAGCACTCTCCTGTTGACTTGCTGGCCTGCAAGCTGCAGGGTACCGGGACCCTGCTGTCCCTGCACCCTCAGAGCTAGGGTCACATGTGTACCACCATGATGGATTTTTTTTTTTTGCTCTTTTTGAGACAAGGTCTCCCTTTAGCCCCAACTAGCCTGGAACTCACTATATAGACCAAGCTGGCCTTGAACTCACAGAGATCCACCTGCCTCTGCCTCCTTAGTGCTGGGATTAAAGATGTGTGCCACCACACTCAGCTATGACTGGCTTTTAGTGAGGAAGTTGGGGACCCGAACAAAGTCACTCCTGCTTGCAAGGCAGGCACTTTACAGACTGAGCCATCTCCCTAGGCCCTGTATTTACACAGAGACCCCCTAAACCTTCAGGTGCCACAAAATCTGGATCCGGTACTTCCAAAGAAGTACATTCTTGTAGCATTTTTAGAGAAACTGTGGCCACTCTGAGTTTCCCAGACTTCATGGAAGAAAGACAAGTTGATTCTGAATATCCTACAGTCTCGCTTTAAAAACCAGTTCCCTATTCTAGCTACAAAATCTCCAGGCTAGGCAGATGTTGGAGGCGTGGGTATACAGACATGTCCTAAAGCAGTTAATTACACTCATGAAGAACAAAAGATGAGTCTGTCTGCAGAAGTCTCTACCCTAGAGCTAGTCAGATAAATGCCTCTTCTGCAGGTGGAGATGGAGAGTGAGAGAAGAACTCAAAAGCCACCCCACCCTGCTGGCTCAGGGAGCAAGCCACCCTGTCCCTAACTGATAGAAAGTTTTTGAATAATAACAAAAACAATCTACACTTTCCCACGAAACAGCCAACCTAATAGCTAATATTCATTGGCTGTTATAGTCTTGACTGGTATCTCCTACATTAATACTCAGAATAATTCCATGAGATATTTATTAGGCCTCTGATGTCATCAGCAAGATGCAAGTAAGGCTTGGAGATGTTAAGAACTTGCAGGATGTCACACAGCAAGTGAGTGGAGAAATGGAACTCTACCCCGCTGGTTCTAAAGCCTCTACCCTTTCTTTACCCTTCCTCTGAACCCAGTGACCACATTTCATATTCAGACCACACTATATGCCAGGAAGGTCTCCAGGGGTGGAGATGTAGCAAAGGCTAGTTAGTACGGACAACCCCGTCTTTGGAATTCTAGCGAGGAAAAGAGACTTCATTAACAAATGTTATGTTTCAAAAGTAAAATGTCACAGACAAGCTCATGCGTTTGAACACTTGGTTCACAGCTGGTGGTACTGTTGGGAAGGCTGTGGAGCCTTCAGAAGGTAAGAGCCTTGCTACAGGAAGTGAGTCACGGGGGGGGGGGGCGCTCTGAGGTTTTATAGCTCAGACCCACTTCCTGTCCATTCCCTGCTTCCTGACTAGATTCAGTGTGACCTCACTCTCCTCCCACCATAACTTCCCCACCATCGTGGACTGTATCCTCTGGAACTGTGAGCCCCAAATAAACCATTCCTTACTCAAGTGGCTTTTGTCAGGTATATCGTCACATCAACGAATAATTAACTGTGATAGTTAATACTGTTACTTGACAGGATCTAGAGTCACCTAAAGACAAACCTCTGGGCATGTTTGTAACGGATTATCTATCTAGACATGGTTAACCGAGGTGGGAAGATCCACCTTAACTGCAGAGGCACCATCCCATGGGCTGGGGTCCCAGTCTGCATACGACTCTCCACCACCTGACCATGGATGTGACCAGCTGTCTTAAGCTCTTGCTATCATGCCTTCCTCTCCATGATGGGTTAAACCCTCAAACTGTGGGCCAGAATCAACCCCTCCTCCCTTAAGCTGCTTGAGTCAGGTATTTTGTTCCAGTAACACAAGAAAGTAATTAATGCACTAACATAGCAAGGGGTCTCTGACCCAGCCACACCTGAAGCATTCTGCAGCCTTGACCCTTCCCATCTCCTGATGGCTGAGGTCCTTTTTCTGCTCTGCATGGGCCAGCTGGAGCTGAGTTTCTCCCCCTTGTGCACAGGAGTCCTCACCACACAAGCCTCCAAGCTACTTGTTCTCTGCCCCAGAGCCCCATTCAGCTGAGGGTCTGTACCTGTACAGCGCATGCCTCTCTGAGGCTCTGTGTGGTCATCACCTTCCACCTTTCCTGTATCATCTGATAAAGAGTCTTGTGTTCAAACCAGACAGAGATTTAAAGCTGCAGACAGTAAGCTATAACAAGCATGAAATGGAGACTCGGTGCGGCTCACTCCACAAGAGAGCGTGATAAAACCCATCTTGGTGCTGACCTGTTTTATGGAAATTATGACTATGGTTTTAGAGGTTTTTTTATAAAGACTAATTTACTAAGCAAATTCAATTTCTTCATATTTTTTTCATTAATCTTGTCCTTAACTCATGAGAGATAAGTTCTTAATTGCCAGCAAGTTTCATAAGTGTAACATTTGTCTCTCCGTAGACACCCCTCCACATCCACAGGCCTCTGGTGAGCAAGGATGAGGCAGACACCACAGCTGGCACGAACCCTTGGGTGAGATCCCCAGCACAGCATAAACAAGTTGGATGTACACACCTGTAATACCAGCACTGAGAGATAGAAGCAGAAGGATTGAGGTTCAAGGTTATCCTTGGCTATGTAGTGAGTTTGAGGCCACCCTGGGCTATAGGTGACCCTGTCTCAAAAACAACAATAATAAAAATGATTGAGGCCAGGCATGGTAGTGCACGCCTTTAATCCCAGCACTTGGAGGCAGAGGCAGGCAGATCTCTGTGAGTTCAAGGCCAGCCTGATCTACATAGTGAATTCCAGGACAACTGGGGCTACAGGGAGACCCAGTCTCAAAAAAAAAAAAAAGTGATGGGGGGAACAAGAAGTTAACTGAGGAGACTCCTCAATGGGTAGGAGTGAGGGTCTGAGTTCAAATCCCCAGCATCCATGTAAAAAGTCAGACATAGCTCTATGTACCTGTAATCACTGGAGGAAGGACAAAGACATGCAGATCCCAGGAGCACACAGCCAGCCAGCCTCGCCAAAATGATATGCATCTGGTTTAGTGAGAGACCCTGCCTCAAAGCAATAAGGTAGTGAGTGCTGGAAGAAGATACCTGCTATCATCCTCTGACCTCTGTGTGCTGACATATGAGCACAAGCACCCATATACTTATATGCATGCAACACACACACACACACACACACACACACACACACACACACACACGAAGTTGAATGAGATTGTATTGGAACTCGGGTAGTCCGATATCAGACCTTATCCCCTTAACCATCATGTTAATAACCTAATGAGTCTAGTTAGTGCTTCCTGCTGGAGTGTCGCTGGTCTTGTTGGCTTGAGCTTGTGCAGGTGACCGCAGCTGCAGTGCATACATGTGCATATACATGGGTGCAGTGGCACGGTATGTCCCAAAGACGGCACTTCGCAGCTCTCCTCCCCAGCCTCCAGGCTTCCATTCTTTTTTTTTTTTTTAATTTTTATTTATTTCTGTATGTGTATGAATGTACTGTCTGCATGCAGGTCTGCGCACCCGTGTCGTGCAACACCGCGGAGGTCAGAAGAGGGTGTCGGATTCCCCTGGAACTGGAGTTCTTCTGGAATTGGAGTTTCAGACGTCTCTCAGCCGCCATGTAGGTGCTGGGGATCGAACCCGGGTCCTCTGCAAGAGCGGGCGGCGCTCCCAACCGCTAGGCCACCTCTCCAGCCCCAGGCTTCCATTCTTTCGGCCCCTCTTCGGATCTGTTCCTGAGCCTTGGGACATGGGGGAGGTGTTGACAACGATGTTCCGTTTAGGGCTGAGCACTCAATAGATTTATGTTCTCAGCCCTTTGAACAGATAGGAGTCTGCGTGAACAGCTTCCCACAGCATAGAGAAGCTTCTCTGGTCTAAGTTGAAGGCACCCTCTATGGGTGACTTCTCAGTGTGTGTGTGTGTGTGTGTGTGTGTATTATACAAATATTTTTAAGAACATTTTTAAAATTTTGTTCCTGGTTATTTGGCAATAAGTGATTCATTTCATCTTTGATTGGATGTGATTTCTGAGCAATTGTGTATACTCGGAAGCTCTTGAAAGTGAAAAATTCAAATACCCATGTTTTCAGACATAATAAAATCTCTCTGAACACTGAATTTATCAATTAGTGACATTGAAAAAATAGCGCTATTTGCAGGGATTTTTTTTTTACTTTTTTATTTTTTGCGTGTGTATGAGTGTACTGTCTGCATGTAGGTTGGTGCACCCGTGTCATGCTGTGCTGCGGAGGTCAGAAGAGGGCGTCAGATTGGTACTCGAACCCGGGTCCTCTACAAGAGCAGTCGGCACTCTTAACCACTGAGCCATCTCTCCAGCCCCTGCAGGCGATTTTTATAAGTTCATCAATTCCAATTTTTTCCATTTGCTCTTTTTTTTTGTATGTTGGAGCTGATAATTTTTTCAGGTCTCAAAACATTTCAATAGACTGTTTGTTATAAAGCTTGCAGGTCGTGGGAAGACCCTCCATGACTTGGAAGTGCACACACTGTCTGGAGTCAGGCTGGTTGCATTTCTTAGCTATTTGAATAGCAAAGCTATAAACATGGATGAGCAGGCCTCTCTGTGCTAGGTGTACAGGCCTTTGGGCACACGCCCATGTGTGGCAGAGCTGGGTCACACTGCGGCTCTAACTTATGGTGCTTCATTTGTTTTTACTTTCTAAACTTTTTTTTTTTGGTCTTTTCGAGACAGGGTCTCCCTGTAGCCCCAGCTGTCCTGGAACTCACTCTGTAGACCAGGCTGGCCTTGAACTCACAAAGATCCGCCTGCCTCTGCCTCCCAAGTGCTAGGATTAAAGGCATGCACCACCATGCCCGGCCCTAAACTTTCAAATACATATATGCGTGTTGAGCATACCCCCAAAACTCCCCTAGAATCCCCTCCTCCCCTTCCCCTCATTAGACTCCTTTGTTCCCTAGACTGTCCCCCTTGTACTTTTGTGTCACCTATACAGACATGATTTTATGTTTTTAAATAAAACCTAGTAAATAAATGAGAAAATGTGCAGTCTGTCTGTCTGAGCCTGGTCCAATTCGCCTCATATGACTCTCTCAATTGCATCCATTTTCCTGCAAATGACATAATTTGATTTTTATATGGCTAAAAAAAACTTTCCATTGTTTATATAAACCACATTTTCTTTCTTTCCTTTTTTTTTTCTGGTCTTTTTGGGACAGGGTCTCTCTGTAGCCTCAGCTGGCCTGGAACTCCCTATGTAGACCAGGCTGCCCTTGAATTCACAGAGATCTGCCTGCCTGTGCCTGCTGAGTGCTGAGATTAAAGGCACTCATCACCACGCCCAGCATAAACCACATTTCTTTACCTCTTCCTGTGCGGTTGAATCCCCTAGGTTGGTTCTATAACATAGATAGCCATTGTGAGCATAGATGTGCTGGTAGTTTGGAAACTTTTGAGTACATATCCAGGAGCGGTGTAGCTGGGTCATACAGAAGACCTACTGTCACTTGTGGGTAATTTATCTTGTAGATGACCATGCATTCATGAGTATCAGAGCATGAGTGTGATAGCCAGAGGACAGCCCTCAAAAATGGCTTCTTTCCCTCCACCTTTACTGGGGTGCAACTCAGGTTGTCAAGCCCAGCAGCAAGTGTCCCCACCAGCTGAACCATCTTGTGGGCCCAACTGTTACTTTTGAGACTCCCCTCCATACTGATATCCACAGTGGCTGGACTAGTCTGCATCCCGCCAGCAGTGTCCTCACCCTCACCAGCACTTAGTGGTATTTGTTTTCTTTCTTTAATTTTATTTATTATTATTTTATGTGTTGAGTGTATTGTGTGCATGTCTGTAAGTGCACCCATGCCATGCCCATGCCCATGAAGGTCAGAAGAGGGCATCGGATCCCTTGGAACTGGAGTTACAGACAGTTGTTAGCCGCCATGTGGGTGCTGGGAACCAAACCCGGATCCTTTGCAAGCCAGGGCTCTTCACAGCTGACCATCTTGCCAGCCCCATTACTTGTTTCTTAATGACTGTCGTCTAGATATCTATAGCATCTGTAACAGCTTACAATCCCCCCCATCCTCACCAATATTTGTCAGTTTTCCTTCTCTTTTAACATTTATTTATTTTGAGGGAGGTGTATGAGGGCCTGTGAAAGTCAGAAAACAACCTCTAGGAGTCAGTTCTCTCAGTCCTACCACATGGGTCCTGAGGACTGAACTCAGGCTGGCAGGCCAGGAGGCAGCTGCCCACTGTTGGTTTTCTTGATGATACTCATTCTAACAGAAGTGAAATGAAATCTCGAAGCAGTCTTCATTTTCATTTTCCTCTTAGGGGAGAAAGAGGTCAGGCAGAGGGGGCACAAACGGGCAAGGAGAGAAGTGGGAGACAGACAAACAAGAACAAAGTGTGCGGGGCCTGGAGACATGGCTCGAGGGTTAAGAGCACTGCCTGCTCTTACGGAGGACCTGGTTTAGTTCCCAGGACCCACATAGCACCTCACAACCACCTGTAACTCCAGTTCCAGGGGATCTGATGTCTTCTTCTGGCCTCTACAGGTACTTCACACACACGGTACACTTAAATACATGCAGGCAAAATGTTCATACACACAATTTTTTTTATTGAAAAAAGCTAATTAGTAGGTAGGTGTGGGGGCACACTCCTGTAAGCCTATACTTGGGAAACTGAGGCAGAAGGACTTTGAATTTGAGGCCACCTGGGCTATGCCCTTTGCAAGATCCTATATTAAAGCCCATTGTTAAAAAAATAAATAAAACGTAAGCTAATTAGAATTCATCAGGAAGTGGGCACACACCTGCTAGAGGTGCCCACTTCAATGCAGTCACTCCACCCCGCACGGGAGCCCCACATCTCATTTACAAAGCAGTACTCACAGTACCCACTCCACTTGTATAAGGCAAATAAAAAATCATCTTGCGATCTTGGCTCAGCCCATTTTATATAAAAAGACTCCTCTCCCAACACCTTATCATCATTTCCCTGTGGTGATTTAAGAAAAAAAAAAAAAAACATAATAAAAGTTGGTCTCACAGTGGGTCCCCCAAGGACCAAGGCATGATTAAAGGAACAATTACCTACCTGACGCCCCAAGGAAAGTTTTCTCAATAACAGAGCTGCAGTCAGCGGCAGTGGTGTGAGGTGCTCGGATGCTCACATTCGATTAGTTCCACACGCCCACAGGTCTTATAGCACTCATTCATCTCCACACAAGTTGTTACCAAAACTGAGCCCTCCTTCCTCCTGCACCGATGTGGCAGGACAGGACACTCCATCCACAGATGACATTGCAAACAAGTCATTGATGCTAACCCATGGTTGATATGTATCTTGGTATCTATGGGGTCATTTGCATATGCAAATGGGCTAGTGCAGGAAGGTTTGAATAAGCTCATCCTTGTGTTGCCCACAGACCCCACCACCTAATGCGGCACCTGGCACCTGTCAGCCATCCAGAAGAACTCATCCAGCGCTGGGATAAAGGACACCTTGCCTCCAAGTCCCTGCCCTCTAGACTGTTGGCACCATGCCCCTGCTGTCAAGATCCTTATTGGTTCCCTCTGTCCCAAGATCTCTTGGTGAGTGTCCAGGGGATATTCACATTCTCCCATGAACGCCATCTCTCTGTGCCTGCCGCTACCTCACCACAGCCATTCTGTTGCTTCCCTAGCGCTGTAATCAAACACCCTGACGAAAGCAATGGAAGGAAGGAAGAGTATAGTTTGGCTCACAGCTCCAGGTCACAATCCATCATCTGGGAGAGTCACAGGGGCCGGTGCTTGAGGCAGCTGGTCACACTGCATCCACAGTTCCCAGTAGAGAGTGATGAATGCACCCTGCTGGTCAGCTCCCTTCCTCCGAGTACAGAGTTGAGGCCTCCATCCAGGGAATGGACCTGAACCACCCCCAGTGGTCAGGTCTTCCCACCTCAGTTAAGGCACTCAAGATAATCCCCCCTGGGGACAGAGCCCCATCTCTCAGGTAGTTCTCCATTCTGTCAAGTAGTCAAAGACCACTGACCATCACACACTCTTTCCCACAGTCTCTGCTTACATTTTATCAGATACTTTGTGTATCTGGGCCACTCAACTTTTTATTTGTGTGTGTGTGTGTGTGTGTGTGTGTGTGTGTGTGTGTGTGTGTGTGAATGCAGGCATGCAGGCGCACCAGCGTGAGGCCAGAGGCCAATGTTGAGTGCCAGTCCTCAACTTCCTCGTTTAACTTCCTCTTGTTCACAGCTAGCTTCACCCACTGAGCAGTCTTCCCAGTCCTCAACTTCTTGTTTTATTTTTTTTTTTATTTATTTTGGAGTTTCTGAGACACCAGATCAATACACAGCCCAGACCAGCCTCAAGTGTGAGATCCTCCTGCCGTAGCCTCCCCAAAGCTGGAGTGGGAGATTTGCATCCTATGCCCAGAGGTGTTTCTTGCAACTGTGCCAAGACTATCACGCCAGGCCTCACTGGAAGGAGATACTTGCTCTCTGAACATTTTGCATTCATGCTTGTGCTTCATTAGTAGGATTGAAAGGTTATTCCTGGACAGACTGTCAGCCCATGAAAGGAAACAGCCAGAATTGACCAGAATCCAAGACAACAGCTCCAGAGAGAGTGGACTGTTCTGCTTCTCATCCACTTGTGCCCCTTTTCTAAGCCCAGGGAATAATCTGCGGAGAAGAGGGGGCGTGTAGAATGTAAGGGCTTCGCAATTGGGGTGAAGGGGGAAACTACAGCAATGTAGTCTGGACCCTTTTTCATTTGATTAACTGATTGATGACCATACAAACCCCTCACCCCCGCATGGAAGGTGGGGCTTTGGGTGTTTGGGCACAACAGCCTGCAAATTGGTTTTACATGAAGGATGCTTGTACTCACGGATTATCACTTATAGCTAAAAAAATGGAAAAAAAAAACTGAGAGAGATATGCAGGATAGTCATGGCAGAATGCATGATCTCGGTTGGGGTGGGGGTGGGGGTGAAGGGAAGGGGAGATATGCCTGAACTGAATTGGAAAATGATGTATGAAATGCACAAAGCATCAATAAAAAAAAATGTTGTGTAAAAAAAAAAAAGATTCAGTATAAAAAAAAAAAAAAAAGAAAAAAATCAACTTGGGGCTGGAGAGATAGCCTAGCGGTTAAGAGCACTGACCGCTCTTGCAGAGGACCCGGGTTCCATGGCGGCTAAGAACAGTCTGTAACTCCAATTCCAGGAGAACTCCAGTTCCAGGGGAATCCGAGACCATCTTCTGACCTCCGCGGCATTGCACGACACGTGTGCACAAACCTGCATGCAGACAGTACATTCATACACATAAAAAAAAATAAATTTAAAAAAAAATCAACTTGGAATGCTGTTGTATAGGACCATCCTCTGACTGACGGACAGACAGACAGACAGACTCCATCCTCCCCAGGCTTTGTTGTACCTGTTTGTCTAAGACCATCACAGCTGAACTTTTTCACTGTTCACACCCCCAGTCCAGCCACACCTCCCAGCCCATCAATTGGCCCTATTTGTCATGGAGTAGGGGAGGGGTTAAGGGGATATAAGCTTAGGGAGGCCTAGGGAGGGTCTCTCACCATTTTATGTGACTCCAGGAAAGCCACCGTCCATGCTTAGATGAAGACCTTCTGGTACAGCCTTAGGTGACTGTCATCTAGTGCTCTGTAAGTAAGCCCAATAAACTCACAGACTGCAGTTCAGTGAGCTCAGACTTTGGTTTGTCATTGGGACCAACAGAGGAGGGGCAGACATTGCTTCTACCTCCCATAAGCAATCTTAGCTATGTTTGGCACAGTCCGCCAGGATACAACAAAACCAAGGATGAATTTGGAAAGGAAGCCAATGAGTGAAGGGAAGCTGGATGGGGAGTATTGGAGAAGACATTTTGACATGGTGAGCTATCGCCATAGGCCTGGTGAGGGTAGCGACAGTGGCATGGGTAGAGTGGTGTGTAGTGAGATATGTAAGATGTGGATATGTGACTGAGGTGAGGCCACCGAGGGAGGAGGGCATGGACCTTGTTTATGCCTTCCCAGAAGGCATTTTAGCTACAAATGCAGTGTAAATGGGACACACAGAGGAAAACAATGCAATTTAAGGAATCAGGCGGGGACTTCAGAAACAGCTAAGTAGTGAAGAGCACACGGTGCTCTTGCAGAGGACCCAAGTCCTCTGAGCTCTGATTCTCGTCATGTGGCCATGCTCAGGACAACCTGTCATCCAGCACTGAACTCCGCACACAAACCCACACACACTCACATACACACATATACACATAGCTTTAAAAACTAAAATTTAGCCAGGCATGGTGGCGCACGCCTTTAATCCCAGCATTCAGGAGGCAGAGGCAGATGGATCTCTGCGAGTTCAAGGCCAGCCTGGTCTACAGAGCGAGCTCCAGGCCAGCTGAGACTAAAGGGGGACCCTGTCTCAAAAAGACCAAAAAATAAAATAAAATAAACATAAAAAATAAATGTCTTTAAAAATCTGGCACCAAAGCCGGGCGTGGTGGCGCACGCCTTTAATCCTAGCACTCGGGAGGCAGAGGCAGGCGGATCTTTGTGAGTTCAAGGCCAGCCTGGTCTACAGAGTGAGTTCCAGGACAGCTGGGGCTACAGGGAGACCCTGTCTCAAAAAGACAAAAAAAAAATCAAGAGAAAAAAAAATCTGGCACCAGCAACACAGCAGAGCAGAGAGTGAGAGTCCCCAACAAGACCCGGGGACCATCCTGTTGACGAAACACTGATTTTTTTATTCAATCCCAGCCTGTAGTCAGAGCTTGAAAATGGTACCCTCTCATCAACCCCTTCCACAGGGAGGCAGGCAAAGGCAAGGAGAGAGACACATCACCCACTTCTTTTTAACAAGCATGTCCTGCAGAGATGCATGGTCTCCAGGTCTAAGCTGCATGTGGGCAGAGGCAGAGGACAAGGGACACACAGGAGTCAGCTGAACAGCAAGTCAGAGGACTTCCTCCCTCCTTCCTTGATTCAGACTCTGCAGAGATGCCTGGACAATGCACAGAAAGCACAGTGTAAAGCTCCTACGGGCTCGCTTTAGTACTGAGTGTTCTACATTTGCAAGCCGGCATAGCTTAATAGCAACTGTCAACATTAATGATGAATGCTGTCTTGATGGCCCACATGGCCCTCTGGGTATGGGGCTGGGGGCTGCAGTGGACTGGGGGTGGGGAGACAGGGGCTGCTCTCCTGTCTCTGCTGGGTTATTAATGCTGCTGATGAGAATTCGCCATCTTATAGCTTGGTGACTTCAGAGCTTCCAGCTTCCCACGTCTACAATACAGAGTATCTGTTTGGGGCCCTGTATGAACATCAGGTTGTGACAGGATCAGGAAAGGTCTCCCGGTCCCAAGGGCCACGTAAATAGAAACTACAAAGACCCGTGGAACCCAAGAGGAAAGGAGAGCCAGAAGCACTGGGGAATGGAGGGAGTCTGTGCAAACGGAAGACGCCTCTGCGGAAGGTAGAGTCCACTGAGAGCTTGTGTAATGAGCTTAGTTCATGTGTGTGTGCGCGTGTGTGTGTGCGCATGTGTGTGTGCGTGAGTGGGGTGTGTGCGTGTGTGCATGTGATTGTGCGTGTGTGTGCGTGTGTGTGAGCGCATGTGAGTGTGCGTGAGTGTGCGTGTGTGCGTAAGTGTGCGCATGTGTGTGCGTGAGTGTGCATGTGCATGAGTGTGCATGTGTGTGCATGTGTGTGAGTGGGGGCATGTGTGTGTGTGTGCGTGAGTGTGCATGTGTGTGTGCATGTGAGTGTGGGGGGGCGCGAGTGTGCATGTGAGTGTGCGTGTGTGTGAGTGTGGGTGTGCGTGTGAGTGTGCGTGTGTGGGTGCGGGTGCATGAGTGTGCGGGCACGGGTGCATGTGTGCGTGAGTGTGAGTGTGCGTGTGAGTGTGCGCGTGTGCGCGTGTGCGTGTGTGCATGTGTGCACGCGCACGTGTGTGTGTGTGTGTATGTGTGCATGTCTGTGTCTGTGTGAGTGTATGCATGTCTGTGTGTCTGTGGGAGTGTATGTTTGTGTGAGTGTGTGTGGCCAGCATATGTGGTCTACGTGTGTGTATATGTCTATATGTGTCTGTGCGGTCTGATTGTGTGTGCACCTGTGTGGGGGTGAAGGCCAGGAGTCCAG
Source organism: Rhizomys pruinosus (assembly GCA_009823505.1). Classification (NCBI taxonomy): domain Eukaryota; kingdom Metazoa; phylum Chordata; class Mammalia; order Rodentia; family Spalacidae; genus Rhizomys; species Rhizomys pruinosus. Next base: position 4,456,976 of record VZQC01006754.1, read on the forward strand.
TTCATGTGTCACTTCTCCTCAGGAGCTGTCCACCTTATTAATATTGTTTGGATTTTTGTTCTTATTGTCGTTGTTACTTTGTTTTGAGACAAGGTCTCTGTCTGAAGCTGGGGGCTCACTCATTATGGTGGGTTGTCTGGTCAATGAACCCCAGGGATCTCACCTCCCCAGAACTAGGCTGACAAGTATCACCATGCCCCACTTTTTGTATAGGTGCTGGGGGTTGAACTCGGGGCCTTACGCTTGGGCAGCAGTCCTCCCTTATCTGCCAGTTTCCACACTGGGCCAAGCAGCCCCTCCGCCCCTCCGGCTTCCAGATGTCTACTACCCAGGCTGCCTGATTCCATCTCAGAGGTCCCGGGGTGTTTTCAGGACAAGTGGAGGCAAGGGAATGGACAACAGTTTCAGGGCTGTCACCACTCCAGGCTGAAACCAAACATAACAGATTGACCACTGGGCAGGCTGTTCCGTTTATTATTTAACACTGCGATGAATATTCGCATGGCCCAGTGCTGGGGAGAACGCTCTGTGCTTACTCACTGTGATCCCTGCCAAACTGAACCTGCATCATCTTCTAGGGTAGTGACAGAGGAGACCTGATGTCATCCTGGGTCCCAGGCAACAGGCTCTGGTGGGAAACAGCTTCGCACTTGGCCCTAAGAGGAGGGGACTGTCACTTCAAGAAGTGACTCAAGGAGGGAAGCAGAGGATGAAGATGGCCATGGTGGCTGAAATCTTAGTACTTCCAGACTCTGGGTCCCAGACTCTGTGCCCAGGGCTGCACAGACCTCTCAGGGGCAGAACCACCCGAGCCCCCAGAGAAAGCACAGGAGCCTACAATTTTAAATTTAGATAAGCAATGGGTTGGTTACTTTAAGTATGCATGTATGTATACTGTGGCCTCTGTGCATGTTCTATGTGTATAAGCATGTGGCTGGGCATGATGGCGCACACCTTTAATCGTAGCACTTGGGAGGCAGAGGCGGGCGGATCTTTGTGAGTTCAAGGCCAGCTTGGTCTACAGAGCGAGTTCCAGGACAACTGGGGCTACAGGGAGACCCTGTCTCAAAAAAAGACCAAAAAAAAAAAAAGTGAGCATGTGTAGAGGTCAGAGGTCAGTCTCCGTTCCCATTCTTCAGGAGCTGTCCACCTCGGCTTTTTGTGTCAGGATCTATCAGGACCTGGAGCTGGTAGGCGAAGCTGGCTGGCAGCAAACCCTGTGGAGCCTCCTCCCCCATCTCCCCAGTGCTGGGTTACAGGTGTGCCCATCCACGCCGGGCTTTTACACGGGCACTGGGTGTAGCTCCTCACATCTGGAGGGCAAGCACCTCTCCGGTTGTGCTGTCCTCCAACCCCAGATTTGTTAGTACAAATATGTTCCACACCATCCTAGAGAATTACACGGTGTTCATTGAAACATTCACACTGTTCACTGCTTTCACACAGTAGCCCACACTGAGGCCTCACCAAGAACACACTCCAGATAACCAGGGTGATTGTTTTTTTCATTTGATGTAGGATCTCACTATGTAGCCCAGTCTTGCCCAAAGCTTCCAGTCCTCCTGCATCACCCTGCTGAGCACCAGGATTACCAGTAGTATAACTTGATGGAACTAAAGAAAGGCGGTCACTAGAACAAGGAGAGCCTGCCTGTGAAAAAAACAGGAGAAAGAGACTTCCAGACAGCGAGTGTGCAAAGTCCCTGTGGCTAGAAGTAGCGGTGAGGGGTGGGGTTGACAAGTAGAGGAGCCATGCACTCCCTATTGAGAGATGGAGGGGATGTCCTAAGGAGAGATCTCACAGTGGAGAAGGTATGCATTAACAGGACTTGGAGGAAGTTGGGGGGCGAGGGGTCACTGCTTTGTTGTTTATTTTATTTAAAGATAGGGTATGATGCTTAGCTTTGTCATCCTGACACAACTTATAATCCCCTGGGAAGAAAGTCTCAATGATGAGCTGTCTGCATTGCGTTGGCTGTGGGCCGACCATCTGTGGGGGTTGTGTTAATAAAGTTAACTGGTGTGGGAAGACCCAGCCCACTATGGGCAGCACCACTCCCTAGGCAGCAAGTCCCGACCGGGGTAAGAGAGAAGAAAGCCAGCTAAGCACAGCAGACAAGTGAGCATGGGTGACTTCCTCTCCACTCTTGACTGGACATGACCAGCTTCTTCAGGCTCCTGCCTGGACTTCCCTTCGTTGATGGACTGGAACCTGGAACTGTTAGCAGAACAAACCATCTCTCCCCTAAGTTGCTTTGGTCTGAGTATTTTAGCACAGCAGAAATGGAACTGGAGCATGGTCTTGCCGCACTGAGCTCATGCGCACAAGTGATCTTCCTGTCTCACTATCTCAGCCTTCCCAGAGCCAGAATTATAAACATAGATTGTATCTTTCACCTGAAGGCAGCCATGCTGGGGTCCACCTCCTGCTACATCACTTCTGAATCCCAAGAGAGCAGGAAAGACTCTGGCCGGAGAAGAAAAGAGGAGGAAAAGAAGTAACTTCAGAAGAGCGATGGTGAGGTCTCGCAGGAGGGTTCCCCTGAACAGAAATCACAGGTTTTCACAGACCCGTCCCCAGCCAAGCAGCCAGAGAAGAGGGGTGGCCACAGCCCCAACACTATCAATTTCCATTTTGCTTTTGCTAGACACCAGAGAGGACCCTTCACAGACTACTAAAAATAGCCTCTGAACAACTCAAGAAAGCTGGAGAAGTCGGCCTGCCAGACGATTATGCCTCTAACACTAAGGGACACTGATGGAAACTCTCCATCTATGCACTGCTGGGTCACTTGCTCCTTGGCCTACTAGGAAGTGGGCTAAGCAGCTCCCTGTTTCACAGATGAAGAAACTGAGGCTCAGAAAAGTTAGTGCCCACATGGAGAAACCGGCATGCAAAAACCTGAGTTTGAGGGGCTAGAGAGATAGCCTAGCGGTTAAGAGCACCGACTGCTCTTGCAGAGGACCTGGGTTCGATCCCCAGCACCCACATGGTGGCTGAGAACCATCTGTAACTCCAATTCCAGGAGAACTCCAGTTCCAGGGGAATCCGAGACCCTCTTCTGACCTCCACGGCATTGCACGACACAGGTGCACAGACCTACATGCAGACAATACATTCATACACATACAAAAATAAATAAAATTTAAAAAAAAAACCTGAGGGCTGGAGAGATGGCCTAGCGGTTAAGAGCGCCGACCGCTCTTGCAGAGGACCCGGGTTCGATCCCCAGCACCCACATGGCGGCCGAGAACCGTCTGAAGCTCCAGTTCCAGGAGGGCTCCAGCTCCAGGGGAATCTGAGACCCTCTTCTGACCTCCGCAGCATTGCACGACACGGGTGCACAGACTTGCATGCAGACAGTACATTCATACACATACAGAAATAAATAATAATAATAAAAAAAAAAACCTGAGTTTGAGGGCAGGCAGATGGCTCAGTGGATAAAGGCACTTGTCACCAAGTCTGGCGACAGGGGGTGTCCACCTTGGACTCTGCCATAGGGCTACATTCCAAAGTCTCCAGTCCACAGCTACTAAGTAACAGCTGTCACAGATGATAGTCACAGATTTCTAATTATAGGCTCCAGTGTCTGCTCACTCAGTACACTGAGCACTTACTGTGTGCTGGGTACTTGGGGACACAAGTGGAAAAATACACGCGAGAGTCTACCTGGATGAAACTCACAAGGGTAATGGAAGAAATAAATTTATTGTATAATAAAAGAACACATTTATTAAAAATCAAGGGTACAGCAAGTATGTTCAGTTGGTAATAGTACTTGCTACCAAGCCTGATGGTGTGGATTCTGTCCCCAGAATCCACATGGTAGAAGGCCAGAACTGATCCCAAAAACTGTCATCTGACATCCACATACATGCCATGGCATGTGAAAACACACACACACACACACACACACACACACACACACACACTAAAGAAATGCAAAAAAAAATTGTCGGGAGTGGTGGCACATGCCTTTAAACCCAGCACTCAGGAGGCAAAGGCAGGCAGATCTCTGTGAGTTAGTTCAAGGCCAGCCTGGTCTATATAGTGAGTCCCTCTCCAGGGAGATCTTGTCCAGAGAACTGGGTGTGGTGGTGCACACCTGTAATCCCAGCAGTCAGGAGACAGAGGCAGGCCGATCATGAGTTCAAGGTGAGCTAGCAAGAACCTCTCTCAACCAACGTCTAGAGCTGTAGTTCAGTGGTAAGAACTCACCTAATAGCAAGTCCCTGGGCTCAATTCCCAGTACCACCAAAAAAAATCAAATATTCCAGAGCTGGGTATGTGGCTCAGTTGGTAGACTTGCCTGACATGCACAAAAAAAAGTCCTGGGCTCGAACCCCAGAATTCTATAACTCATAATTCAGGCATCTTTTCACAAATAATCCCAACACACAGGAGGTAGAGGCAGGAGGATCAGAAGTTCAAGCTCACCCTAAGCTATGCAGCAAATTCAAGGCTAGCCTGTGCTACCACCGCTATAAATAAAAAAGAAAAAAGATCCATGTGTTGAGGGGTGAGAAGGTCTCCAGGGCATCGGCTAGGCTCTAGGGGTGGAAAGAGCTGCCCAGAGGCCAGGAACAGAGGCTGCGGAGCTGGGCTTGATCATCAGGACGAACAGAGGCTGCCAGAGCTGGGCTTGATTGTCAGGACGGGTGCTGTTCGAACAGGCAGCAGGCACCTGGTCTGGTGAGCCGCTTCTCAGGCACTCTAAAGTCACAGGGAAGCAGGTGTTCCTGCTAAGGACACAGCCTGCTTGGGAGGGAAAGAGTCAGAATTCCAAAGAAGGTAAGTCCCCTCCTGCCCCTGGCATCTCTCGAGCAAATCAATCAGCCCTTGTTTTGAGCTTTCAGACTGGATTTTGCCTCAAAACTGTTTCCTTCAACCATGGCAACCAACCATGGTGCAGTTAGGAGGGAACGGAGGTGGGATGCGTTCTAGCCAAGTTCAGAGTCAAAGAGGACAGAAGCTCCTAGCTGGAGACACTCCCTAGATCTCTGTGGGAGCCCCTAGCCCGGAATCCTCCAAGCTGGGCAACAGAGCCCAAGTCAGAAGCTGACAGAGCTGGATTCTTTCTCTAAATAAGACCCAGATGGCAGAGACCGCACTCCCACGGCCCACCTCCTCCACTGCCTGTCTGAGGACAGCATCTGCCAACCACCTCCCGGCAGCAGCTGGGACCTCGCAGCCACCGTACACTGGGATCCATCAGCCTGGACCACTTTGATGCTGGAAAAGTGAAACAAAACAAAACAAGATGAAAAGGCTTCCTAAGGTCAGAGCCACAGCCTGAATGAATGACATGGCATCTGACAGGGAGGGGAACGTGTCTCGGGTCTCTCCTAAGGCTTTGAAAATTCATTGCATATTTATTTATTCATTCACAGTTCAGTCAGAACTTACAGTACACTCCAAGACATCTATATGACAACATTTCAAAGTCGAAATGAGAGAAAAATAATTTAGAATAAGAAGTAAAACGCAGCAGAAGACAAGGTTGAACAAAGGCACGTAACAGGTCAGTTACTAAATTAGATCAGACAACATGAGTGCCCTAGCATCCAAATCAAAAAGAGCCACAAAGTCCTCACAAGTGTCAGCAGATACTTCGCTTCCTAGCACCAACACTGTCATGCCACGTGACCCCAAGAAACGTGACTTTACCTACTTGAACTCAGTTTCCTCATGTCCAAAAAGGGATGAGATACTATTGACTCTGTGGCATCCACTTTAAGTGAAAAGCTGTAATAATAAAAACCAAGAGGGGTCTGGGGATATGGCTCCATCAGTGAAGTGCTTGCCACATGATCACAAGGACCTGCGTTCACATCCTGGGGGCCACATAAAAAGTGGAGCACAGCACCACATGCCGTCATCCCAGGACTGGGAATCCCAGGGCTCACTGACGATCAGCGAGTCCAGGTTCAGTGAGAGACCCTGTCTCAAATAATAAGGTGGAGCCTGATCAAGGGAGACACATCCAATACAGATCTGCAGCCCACACACACACACACACACGCACATGCACACACACGCACACACACACACATGCACACACACACGCGCACACACACACATGCACATGCACACACGCACACGCACACACACACACGCACACACACACATGCACACACACACACCACAAATGTCTGATCTTTCAACCCAGACTCTGAAATAAAAATGCCAAACTTTAGGGCTGAAGAGATGGCTCAACATGGGCTGCTCTTGCAGAGGACCTGCGTTCAATTCCCAGCACCCACATGGCAGCTAACAACCATCTGTAACTCCAGTTCCAGAGGATCCAACACTTTCTTTTGACCTCAATGGGCATTGCACAGCACGGGTGTACTTACACACATGCAGGCAATACACTCATACACATAAAATAAAAATAATAGATATTTTTTTAGAATGCCAAACTCAGGCTGACAAGATGGCTCAATAGGTAAAGGCACCTGCTGCCATGCCTGGTGGCCTGAGTTCAATCTCCAGGACCCACATGGTGGAAGTCAACACACACACACACACACACACACACACGAGCGAGCGAGGGGGGCAGGCAGAGACAATAAATAAATAAATGTAATTTTTAAATGCCAAACACAAATGAGCATAAGGACATAAACAAGAGAGGTAACTGGGGCTTACAGTTTACAATGTGGATCAGACTTGCACCTGCACTATACACTCTGCCTGCAGGGAGCAGCAGAAGCTCACTCTCCACCCATTCCTGAATCTGATCTTCAAGGAAAGCCAAAACTCCGGATTTGTTATGTAAACCCTCATAACTTTTAAAACATTTGCTGTTAACTCAAATTTACTTAAAACAACCCAGAAGTCAAACAGCCCCATTTGCAAACCAACTGCACAAGAGCAAACTCTTTGCTCAAGAGCACTGTTTTCAAACTCTAAACCTGTGAATTCCACCAGCCACAGGTTTTTTTTTTTAATTAATTTTTATCTGCACCGAGCATAGACTCTTTTGTCATGGTCCTCTCTGCATAGCATATTCGTGGTTCCCTGTGTCACAAATCCTCTAGATTTGACCAGTCACACACAGGTAGATATGTAGTTTACATGTAAAAACACAACCATTTCACATGAAGGATGCCAACTAGATTGGGGGATCCTTGGAGGACCCCCAAACAAACTCCCTGTGAATCTGAAATTTTCTGACTCCAGGGTAGGCTCTCATCTGCAGACCCTAAATTCCCACAGCAGCACCCCTCAACCATGGTCCCCATCCTGGTTTGAATGTGAAACGGTTCCCAGCAGCTGGTGCTGCTCTGGGAAGCTGTGGAATCTGTAGGAGGTAGAGATCTTGTGCCCCAATTCAGGTCCCCCAAAGACCACCAAGGAGCCAATTCCCATGCAAATACAAAAGGATCACTTTTTTCAAGCTCAAGCACGGACTCACCACCTGTTCCTTACAACAGTCCAGGAAAGTGAGCCCCAAACAAAGGCGCGGCAGGATTTTACAGTTTTTAGACAAAGGGACGCAGGTTTCTTGGCAAAAGAGTTACTTAATATACCAGCATTTGGCTGGTCTAATTTGTCTGCATGAGATTAGGTAAGCCTTCCCCAGACTTATGGGCTGCTTTGGTTGGCTAGTTTAAAGAGCAAGTAAGGCTTGTCTCTCTCTAATAGAAAGAATCAGTTCCACATATGAAAGACACAGGGTACACCGCACTTAGTAAGTAGGCAATTTCAAGTGTTGGCAATACGGAAGCAACCCGGAAGATAAAACAGGTGCACACACCTGTTCTTCCTCAGATGTCGTCTACCTTGTGCTTTTTCAGACAGGATCTCTCGCTGGCCTGGCGCTCCCTGACTAGGTTACGCTGGCTGGCCAGCTAGCTCCAGAGACCATCCCACCTCCTCCTACCCAGCACTAGGACTACAAATAAGCACACACTCACCACCATCCCTAGTTTTTCATAAGGGATCTGGGGATATAGAACTCAAGTCCTTACACTTACCAACTGAGCCATCTCCTCAGCCCTGGTTGGCTTTCTTGCCTTCTCTTTCCTGCCCCCTTCCCCACAAGAATCTTCCTGAATCATGCAGTGCATGCCTGAATGGTCAGAGACCCCGAGGGGTAGGCTGGGCCTTCCCATCCATCGGACCTGGACTGTGCTGCCTTTCTTCCTGTGAGGAAAAGGTACCAGTCCCAGGCCTTGATTTATGTCCTAGCTAGTCTCAACTGTGTGAGGACACGCCCCCACCCCCTGATGCTTCCACATTCCTTGATGTAGGTTTTCCACAGTGACAGTGCTCAGCCCTTGAATTTTCTCTTCCTTCTAAGCTTCAGAGTGATGAGCGATGGTCTCAAATGTTTCCATACAGCTGGCACCTGACCCCTGCATACTTATGTTGCAGACAGCATCGGCTAGGGCCGTTTCTGTTGCAAAGTAACAGAAAGTCAAGTAGAATCTGGCTAAGCAAACAAGCAAGCCATCGGTTCATGTAGCTAAATTCCAGTACTGTTGGATTCAGGTACTCTCACAAGTCACTGGCTTCAATTATTATTCCTCCTCCTCCTCCTCCTCCTCCTCCTCCTCCTCCTCCTCCTCCTCCTCCTCTTCCTTTCTCTCTCTCTCTCCCTCTCCCTCTCCCTCCATCCCTGACTGCCCAGGACAGTTCAGATGGAAACCACTGCAGTGATGATCCACGCTGCCCCACAGAGGACACTGCATGACCCTTAGGACAGCCCTGCCAAGTGAGCACCCAGCTTCCCTTTACACAAGCCCATGACAGGGTGCGCACCACTCCTCCCAGGGGCAGCTCTCTGATTCTCACTCTACCAGCACCAGATGGGAGACACAGCCAACCAGCCAGCCACCCATAAGGAGTCATTTCACTGTGCCTGAGGCAATGGATGGCCTCCAAGCTGGAGGAAGGCACTTGAGGAATGAGCCAGCCGCTGGACCCGACACAGGGCGCAGATGAAGTGCCTGGTCCCTGATCAACCAAACCAATGGCTCCTTTTGTCAAAGCCGTTCACTAAAATCCAGACGGTGACATGATAAATGCCAGTTGAGTTTAGACCAATGGAGCGTCGCACACACAGCCCTCTCCCTGACAGGACCTCATGACTTGTCCCAGGCCTGCAGCCCAGGGAAGAGCTCAGTCTCCTATGTAAGCGAATGTGCCAGAAGCTTCCAGGGCCCCACTGCAGAGATCCCCAGTAAGACGGGCCGCCTTTAATCCCAGCACTAGGGAGGCAAAGGCAGGCAGATCTCTGTGAGACAGAGGCCAGCCTGGTCTACATAGTGAGTTCTAGGCCAGCTGGGACCACAGGAAGACCCTGTCTAAAAAAAAAGACCAAAATAAAACCAGTTGTGAGTCAGGAGGACGAGCTCCAGTCCCATTCGTGACATAGACTGCTTTCAGGAAGATATTTCACCACTCTGACCATCTGCTTCCTCATCCATTTGTCTTGAGGACTGAACAGGAAAGTTCTGTGAAGGTCTTAGCACTCCATGCGAGATAAGGTGGCTCAGCCGGGGCTCAGGAGTCCTGAGGCGGTGTCCCTGCCCACCTTGGCTTCTGAGGTGTCTGCCTCAGTCTAAGCTATCTTTATGGTATCTGTAATCCAGAGCACTAACTGAGCACGGCTCCAAATATGAACGTGCTTCATCCAGCCCAGCACCCAGGCGGCAGTGGTCCAGCCTGGGCAAACCCTGGGAGTGGATAGCTACGCTAACCCTCTTTACTAAGCAGGCTCAAGGTGAGTCAGTGGGAGATAACTAAGTGTTCTTCACTTTTTTTTTTTTTTTTTTTTTTTTTTTGTCTTTTCGAGACAGGGTCTCTCTGTAGCCCCAGATGTCCTGGAACTCACTCTGTAGCCCAGGCTGGCCTTGAACTTACAAAGATCCGCCTGCCTCTGCCTCCCAAGTGCTGGGATTAAAGGCGTGCGCCACCACACCCAGCTTTTTTTTTTTGGTCCTTCACATCTTAATGCAGAACGGGATCCAGAGACCATGCTGATCACCCAGCCAGTCTTTCCCAAGTCAAGGCCCCACCCCGGCATTGGCACAAATCAGGCTGGGCTGGACCAAAAAGGTGTAGAGCAACAGGCGTGGCCAGCATCCTGGGCTGAGAGCATTTCCCACAGCAGATGGCACTGCTGGCAGGCCCTCAAAGTCAGCCAAGGCTAAGCTAAGCCCAACGGGCCCAATATGGTGGGGTGGGCCAGAGTCCCAATGAATAGAGCATCAGGGAACCTCTTCACCAGCCAGCTGTTCCCCATCTGAAGGGCCCAGGATGGCAAACCCAGCCAGCCAGGGACACCAGCCCAGGAGTGTTCTCCCCTTCTAATGTGGCCTGTACTTGTGTTTACATGCAAATGCACACAACATGGTATACACATGTGCATGCATATTCACCCACACACTTTCCATCCAAAGTCTGAGCATGTGTGTGCATACGTGTGTTTGTGTACAACTGTTAAACATGTGGGCAAAGTCTTCGAGTCACATCTGCAGAGCCCCTGCCTGTTGCCAACCCTGCAAAGCATCTCCCTGCAGATGGTCCCTCAGCTTCCTCTCCCCTCACTGCAGAAAGATCTAGATCTGGAACACCTGGACACTAGTGGTCTTTGGCTCTCCCTGGATGCAGACAAGAGATGAGGACTTGGGCTTCAGAAGAGAAGTGAGGGCTACAGGATACAGATATGTAAGGATGTGTTTCTTGAAGCCAGCCTTGGCCTGTGCATGAGGAGTTCTGGAACGGGGGCTATTATAACTCCCCCCACTGTGTGGTGGCCAGTCCTTTCAAGTGAAGTCTCAGGGCCATTACTGGACATGGTTTATTCTGCCAAACAAGATGGCTTCCAGCTGAAGGTGATTTTCCAGAGAAGAAGACTGGGAGCTCTTAGTAGCCAACAGTCAAAATAGCTAGGGGATATAGGCACCAGGCAAATAGAAGGAATTCAGGTAGGAGCCTGGCATGGCGGTGCATGTCTAATCCCAGTACTCAGAAGGCCGAGGCCAGAATATCACTGTGTCTGAGGACAGACTAAGCTACCAAGTGAAGGCCAGTCTGGGTTATAGAACGAGACTGTGTCATCTCAAAGGGGGAAACAAGGAGGAACAGGAGAAGAAGGAGCAGAAGAGGAGGAGGAGGAGGAGGAGGAAAGGACAGGAAGTAGTAGTATCAGAACGGGAAGAACAGGAAGAGGAGGGAGAGAAGGAGCAGAAGGAGGAGGAAGAAGACAGAAAGGAGGGAGAGAGGAGGAGAAGGATCTGGAGGAAGAGCAGGAGGATCAGGAGAAAGAGGAAGAGGAGGAAAAGAGAAGGAAGAAGAGGAGGAGGAGCAGGAGGAAGAGGGTCCAGCTTGGGCTCCATTGCCAGTTGCTTCAGTGCAGTCCAGGCATCTCTCCCCAGGGATGACTTAACATCCTCATCACCTAATATGATACAAGCACTGACCCACTGGATCCGACAGAGACCAACAAAAGGGTGTTACACTCCAGCAGACACCAGCAAGCTGTCAGCATGGCCCTGACAAGGGATTGTACCACCACCCACTCCTGGTGAACCAGCTGCTCTGGGAACACCACTGTGTTCCCAGATGGCCAGCTGACTGCCTGAGCTCAGAGGTTCAGACCACTCTCCCCAGCAGCGATGGGACAGGACTGGCACTCAGATCTGACCGGCTTCCAAATCAGGAAACATCTGCTCTGCCTCACTGACTTGAAAGATTAAACAAGCAAGCCAGCAAGGGAAGTCATGCTTCCAGGAGACGCAAGGGTCCTTGGGTGACACTGAGGGTTTTATCACTGTCAGAAGGGAATGGAAAGGACAGAGAGCAAGCCACCTGTGATCTCCTGTCGTGTCAGGACACGCTCTTTTCTGCAATGTGCACATATCACAGAATCAAAATGCTGGAAAGCATCTGAAGATGCATAGAGCCCCTCGTGTGGTGCCCAGTGATTGGAGATGCTAGTAATTGAATTGAATCTGAACTAAGTGGGTTGAAGACATTCGATACCAATGATCCAGTTCAAGCCCAAAGAAGCAGGCCTTGGCTTTGCCTAGCTGTGCTGTTGTAAAAAGATCAATGGGGCCGTGAATGGGAATTCTGTTCCAGTTCCTGTGATGGGGATGCAACTCTGTCCCCATAACACGAACTGGAAAACTGTCAGTAAAGAGGCCAGCAGTGAATATTTTGTGGACCAGAGGATATCTATCTCAACTACTCAACTCCATCATCACCCGTCGTTAGTAGCTATCAGAAGGGCGTAGTGGTGCATGCCTTTAATCCCATCCTGCCCTTGGGAGGCAGAGACAGGCTGAGCTGTCTTGCTGGCATGCAACATGGAGAATTTAGAGGGGTCCTGTATCTTTTAAAATGTCCCTCACCCTTTTTCTTTCGGGGCGCGCGGCGGCAAGATGGCGGTGCAGATTTCTAAGAAGAGAAAGTTTGTTGCTGATGGGATCTTCAAAGCTGAACTGAATGAGTTTCTCACCCGGGAGCTGGCTGAAGATGGCTACTCTGGAGTTGAAGTACGAGTTACCCCAACCAGGACAGAAATCATTATCTTGGCCACTAGGACACAGAATGTTCTTGGTGAGAAGGGTAGACGGATTAGAGAATTGACTGCAGTCGTCCAGAAGAGGTTTGGCTTCCCTGAGGGGAGCGTAGAGCTTTATGCAGAAAAGGTGGCCACGAGAGGCCTTTGTGCCATTGCCCAGGCAGAGTCTCTACGTTACAAACTCCTAGGAGGGCTTGCTGTTCGGAGGGCCTGCTATGGTGTGCTGCGGTTCATTATGGAGAGTGGGGCCAAGGGCTGCGAGGTTGTGGTGTCTGGGAAGCTCCGAGGACAGAGGGCTAAGTCCATGAAGTTTGTGGATGGCCTGATGATCCATAGTGGAGACCCTGTGAACTACTACGTCGACACAGCGGTTCGCCATGTGCTGCTCAGACAAGGTGTGCTGGGCATCAAAGTGAAGATCATGCTGCCCTGGGATCCAAGTGGTAAGATCGGACCTAAGAAGCCCCTGCCTAACCACGTGAGCATTGTGGAACCCAAAGATGAGATCCTGCCCACCACTCCCATCTCTGAACAGAAGGGGGGGAAGCCAGAGCCGCCTGCCATGCCCCAGCCAGTGCCTACAGCGTAACAGGGTCCTCGGCAGCTGCATCTGGAGGCTGGATGTTGCTCTGTAAAGACATTTAATAAAATCTTGCACAAAGAAAAAAATAAATAAATAAATAAAATGTCCCTCAGCTGGTGATTCTGGTATTTTTTTCTCCTAATTTCACCACATTCCTGTAGAGAGGAGTTCAAAGGTAAGCAGGATCTCTGTGAGTTCAAAGCCAACCTGGTTTACATGGTGAGTTCTAGGCCATCCAGGGCTAAATGGTAAGACCCTGTCTCAAAACAAAACAAAACAAGTAGCCATTGATGATTCAGAAGTGACCAGGTGGAGCTGTGTTCTAATAAACTTTATTGACAAAGACAAGACAGCTACATTTGGCCCCTGGCTCAGTTTGCTGACTGGTGCTTATCCTGTCCTTGGACTTCTCACTGATGAGTGCAACCTGTATCCTGGACTGCATTATGGCCACAGGGCACAACCTTAACATGGGATTGTCTGTTAACTCTGGTCATTGGCCATGGGAAAAGTCAGTTGGCCAAGGTTAGTTGGCTGTGGATAGATTCATACCCACCAACTAAACCAAGACTCACTGAGCAGAGCACGAGCCACAGCTAGCTTTTGACCATGGTCAGAGAACTGAATCTTTAAACATTTATTTTAGAATATTTTTAGAAAACTGGCAAATGGCTCCAAGCCTCTATGCTGCCATGTCAATACATGATTATCAACCAAGGTCTATGTCTTATCCAGATTTCCTTAATGCTCTTTCTCAGCTCCAGGATGCTAGACAGAATACCATGTGGAGAATTTTTACTACATTTATTCACTGATTTATGTGGACATATGTGTATAAACACACACACACACACACACACACACACACACACACACACCTTTGTAACTGTGAATATGTTCAGGGCTCTGTTCCTGTATCCCACCAAGACCACTTTGATGTGGAAATTTGTTTTAAACATGGGTGTGCACGAGAATCTGCAGATAAACATTGTGAGCAGGTGTGTACACAAGTGTGTAGAAGCCAGAGGTCAACCTTAGCAGGCTCTGTTCACCTTTCTTTTTGAGGATATTTATTTATGGGGCTGGAGAGATGGCTCAGCAGTTAAGAGCACTGGCTGCTCTTCAAGAGATCCTGGGTTCAGGTCCCAGTACCCACATGGTGGTTAACAACTGTTACAGTAAATTTTCCTTCCCAGGAGAGCAGCCCATGGTCAGTCACACGTGGTCAGTCAAATGTGTGCAATTCAGTGGCCATTTTGGTGCCCTGAGTCCTCCCCCACCCCATGGGCTCAAGAGACGGACTGAGGAACAGAGTCTCAGAAAACTTCAGTTAGGGGATGCTATTGAATTTAGTGGGATTTCCTACAGAGCAAATAGGGGAGCTCTTAACTCACAGGCTCCCTTTGGTGCTCCCTTCACATCCTCAGGGCCAGAACTCTGGGATAGTCTACACAACATGGCCCCAGCAGACTGAGTGGGATGGTCTACACAACATGGCCCCAGCAGACTGAGAGAGAGAACTGTGCATCAGCATTCTTGGCTTACGAGCCCTTGGCCCATCTCCCTAGGTGAGCTGGCTGGTTGGGAGGAGTTGTCCACCTCTCCTCAGTATCACCATCTCCAGAGGTGGCTGATGTCTGCTGGCCAGGGCCAGTCCATTTGAAAGAAAGTCTAGTTTATCCCACAACCATCCTTAACTCCAGTTCTAAGATGCCCCCCAGATCCAATGCCCTCTTCTGGCCCCTATGGGCACTGCACTCACATGGTACACTTACACACAAGTAGGCAATACACTCATATACATAAAATAAATAAAACATTGAAAATAAATGAAAAACTTTTAACTGAAAGATATTTTTTGTATGTCTGTCAGTGTATGTGCAAATGTGTGTGTGTGTGTGTGTGTGTGTGTGTGTGTATGGAGCCAGAAGAAGGCATCAAGTGTTCTCTTCCATTACTCTGCCTATGCCTTTGGGGCAGGGTCCCTTCCTGAACCTGGGGCTGGAGTTTCAGCTGAAAGCCAGCAAGCCCCAGTGATCTTGTCTCCTTTGAGGATACTGGTGTTTGTAGGGACACCTGGCTTGCTATATGAATGCTAGGATCTGTACTCTAGTCCTCATGATTGTGGAGCAATCTGTCAACTGCCAAGCCATCTCTGAACCCCCACCTTGCTTTTTTTTTGAGACAGGGTCTCTCACTGGCCCAAAGGTCACAGTGAGCCCCAAGGATCCTCCTCTCTGCCTCCCCATGACTAGAATCACAAATGTGTACCGTCACACCCAGTTTTCTGTGGGTTCTGGGGCTAAAACTCAGGTCCTTAGGCTTACAAGGCAAATGCTTTATTGACTAAGCCATCTTCCAACCCTTGCTAAACATTTCTCTGCCTTCTGGGAGAACAAGATACTTCAAGATAATCTTCTATGCATCCTACCTTAGTCTCAGGATTGACTTCCTCTGAGGAGCCTGGTTCCTGTCTAAAGAGTGGTACTCTCCAGAGTGTTGATTTGGGCACTAGATAGATGTTCCTGGGTCCTGTCCTGGGCTGTCTCTGCTTCTGGGCTCTCTCTTCCAATCAAGCAAGGAAATCCCTGTGTTCCCAACTTAAAGGTATGCATGATCCATACATCCCACTTTGAGTATCCATCTTTGACATAAGGCACCCTTGCAGTTACGTAAGTACAGAATCATTGTTATTGCACAGCAATGTTCTCTCTGTATTCCTGCCCAGCCCACAAACAAGAAGCAGAAGAGACAGATCCAGGCCTGAGCACAGCAGCTGTGAGCCATCCTTTCCAGCTCCTGGAGCAGAAGTGGATGGGGAAACAGCAGCGGTTGGCCTCTCCCCTCCTGCCAGCCACTTTCCCTACAGACAGGGAGGGGCAGTCGTCAGCGCAGAGCTGGGAACCACTCGTTCCAATGTGTTCATTTTATCTTACAACTCCAAACAGCAAAACAGTGAAATATTCAATGGCATCTCAGCCAAGCCCAGGTGTGAGGTACAGAGGAAAGGGTGTAATTAAAATGTGCTCATCAAATGAGGACCACTGTGTCATAAGACACAGATACACAACCCGGTTGAGAAGGGGACTGAAATGGATCATCACCAACCACCCTCCATCCCATCCAGCTCCAGGACTGGCCTGGGACCCTAGCTTCACAGCTCACAGTGAAATCAGTTTCTCCTTCACTAGGCACATTAGAGTCATAGTCATACAGCTATTGGCAACTGCTGGGAAAAAGATACAGCTGGGGCTGGAGTGAGGGCTCAGCAGGTTAAAGCACTTACCATTAAGTTGACAGCCTGGGTTCCATCCTTGAGACCCACCACGGTAAAAGGAGAGAACCAACTTCAGCAAAAAGATAAAGCCAACGGGGCCACAGAGATGGCTCAGTGGTTAAGAGCACTCGCTGCTCTTGAAGAGGAAGGGAGTTTGGTTCCCAGCACCCATGTTGGAGGCTTAAAACCACCTGTAACTCCAGTTCCAGGGGATTGGATGCCATCTTCTGGCTTCTGAAGACACACACACATACAAATATACTAAATCTTTTTTTTTTTTTTTTTTTGACAGGATCTCCCTGTAGCCCCAGCTATCCTGGAACTTACTATGTAGACCAGGCAAGCCTTGAACTCACAGAAGAATCACCTTCCTCTGACTCCCAAGTTGCTGGGATTAAAGGCATGAGCCACAACACCCAGCTTAAAATTATTTCTAAATCATAAAGATATCTGTGTGCTTTTTTCAGCTTTTATTAAAATTTTATATTACAGTTTAAAATTATCAGGTTTTGGAGCTGGGTGTGGTGCACGCCTTTTGGTTGTTGTGTTTTGTTTGTTCTATTGTCATTCAGTTCCAGGAATGGCTTTTTCTTTTGCTCTTCCTTGGACCCATTCATTATTCAAGAGTGTGTGTTTAGTCTCCATGTTGTTTTGTAGGCCAGGAGGGCTTTGTCTCTGTGTTGATGTTGGAGCTTTATGCACTGTTGGTCTGAATAGAATCTGCATGAACATTATTTCTCAATCTTTTTGTATTTTGTAGAGGTTTCCTTTGTGTCCCAGTATATGGTCGATTTTTGGAGAAGTTTCGTGGGGTGCTGTCTGAGTAGAAAGTGTATCTCTGGTGTTCTGGATGGAATATTCGGTAGAGGGCTATATCGAGGTCCATTTGGTGTCATCATATGTTCAGTCAGATCTCCTCTGTTTATCTTTGTCCTATTGACCTACCCAAAGGAACTCAGTGGGGTTTATTGAAATCTCCTACTATGAGTGTACTGGGGTTAGTCTGTTGGTACTTGTGGTCGCTGGCAGAATTGTTCTTTATAAAGTTTGGTGCACCAGAATTTTGTGGGCATATATATCAATAATTGTGAAATCTTCTTGGGTGAATTGTTCCTTTGATAAAAATGTCAATGGCCTTCTTTGTCTCTTTCTGATTTCTTTTATTGAGTCTCTTTTCTGATTATAAAATAGCAACACCTGCTTTCTTTTGTGTACGCATTTGCTTGGAATTTTTTTCTCATCTCTTCACTTAAAGGTGGCTGGCTTGTGTCCTTGAAGGTAAAGAGTGGTTTCTTGTAGACAGCATATCGGTGGTTTGTTTCCTAATCCATCTCCCAGTCTATGTCTTTTTGATTGGGGAATTTAGTCCCATTAATATTTAGGTTATGACTGATAGGTTTGTGTTGCTTCCTTGCACCTTTTTATTCATTTTTGCGTGTTTGGTTTCGGTTTCTACTTCTGCAGTTATGCTTTTATTGATTTCTTTTTTCTAGGTGCCTGGGGTTGGTTGCTCCTTTCTTCTGTTCTTTGAATTGCTTCAAGTATTCTCTGAAGGGTTGGTTTTCCATGACATGTATTTCTTTCAAGTTGTTTATGTCATGGAAGTTTTTTCTCTCTCTTCAACTATAATTGACATTTTTGCTGGGTATAACTGGTTGGCATCTATTGTCCCTAACACTGGGAAATGCTTTGCTCCAGGTTCTTCTTGCTTTCATAGTTTGCGTTGAGAAGTCAGTTATAATTCTGAAAGGTTTGCCTCTTATAGTCACTTGTTGTTTTCTCTTGTGGCTTTAAGGATTTTGTCTTTGTTTTGGGTGTCTAGCATTTTAACTATGATGTGGACGTGGAGAATTTCTTTTCTAATCTTGTCTGTTTGGAGTTCTTTGTGCTTCTTGTATTTTTGGTACTGGTTTGTCCTTTTTTTAGTTTGGGGAAGTTTTCATCTATTATTCTGTTGAAGATCTGATCAATACCATTTCTCTTGGGATTCTTCTCCTTCCTCTATTCCTATGATGTGGAGGTGTTAATCTTTTCATAGTGTCCACACACAAGCTCCTGGTTGTTCCACTGTTGTGTTATTTTTAAATTTTTCATAATCTGTCCTTGAGGTTTTTAGTGTTCTGTGTTATCTTCCAGGTCTGATATTCTTTGTTCTGCTTCCTCCATTCTGCTTCTGAAGCTTTTTCCCATTCCTTTCCTCTTGAATGGATGAGTGTTTGATTTCCTTTTTCATTTCCTCTTCTGATTTCTTTAGTATTTCCTATTTTCTTTTTGGAGCTTCTTCAATCTCTTCTTTGTAGCTCTATAGTTCGCTGGTTGGTCTCTGTTTCTTTTTCAGCATGGGATCTTTTCAGTGTTTCTACTTCCTTCCGGAGTTTGTCATTCTCTCTCTCTAGTCTACTTGAGTTCTTCTTCTCTTTTCTTGGTTCTTTGATTTGTTCTTTTATATATCTTGTAGTTCTTAAATATGTTCCCAATTGTGTTTCTGATGTCTGTGTCGTGGGCATCCCCCAGAGGGATCCCACTGCAGAGTCTTCCATAGGGCTGGTAAAGCTTTGGTGGGATTATCCTGCCCCTTTCCAGTGTTGTCTCTTCTTCATGTGATCCTGGCATATGGGCTTCTCCTTACCTGTATTCCAATGTGAGTCCTATATGCCTCTTCACTGTGTTGAAAGCTTGGCTTGCCTCCTTCAGATGCCTCTTCATAATCCCAGTTGGGGGGGGGGGGTCTTCAGCCCTTCCGCTGTCCTCAGGAGATCTCAGATCTCAAGAGTCACACAAGCCCACCTTTAATACTGGCTGGGAGGATAACTCCGACCCCACAGACACAAAAGCCAATCAAGCCAAAGTCAGCTGGATTAAGGGATCAACAATCAGCTTTGCTGAGGCAGCCAGTTCCTACCTGTCTCCTGCTCTTCCTTCGGCTGGCCTCAGGAGATCTCAGATCTCAGGCATGCACCTTTAACCCCAGCACTGGGGAGGTAGAGGCAGGTGGATCTCTGTGAGTTCAAGGCCAGCCTGGTCTACAGAGCGAGCTCCAGGACAGCTAGTACTAAAAGGGAGTCCCTGCCTCAAAAATACCAAAAAAAAAGGGAAAAAAACTAAATTATCAGGCTTTGGTTAATCTGGGCTGTGTGGCTATAAACATCCAAAAGGAAAATATAACCATAAATAAATAAATAAAAAATAAACAGTAAGGCCTGAGAAATTGTACTTCAGGTATAAAACTCGAGATCTTACTAAAAAGACAAAAAGTAAAAACAAAAAAAAAAATGTATAGGCAAAATGGTGGGCAACTGACTAGGAAGTATGAATTTTGTTGGTTTTGCCCATAGTGGTCATATGATCTCCTGGGTAACAGCACCTCAGGTCCAGGAGACACCCACCATAGGAGGATGGGTATCACTGGTGGGCGTCCAGGCCTAGCAACTCAGCAGTCTTCCCGTCAGTCTGCATCCTACCTGGGACTGATATATGATGCCCTGTGCTCGAAGTTCCTGAGAATGGGAGGGACAGGAAGCCACTATAGCAGTAGGAGTGATTCCCACGGACACAGAATGGATGAATGGAAACCAGAAGCCAGTTCTGAGACTTCTGCACTTCCACATCCATGGATGGGTTCCCATCCGTCTGCCCTGCTACTGCACAGGGACGGAGTGAAGAACCTTGGCTAAAGGGCATGACTGGCAGAGCCTATGAAGGAGCCATGGAGCCCATGCAGTGCTTTTCTGGAGAAAAGGGTGGGACCTGACCCCAGGTGTAGCCATGTGTAGTGCAGGATCACCCTGGGATCACCCTGGGATCGCCCTGGGTTTTTCAGATAACAAAATGAGAAGCACCTCCACTCTGCTGAGGTTGGATGTTTGTTACTTGAAACCAAGGGCCTTGCCTACTCTGTAATTAAAGATGTGTTGGAAGTCTTACCACCACTTGCCATTCCTGTTTACTGAGCACTGTTCCCACTAATGTTGCCTAAGTTACCCAAAACTCACAGGCTTCCTTCAACCTACATTCAGATTCTGAGGGTCAGCACTAACGTAAGGTCTCTTCTGAACATCGGCCAAAGGCCTGACCAGAGTCAGACCATCTGCTCCCAACGTGACACCCTCTCATGGGTGACAAGCCACACTGGGGCTCAGGTTCTCCCTGGGACACTGAGCATCTTCACACAAGGCTCTGTGTCCCCAATGCCCATGAGGGTGTGATTTCTTTAGGCCTAAGAAGTCACTGTCCTCACCTCATTCCACTGGCCACAGGGGCCTGACTTTGTGGGAGTGGAGAACACACGGCAGCATGGACCGTGGGGCCTATTCTGAGACTGGCTGCTTGCCTCAAGTATCCACTGCACCCAAGAGCTAGCAAAGGTCCTCACCCTTGGGGAAGACAGCCTGCAAAATGCAACTGCCTCATTGCTGTGACGCTACCCACCAAGACCACTCCAGAAAAGATTTATTTTGGCTCAGAGTTCCAGGGTTCCAGTCCACCATGTGGGGAGACATGGGGTCACAATTTGCAAGGCAGCTTGTCACACCGCATCCAGTCAAGGAAGCAGGTGAATGCTGAGACCCAGCATCCTCTTACCTGGTGCGGGATTCTCAACCTGTTGGTACTGTCCACGTTAGGAGACTTTCTAATCTAGAAAGTCTCTCACAGATAAACCAGAGATTTGTTTCCATGGAGATTCTGAATCCCAACCAGATTATAACCATCGCAGTATCTAAGCTGGCTGTCTCCAGAACTGTACTCTTGGTTGCTGCAGCCGTTAGGAAGGAGGCCTCTTCCTGTGAAGGACCTGGCTTCAGTCACCTGCTATGATCCACTCATCAGTGTGCCCAGAGTGGCTGTGTGGCAGCTGGTGCCCACACCTGCACCCAATACCTATTTTCTAGACAAGCTGGCACATGTCTACACTGTCTGCTCCATTTGGCAGGCACAAAACATGGTGGTTAAGAACTCCGGTTTGGGGCTGGAGAGATGGCTCAGCAGTTAAGAGCACCGACTGCTCTTGCAGAGGACCGGGGTTCCATTCCCAGCACCCACATGGCAGCTAAGAACCATCTTTAAGCCAGGGATGGTGGTGCACGCCTTTAATACTAGCACTTGGGAGACAGAGGCAGGGGGATCTCTGTGAGTACCAGGCCAGCTACAGAGTGAGTTCCAGGCCAGCTGTTGCTATAGGGAGACCCTGTCTCAAAAACAAAAACAAAAACAAAAAGACCAAAAAAGAACTCACACATGCTAGGCAAGTGCTCTGCCTCGAACTCCCGTCTGGGCTTCCTGAGTGCTGGGATCAGATCTGCACGAGCAGCAGTGTTCTTAACCCAAGAAGGCAATAGTTCCCTTTCACCTCATTTCACAAATCTTCATGCCCACGGTTAGGTCCTTGAGTTGGGTCCAAGGACAGCCCCTTCCCTAGCCTTTTCATTGGCCTACCCATGCCACATTATGTCACCTTTGTGTGGCCTGCCTGTGAGATCCTGATCTACCCACTGCAGGGGCACAGCACAGCTTGCTAGTTGGGGGACAGACATCCAAACACAAAAGAACACAAGATTGAAGGGAAGCATTGCTTTGGAAAGGCTCTGCCCTGAAGGCTCCTGGTCTAGCACTTTCAGGGGCATCCATGTTCAATACTTTAGGGTTGTTCTTATGCTTTCTTCTTGAGACAGGGTCTCAGTGTAGCTGAGCTTGGCCCTCCCTAGTCAGAGATGACCTTGAGCTTCTGACCCTCCTGCCTCCATGTCAGCAGCACAGCCTTTTCTTTTGTATGCAGTGCTAGGGATGAATTCATGGCCTCGTGGGTACCAGGCAAGGACTCTACCAATTGTGGAGTGTCCAGCTCCTCATGCCCTTTAATAGGCACAATTTGGGGAACAAAAGCATCCCAAGAACCTGCCACCCAACAGTTCAGTGCCTCAGGATGAACTTAAACCCCCCCCCCCTTTTTTTGGAAACAGGGTCCCTCCCTAGTCCCTGCTGGCTTGGAACTCATTATGTAGCCCAGGCTGGCTTTGATCTCAAGAGATCCACCTGCCTCTGCCTCCTGAGTGCTAGGATTAAAGGTGTGCGTCATCATACCCAGCAGAACTTTTGTCAATTTGTAATCCACTAACATCAAAGTTTACTTCCCACGAGAACACTGGAGCCCTGTCCTGAGAGCGTCAGCAAACGGGATGCCATGCAGAAGAGCAAAGGCCCAGCTTTTAAATGGACTGAGAAAAGCAGGGGAGGCAGCACCGAGGGTGACCTTTGGACAGAGATGCTGACATACAGTTTGCTTTCACAAGCTTTTAACCTTTATACCTGTCAATAAAAAGTACCATTGGCATCTAAAAGGAATGTTCCTGGGTGTTGGAGTTATGGGTTAGAAACACAGGGCATATGGATCATGTCTCATCTGTCCCTGAGGCTCACACCTACCTTCCCTTCATGACAAGCAAACCCACATAATGGTCTGGTGTCAAGCTGCGAGTTGACACACACGCACACAGGTACACACCCGCACCTATACCCCCACAAACCCATCTCTTCAGGTGCCGGTCCTGAGCCTCTCCATCCATGCTGACACACAGTGAGACCCTGCCTGACTTTCTCTGTCTTCAAAGGCTCTAACATCCCACCCCGGAGCTTCGCTAGCCCTAGGGAGGGACCCAACTCTGAGTCCACTCTTATCCCTTTCTGGATTGTCCTTTGCCTGCCAACAGGCCATGTACTCTGAAGGCTGATGTTGCATGTTCATCTGTTCATTCCTACATGGCACCATCCTGCTCTTCCAACTCCTGACAGTGGCCATTCTGCCCCCATATATCCAGCCAGGGCAGGGCAGGCCTGTGCAGCTGGTAGATGCTGAGTGGCCAGAAGAGGCCTCCTTTACTACCCTTTTTATTTATTTATTTTTTTGGTGTTTTCGAGACAGGATCTCCCTGTAGCCCCAGCTGGCCTAAACTCGCCTCGTAGACCAGACTGGCCTTGAACTCAGAGAGATCCACCTGCCTCTGCCTCCCGAGTGTTGAGATGAAAGGTGTGTGCCACCATACCCGGCTTAGAAATGGTTCTTATGTGCCATGTGGGTGCTGGGAATCAAACCCGGGTCTTCTGCAAGAGCAGTCAGTGCTCTTAACCGGTGAGCCATCTCTCCAGCCCCAGAACCGATCATTTTCTACAAGGACTACGTGCACACTGAAGAGCACCTATGGATCTCATACAAACCAGGAGCCTTTAAGTCACCAGCATTACAGATGAATTAGCTGGACAAAACTGTATCCTAACAGAAAAGAACAAAAACCTGAGCCAGCGAGATTTCTCAGGGGGTCAGGATGCTTGCCACTAAACCTGACAGCCAGATGTTAGGGGCATTCTAACCTCAGGACCCACATGGTGGAAGGAAAATAACTGAATCTTAAAAGTTGTTCTGACTTCTATAGGCATTCTGGGACTAAATGACTAAATAAATAAATAAAAATTTAAAAGCCCCAAAGAGCACATCTTAAAACTTAGACGGTAATTTTTCTGGCTTCTCTAGAATACAGGACACAGATCCCAGGGGCCACAGTGAGCCTAAGCTCAGCTGCAGGTTCCTAATCTCCATCTCTGTCACTGGTGTGAATACTACCCAAGTGTCCCGTCCCTGTCCGCACCCCCACCACAACGGAGCTGGCTCTGCTTAGGAACCCTTCCCACTCTGTATCTCAGCACCCCCACCACAACGGAGCTGGCTCTGCTTAGGAACCCTTCCCACTCTGTATCTCAGCACCCCCACCACAACGGAGCTGGCTCTGCTTAGGAACCCTTCCCACTCTGTATCTCAGCACCCCCACCACAACAGAGCTGGCTCTGCTTAGGAACCCTTCCCACTCTGTATCTCAGCACCATGCTGATATTCCCCAAGGAAATGCCCATGAGCTACACTACAACAGAAACGAGTGGGCAATTTTATTGATTCCAGCTCTGGAGAGATCCTTCCGGGGTGGGCCGAGGCCTCTGCAGCTTCCAGCAGGGACCTGAGTATAGGGGAGGAGGGGAGGATGTTTCAGGGCAAAGTCCACAGGGTACTTTACCATGGAGCCCAAGGACACTTTACTGGACTCTTCTTGCAAACAAACGTGGAAGATTGGGAGTTAACATTCTCAGGACACCAGCTCGGCTTAAATACTTCTCTGACAAAAATAATAATAATAAATTATCTTCAACTCAGAAAATAAACTGTGTTCAGCAGTGTGACAGGAAGGTCCATCCATTGCATTGCACCACAGGGCCACCTAGAGGGGAGGAACAGGCAGGACACCAACAGAGGGGTCACAGGGCCCAGGGCACTGAAGCGAACAGATGCATGCCGTTATTCTGGGGCAGGTGGCCTCTTTCCTGCTCACGTGCGCCTGGTCTTCTGTTTCTTAGCTTGTCGCTTCACGTCCTCTGGACCGCTACTGTCAGAGGCTGCCTGGCCAAGGGCTCGGACTCCCTGAAGCCGACTTGTCAGCTGCAGCAGCAAAGGAATGAGCTGGAAAGAAAGAGAGTGTAAGACACCAGGAGACCTCTGCCAACAGGGACACCAACCCCCACCTACTTACTGATGCTCTAGGGGCTACAATATACTGATGGGGGCTTCACCTTGGAGGAGGCAGGTACCTCTCTATAGGGTAGTGTCTCCCTACACTCATACCAGTCAGGATAAGGATTAAGGAAAGATGTCACTAGAACAGCCTTGGAAAGAGACCCAGGGACCCTAGGTGTCTTCTTGGCCCCCTGCCTAGCAGTCTCTAACTTCGTGACACTGGGCATCCTCCTGCGGTCCACCTCCTAACATCTGCCTTCCCTCAAGGCCCGGGTTTCCCTACCTTGTCATGGTTATAGCCAGCCAACAGGAGCAGCAGCGTGAGGGGCAGGGCGATGTACGAGCCTTGTGCAATGTCTTGCTCAGGTAGCTTCCTCTGCGACAGAGAGCTCAGTCGTGAGGCCTCACACTTACCATCCACTATCTGCCAGACCCTCAATTCATTCAGCTGTCCACACTGGCTATCTAAGGCCACCCACGATCCCTCGAGATCGAAACACTCACTATCCAAAAGAAAACTAAACCCACTGGAACTCTCCACTACCCCAACTGCACTGATGCACACC
Organism: Rhizomys pruinosus; assembly: GCA_009823505.1. NCBI lineage: Eukaryota > Metazoa > Chordata > Mammalia > Rodentia > Spalacidae > Rhizomys > Rhizomys pruinosus. The sequence continues at coordinate 4,482,497 of VZQC01006754.1, forward strand.
TTTAATCATGGTATTTAGGAGGCAGAGGCAGATGGCTCTCTGTAAGATCCAAGCTAGCCTGGCCTACAAAGCAAGTTAGGGCTACAGAAAGCATGGGAGAGCAGAAAACCAGGAGCAGCTGCAAGTCCACAACCAGGGGACGGACTGGACACACCACAGTGCTGAGGTACGAAGGCTGTCTGCCTCCAATTCCTCTGCTGAGACCCAGGGCATTGAAACCACTGTAACAGACTAAAGTGGGGTTGGGGTACCACTTTTATAAGGTGATTATATGACGGGAGAAAAGCCTTCAAGAGCGGGATCAGAACCCTCAGCAAACAGACTGGAAGCGGCTCACCCCTAGCCGTTGTGAGATGCAGCAGAGAGGTGCCGCTTACGCAGACACTGAATCTGCCAGCTCCATCTTGAATTTCCCAGCCTCCGGAACTACAGGAGTACCTATCTGCAAGTGAACTCACTGGCCCACAAGATTTTGTCTCAGTAGCTGAATAGCCTGAAACGTATGGTATCTCAACACAACACAGGACTATGTAGCTATGAAAGGTATTGTACAATTATCTTTTTTTTTAATTTTATTTTTGTATGTGTATGAATGTACTGTCTGCATGGAGGTCTGTGCACCCGTGTCGTGCAATGCCTCGGAGGTCAGAAGAGGGTCTCGGTTTCCCCTGGAACTGGAGTTCTCCTGGAATTGGAGTTACAGACGGTTCTTAGCTGCCATGTGGGTGCTGGGGATCGAACCCGGGTCCTCTGCAAGAGCAGTTGGTGCTCTTAACCACTAGGCTATCTCTCCAGCCCCACAATTATCTTTTAAAATATTTAATTACTACTTTTTATTTTATGTATGAGTGTATTGCCTGCATGCATGTAACTGCACCTGTGTCATGCAATGCATGCCAAGATCAGAGAGAGTGTTGAGTCCCATGGAAGAGGCTGTTAGCTGCCATGTGGGTTCTGGAAACTGAACCCAAGTCCTCTACAAGAGCAGGCAGTGCGCTCAATCACTGAGCCATCTCTCCAGCCCCTTTAAGAAGCATAAATAAGCTGGGCGTGGTGGCGCACGCCTTTAATCCTAACACTTGGGAGGCAGAGGCAGGAGGATCTTTGTTGCATTCAAGGCCAGCCTGGTCTATAGAGCAAATTCCAGGACAGCTAGGGCTACAGTCGAAAAAGACAAAAAAAAAAAAAAAAAAAAAAAAAAAAAAAAAAAAAGAAGCATAAATAAAATTCCTACTCTTCCCACAGAAAATGGGCAGCAGCCATGAAGCTGGACTTGTCTTTTTAAAAAAATTTATGCTGGGAGTGATGGCACAAGCCTTGAATCTCAGCATTCGGGATGCAAAGGCAAGCAGATCTCTGGGAATTCAAGACCAGCCTGGTCTACACAGCAAGATCCAGGCCAACTGGAGCTACAGGGAGAACTTGTCTCAAAAAGACAAAAAAAAAATTGTTTTTATATTTTTGGGGGGCGGGGAGGGCAGGGCGCAGTGCGATAGCCATGGCACACGTGTAGTGGTCAGGACAACCTGTGGAAGTGGATTCTCACTGTACCTGTGGCTTCTGCAATCAGGTCACCAGGCTTGGTGGCAAGCATCCGTATCCACTCAGCCAGCTCAATGTTTTCTTTTTAAACAAGTTTTTTTTTTTATGTGTACGAATGTACAATGTACTGTCTGCATGTAGGTTTGTGCACCCGTGTCGTGCAATGCCGCAGAGGTCAGAAGAGGGCTGGGCTCCACACTCAGCTGCTACAATGCTCAGTCAGTAGTCCTGACCTCTGCCTTCACTGGTATGCATATTCAACCAAGGTGACACCCCCTACGTATCCTGAGAACCACTGCTCTAAAAGATCTCACCAATGTGTAACACAGGTGTGTTTTGTTGATCCTACAGCTGGACACAGGAGCCAATTGCTGCTGGCTGACAATCTGAACTGCAGGCATCCTGGCCAAACTACTCAGGTTGCACTGTCTTGCATGCCTGGTAGCATGGGCATGCTCCTGCATCCTCTGCATTGCCTATAAACTTGTAGTTGGTGCTATGGGTTGAAGCAGGCCATGTATCTGGTAAGTCCTGATGGAGAGATACACTACCACCCATCCTGGGGAAAGTGTCCCTCTCCCCCAAACCCCTACCACTGATTCTAGCAATTCTGTCCTTGTGCTAGCTTCCCCACAGCAGGGCGCAGTGCTCAGAAGAGAAGAAAGACTCAAAGAATCTAGGATGCAAAAGTAACCCAGGCAGGAGCCCTGCAGCAGCCGTCCTCTAGCCCACAACCCAGAGCACTGGCTGGGGGAAAGGTCCCTCTCCTGCTGCCAGGAAGGTTTTTTTAAACTCCCGTTACTTACCGTGGGACTGAAAATCAGGGTGATGTGTTTGTGATAGCCCACTGCAGTGAAAGACACTTGTGGCAGGACATAGTCGTACTGGGATCTAGGGAGCGTGGAGTCCAGGAGCACGACGTAGCTCTGTGCACAGGGGGAGCCATTAGTTATGTGTACACAGCTCGGGCAAGCAGGGGACACACAGTGGCCACAAAAACCTAACTCCCAGCCAGGCGTGATGATATACACCTTTAACACCAGCACTCAGGAGGCAGAGGCAGGAAGATGTCTGTGAGATTGAGGCCAGCCTGGCTTACACAATGGGTTTCAGGCCAGCTGAGACTACAGGGAGACCCTATCTCAAAAAAAAGACCAAATCAAACAGACAAACAAACAACACCTGATTCTGTGCATCTAGCTGAAGGTCACTAACTGCTACCCATTAGTGAGAGCTGTCCCCAGGTAAGACTGTCTGTTGGAGCCCTGTGGCACTTCTTTGTGAGCATATTCAACCTGGAAGATTACAGCCCTTTGGACCTTACTCCAAAAAGCATAGACATTATCATAAGCCATTTCTGTTAACAGAGGAGCATGGTCAAGCTGACAGACAGCTGCAATCTAAAACCAGCCAAGTGCTAAGGGACTTCAATGGTGCCTAAGCTGGTAAGTTCTAGAAACACAGCACATCTCTAGAATGGTCTTGGTGATAACCACAGCCTATTCGTCAGACCCTGGCCCCTGTGTACTGCAAGGCGCCCATGTTCCCTCTGTTTCTCACCATGGAATGACAGGACCATCACCTCCGTTTTACAGATAAGGAGAGTAACCATTGCGAAAGGCAATGCCCCTCAGAGATGGGGGAGGGAGGCCTGAATTCCACGACAATCACCCTACCAGTGTACACAGAACGATCACCATGTAGCAGCCCATGTGGGTAGTCCGGAGTCAAGGATGGGAACGTAGACCCTAAGTATAGAAATAACATCCCTAGCTGGGTGTGGTGGCACACGCCTTTAATCCTAGCACTCAGGAGGCAGAGGCAGGTGGATCTTTGTGAGTACAAGGCCAGCCTGGTCTACAGAGCGAGTTCCAGGACAGCTGGGGCTACAGGGAGACCCTGTCTCAAAAAGACCAAAAAAAAAAAAAAAAGAAAAAAAAGAAAAAAAAGAAATAACATCCCTAGGGTAAGACCACCAGGAAAGAACCAAACCCAAACACTGCAGTCTGGCCCCACAACACTTGGCTCTGTCCAACTGAACTGATAATATTTTATAGTCAGTCATGGACAACCACAGCAGTGGTTGGAAACCACCCAACTCTGAGGTAGAAAACAGATATCCAGACCCACAAAGCCCAAAGGACACCAAGTGAGAACTTAGAATCCCGCATGAGATCCAGAATTGTCAAACACAAAGTATGGGATGCAGCTCAGTGCAAGCACTGCCTGGGTTCCATCCCTAGAAGCAGCCGGAGACTTGTCACATGGAAGAGCAAGAGCGCCAGCCAGGGGCCTTCAACATGGGACCCTAGACAGACTCAGCAAGAATCTGAGCAAGAAGATGGGCTGCAGAGTGCTAAGAGTGAACCATGGCACGAATCTGAGCAAGAAGATGGGCTGCAGAGTGCTAAGAGTGAACCATGGCACTTCCCAACAGTGGAGTGCCGTGCAACAACTAAGCACCACATGATCAGAGACTGGACAAGGGGAGCAGGGATAGGGCAGTCTTCATTGAAAAGTGCAAACTGGGCTGGAGAGATGGCTCAGTGGTTAAGAGCACTGACTGTTCTTGTAGAGAACCCTGGTTCCATTCCTAGCACCCACATGGCCTCTAAGAACTGTCTTTAGTGCCAGGCGTGGTGGCACACGCCTTTAATCCTAGCACTCAGGAGGTAGAGGCAGGCGGATCTCTGTGATTTCAAGGCCAGCCTGGTCTACAGAGTGAGCTCCAGACCAGCTGGGACTCAAAGGGAGACCCTGTCTCAAAAATTAAATAAAAAAAAGCAAACTATAAAACAATGTACAGAGCCTCAGCTTTGAATTATCACAAGAACTGTATTTCTATTATTCACATATGTGGACTGAAAAAAAGACCCAAAGGAAAGCAATCAACACACTCCCACACATTATTTCTGGAGGCTGGGATTTTGATATTTTTTCCCTTTTTTTTTTTTTTTCCAAAACCTTCCACTCTTTTTTCTAACTAGAAAAACAATTAAGAAAGAGCAATCTGAGCTGGGCATGGTGGCGCACGCCTTTAATCCTAGCACTTGGGAGGCAGAAGTAGGCGGATCTTTGTGAGTTCAAGGCCAGCCTGGTCTCCAGGACAGCTGGGGCAACAGGGAGACCCTGTCTCAAAAAGACCAAAAAAAAAAGAAAGAGCAATCTGGCCAAGCATGGTGTGGTGGCACATGCCTTTAATCCCAACTCAGGAGGCAGTGGCTCTGTGAGTTCAAGGCTGGTCTACATAGTGAGTTCCAGGCCAGCTGGGGCTTACAGGGAGACAAAAGACAAAAGACCAAAGACCAAAAAAGTCTGACAGAGCCCACCCTCCTTTGATTCAGAATGCCTATTTCTGCAGAGCACCAATGAAGGACTATTACTAAGAACCATGGAGGCATTAAAACCACACTGGAGGGCACAGGGGAGGGCACACCTAGGTGGAGCACCCAGCCAGGCAATCATTAAAACCACACTGGAGGGCACAGGGGAGACCACACCCAGGTGGAGCACCCAGCCAGGCATTCATTAAAACCACACTGGAGGGCACAGGGTAGACCACACCCAGGCAGAGCACCCAGCCAGGCATTCATTAAAACCACACTGGAGGGCACAGGGGAGACCACACCCAGGCAGAGCACCCAGCCAGGCATTCATTAAAACCACACTGGAGGGCACAGGCACAGGGTAGACCACACCCAGGTGTAGCCCCAGCCCAGGAATTCATTACCTCACCATCTCGGAGCAGCGGTGGAAAATGGAAGAAGAGTGACTGGCCCAGTGAGACTGTCTGGATTGGGTTGTCGAGATTCTCACTTTTGTACAACTTCACCTAGGAGCAGAAGGGGAGAGTGCCATCACTTGGCACACCCTGGAGAGCCTTGGGACTGGAGAAGTGGAAGCACGGCTGAGAAGCTGTTCCCCAAATAGGCTGCAGGATACGGTCCTCAGTCCTGAGACTCTAGGTGAACCGTGCAGAGATGAAAAATTCTAGCAAATTCTGGTGACCTACAAAATTGTTCAAAATAGTCATAAAAGCTATTATGGCAAAGAGTGAAGAATGGTTTCCTTGTACAGGTGTACATAGGGACTTTATATAAACACTGTCACCAGTCCTAACAGAATGCTATCCCTCTGCAGAGATCCAGACGGCCTAGTCACCTACGGTCACACAGCCTATCTGTGGGAGAGTCTGGAACTTACACTGCGCCCATGAGGGTCTTGCCGGCCTTGTCGCATCATGTCACCTTGACTCTGCAAGGACCTAAACTCAAAGCATACCACTCAGCCTCTGGTTCTCTCAATCTGCAGGTCCAGTGGCCGCCATCACCACCACATTCCCTGGGGCAGGACAGAGCCCCAGTCAGAGCCCACAGCAAAGGCAACGAGAGCTCGTGCCTCCTGGCAGGCCATGCACCACCACTTTTCTCTACAACACTTGTTTTCCTAAAACCAAAGCAGTTCTGTGGGTCCCACCCAAGTCATGCCCATGCTCTTCTGCACTGTACAGCATTTTATGTACATTTTAATTCATTGGTTATATGTAAAACTAGGTAATTTCAAGTATCTGTAATTTCTACCTAATTCTAGAAAACTGAAGGGATTTGAACCCTGGGCTAGAATTCTACCACAAGAACAAGCAGGGCACCACCCCCAGCCATGCTCTAGCCCCTTTCCAAGTGTGGCTCAGTTCACCCTCAGCCTAGATTCCCAACAATTCCTACCCACCCCATAGATACTCGCCTACACTGCCCCAGCTGAGGAAGTTGGGAGATGAGCTGGAAGCCAAACACATCCTCACCAGACCAAATCGTTCACTGCATTCTAAGTGCTCTCACAAGACCCCCGTGGCAAACACTGACCTCTCTACAGGTCAGAGGACTTTTTAAAGGAGAAACCAAGGCACATGGGGAGGCAAGCTGACATACGACTACCCCAAACCAGACTCAGGGATTGTCCCCCGATACTCGACAATTGGCTCCAATCCCAGTTGTGACAGGTGTTCCTTATGTCTTGGCCTCCACTCCTGGCAGGCAGTTGTCTAGATACAAACATCCTCTCCCACTGAGGCTGGAGCGGGAGGAGGCTGGGGAACACAACACATTCTATTCTGCATCAGAAGGGGCTGGTCTTACCCATAAGGTAGAAAGATATTCAGAGGAGGTGATCACATTTCCACTTAAGTCAAACTGGTTGATCTGCCGGAATACTATGATGTTTATGTCATCGATGTCATTATTCCCCACCTGGAAAGAGAGGGGCACCAGGCTGAGTGACTGGAGAAGGGGCTGCCTCCCAACAAACCACTTCCTACAAAGACAGCATGTCTGCCTAGAGAACAGGTTAAGTCCAAGGTTACATACAGATGGCACTGGCTATGCCTGGCCCACAGACATATAGCACTACATAAGCACGGTAGTTATTTTCTAAGGTTTAATTACCTGCCAACATATTTTTTTATTATTTATTTATTTATTTATTTGTTTGTTTGTTTCTGTATGTGTATGAGTGTACTGTCTGCATGTAGGTCTGTGTACCCATGTCGTGCAATTCCGCGGAGGTCAGAAGAGGGTGTCGGATTCCCCTGGAACTGGAGTTCTCCTGGAATTGGAGTTTCAGATGGTTCTCAGCCGCCATGTGGGTGCTGGGGATCAAACCCAGGTCCTCTGCAAGAGCAGTTGGCGCTCTTAACCGCTAGGCCATCTCTCCAGCCCCCTGCCAACATATTTTAAAGGCTGCTTGGCAGCCAAAGCAGAGCAGTGCCCCAGCTGCCCCACTGGGTACCATGTGGAAACCCCAGAGGCTTCATTTTCCTTTCACACCTGCCTGACCACAGTCTACATCACTGCCTGTGATTCTGGCCTAAGTCACCAGAGCAGGAAAAATAAGATTATAAAGCACTTTGATGTGAGTAGTGCCTATCCAGCAGTTTAAAATGGCAGAGGCCATAAACTTCCTAGGTCAAAAAGTTCTAAAGGGCGAGCCTGCCATCTCCTCCCAGGCCTCACAGAGCTTGAATAGGGACTTCCAGAGGCAGCTCTTCTATGCCACACCCCTCCTTGTCTGGGCCACTTCCTATAACTGGTACTATAACCTGGTCAAAAGTCCATGGCTGCAGAAGTCACAGGCCCTTAAAGGGAACATCTTTATCAACCTGGTCCTCCCAAGCCCCTACACTAAGGGCTCAGGAAATACTGGGGAAGAGGGGATGGAAAGAATGTAGGTGCCAGAGAATGGAGAAGGGTGCTGAGAACTGTGAACTGCTGTCTTCTGGACGTGATGTAGTAGCATTCATGAACTCACAGCAACAGTGGTTGCCTACATAAGGCCAAGCCAGTCAAAATTCCAGCCTACCCTGAGGGCTACTGGCAGTTGGGGACCCCTGAGAGAGGGTCATTTTACTATGGGGTATGGCTGCAATGGATGGCCTACACTTACATGGATATGGGCAGCACTAGCTGGACTCAGTGGGTTATGAAAAGAATAAGTAAGCCAGAAGTGCTGGCACATGCCTTTGACCCCAGTAGAAGCAGAGGCAGGTGGATCTCTGTGAGACAGACAACAGCCAGTGTACATAGTGAGTTCTAGGCTAGCTGGGATGATAGAGAGACCCTGTCTCAAAAAAAAAAAACCAACCCAAACCAAACCAAAGAAGGAGGAGTGGGGGAGGGGGGAGGAAGAGAAGGGGGAGGAGACGAAGCTAGAAGAGGGATGTGTTGGGGAAGACTGAGGGAGAACTGGAAGAGGGGGACAAACATGATCAAAATATATTGTGTACATGTCTGTAATTCTCAAAGAACAAATTTAAAATATATTAATCTTAACACTCAGGAATTGGAGACAGAGGTTCCTTGGGACAAGTGGGCTGCCATGTTAGCCTGCTCAGTGAGCTCTGGGTTCTGCTTCAGCAAAAAAAAGTAGAGAGCATAATGAAGATCCCTTATGTCAACCTCCACACACATCTCCCTACATGTACACACACACACACACACACACACACACACACACACACACCCCAAAGCCCAAAGCCCATAGTCCATCTAGAATGGAGCTTGTAAGGACACTACCTGAAGGGCCCTGACTTAGTATTTAAAACCTGCCCCTGGAGGAGCACAGAGGGCTCTCTGGCCAGGGACACCACTGGCCAGAATGTGCAGGTGTCATGCCTTACCTCAATCACCCGATGGTGGGGTAGCGCTCGCTCGATGTGGTCATTACCTTCTGCCTTGAGCTGCACGTGGTACACGCACCCTGGCTACAAAGACACCAAGCTGTCACATGACCTGAGCAAAGCTTCGCTGCACATGGTAGCTAGAAAAGGGAACATTTCTATTCCTTTATGCCCCAATCTGTACCTGTCAACTTTCCAAGGTGACCTTTTTAAAAGCAACTTGGTGACAAGATAGCCCTATAATTTCTTCTAACTCAATTCAGTTTTGTTTCTTCAACCCAAGGATGATTAAATCCCCCCATCTTCCTGTTACCCCAACATGCTCTCACTCATCTAGACCATCTCCTCCTTCCCCGCATGCCCCACCCTCACCCTGTGCTTATGTCCAGTGATGAATGGATCAACACCGCACAATGCTTACAAATGACACTCCACAAGTCTCTACCAAGTGGGATTTGAGGCTCTTTTTCTTTTAAAAACAGGTTTTAAATGTTCTTGTTTGTGCCTTTATTACTCAAACCCAGGAATAATATGTTTAACAAAGAAGTCCTTAAGAAAAACTCTACCATCACCAACAGCACTGCTCTAGGGTCAGGTTCTGAAGCACTGCGTTAAAGTCTCTGGTATCTATGCCTCTAGGAGAAAGGAAGTTATTTCAAATCAGCAGACACTGGATTGGTGGTTCTAGTCTACTGTAATTACACAGCTCTGACCATCTCTTGTAGGAATAGGACAGTGTAAGGAGCTACATTCACAACACAGTAACTGGACCATGGCCTTTGGGTGGCAGCCTTATGCCAGTTTGCCTTTCAGGGTCTTGTCCTTTGTATATGTTGCTTGAATTTGACAAAGAATATATGAAATCTTGACAAAGACAATAAATCTATTACTTTAAAAATAAAACAACAGATACATGCTCAATTAGCCTTGCAGCTCTGGATTCTACTCAAACTAGTTACTTCCAATTTGAAAGGAAGGGACTCAAGAAGCTACTTTTGAAGCAAAGACAGTTCTGGTAAATCTTGGAAGAGTGGCCACTGCCACCTGCCCCAGTGCCAGGGCCAGACAGGCTACTGTCAGGACAGCAGCTACAATCCTCACCAAGCCTTCTCACCCCTTGGCCTTTGGCAGCAGTATCTGATGGAGAAGCTGCTCTCCGCAAGCATCCTGATGAACTAATATGTCCAGGTGAACATGCCAAGTGAGGTTGAGATCCTTAACACACCAGCTTGCCAACCTCTGGAGAATGACAAACCTAAAGGGTCTCTCTTCACAATCTGACCTGGCATGTGGCCTTGTATACAGGAGGCCCAGGGTGCTTCCAGAAGCAACTGTAAAACTAATCAAAGCGCCGGGCGTGGTGGCGCATGCCTTTAATCCTAGCACTTGGGAGGCAGAGGCAGGTGGATCTTTGTGAGTTCAAGGCCAGCCTGGTCTACAGCGTGAGTCCCAGGACAGCTGGGACTACAGGAGACCCTGTCTCGAAAAGACCAAAAAAAAAACCTAATCAAAGCGTACCAACGAATTAACACTTGGGGGAGAAGCTGGGGTGTGTGTGTGTGTGTGTGTGTGTGTGTGTGTGTGTGTGTCTCAATTCCAATAGAATTTACTGCAATGAAAAGAGAATTATATGTGGATTAATTAAGTAAGTAAGTAAGTCTGGGAACATAAAGCACAGGCCAGGCTGCAGGACCCTAGGGGAGCAGAGGCGATACCAATTCTCATTCTTGCAGCCAGGAGAAGGAGAACACCAGATACACCCGGGTGGGGGAAGGAAGGGCCCGGCTGAGGAACGTGCAGGCTCAGGTCTTGTCCTCTGACAGAATGAGAAGGGCTGCAAATAGGAGCAGGAACTCAGTCCAGGGACCACTGCAGGGATTCTGTTATTCCTACACTGTTAACCGTTTACTGAGCAGGCTCCAACTGTGTTTTAGATGTTAACTCTTTAACACTTAGCCATGCTACAAGGGGAGCATTATTCTCACTCTCATTGTACAGATGACAAAACACACATACAAAGTCTTTCTCAGGGATTTGTGTGTATTCACCAAATGAACAAATGAATAGGTGAACCAATAAAAATCAAGGGAAGAAAACACCACAAACCCTAAGCCAAACGTTGTTGATTTAATGGCCCTAAGAACAAGTGAGTAATTTACTGGTACCGTACAAGCTAGGGGTTTCTTCTTAACTAGTTGTTAACATCTAAAAATGAGGAATTTTGCCAATAAGATATGTAGCTTCTTTTAAAAATTTTTTATTTATGTGTATGAGTGTATTGCTTGCATGTAAGTGCACTCGTGTCGTGCAATGTCCATGGAGGTCGGAACAGAACTGGAGTTATGGATGGTTGTCAGCCCCCAGGTGGATGCTAAGAATCAAACCCAGGTCCTCTGCAAGAGCAACTAGTGCTCTTAACCACTGAGCCATCTCTTCCAGCCCCTTAACCACTTAGTAATACTGGCTGCTCTTGCATACAGCTGAGGTAACCTGGAGCTGAGTGATAGGCTGGCTGCCTCTTTTAGCTGTGCCACACGCCTCCAGGCCACACCACTCCCTACTGTTTGCTCAGCCTCCTTCAGCCACTCGGATCTCCTCTGGCCCCACAACCACTTAGCACTGGGCAAAGCTACACTTACATCATGGTTTTCAGGCCTTTTTCCCTCACTGACCAAACCAGGTATGTCAGCTAGATAAAAGGCCATTGTATCAGCCAAAACAGGTGCTTGGAGGTTCTAAAGCCCCACCTTCAGCCTGCTGGCCTATCCCATCTTGCAGGGACACTTCTGACAACAGGAGAGAAACACACAGCCTCACCAACAATCCACGTAACCGGAACTTCCCCTCTTCGTCTGTCACAGTGTCCTCTCCATAGATGCTACAGTCTTTCTGGCCCACCGCTTCCACCGCAACACCCTGTTCTGGTTCCCCGTTTAAGGATGATACTGTGCCATAGCAGCTAGCATGACAAGAGAAGAAACAAACATGGCATCCTCAGCTTTCTGAAGCACACAAAGAATCACAGGTAAAGTGCTCTGTGTTTACCAATGATTTCAGTACACAACTCCCCAGGGGGGAATCTACCCTTGTGACCAGCTGGACCTGGGCCACTTCCAATGGAGCTTTGCTAGCAGTAGGATAAACTGTCATCAATTATACATTTAGAAGGACACTAGAAAATTGTAACATGGGGGCTAAGCTGTATTTTAGCCTTGCCAATCTTTTATTTGAAATCATGAAGCATTCAACAGCAGGTAAATAAGAGGATTTTTCATTTCATACACTCAGTTGAAAAGGCCCATTTTTCTAAACCTAATTTTTCTGATTAGCCTTCATCTAATGAAGGCTTTTGTAAATACATGTAAACTCATACGTATGTGTATATATGTACAGGCCTCTATCTGTCCAACCACGCATAGTTAGTGGGTATCCATCTGTAGTTAGTATTTGCATAAACTATCTCTGAGTGTGTTCAGAAAGACTGGAAATGCTCAGTGCTTCCCAGAGGGGAGTTTGGAGGACTGGGAGATGAGAAGAGAAACATTATTCTACACTGTACATTCACTTTTCAACGTCAGGAAGTTCTACTCAACGGAATACATTTCCTTCTCTTAAAATAATCAAATTTAAAACATTTTCCTTTAAAATTTACTTATTTTGTCTTATGTCTATGTGTGCACTTAAGTGTATATATGCGTACCAAGGGCATCCAGTGCCTGTGGAGTCAGAACCCCAGGAACTGGAGTTACAGACAGCTATGAGCTTCCTGATGCGGGTGCTGAGAACTGAACTTGGGTCCTGTGCAAATACAGTAAGTACTCCTAACTACTAAGCCATCTCTCTCCAGCCCCATTTAAAATAAATTTTTAAAAATTATCTTTTAGCAAGGGACTGGAGAGATGGCTCAGCAGTTAGCACTGGCTGCTCTTGCGGAGAACTTGTATTCCGTGTCCAGCACCTACTGGCAGCTAACAACTGTCTATAACTCCAGTTCCAGGGGACCCAACACCCTCTTCTGGCCTCTGAGGGCACTGCACACACAGGTACACTTACATGTATTCAGGCAAAACACTCAGCCTAAAATACATGCAAAATAAAAATAAATGCACCGAAAATTAAATAAATAAATTTTAAAATAATAAATACACATTGTTGAGTGCAAGAGCAGCAGGCTGAGGCACTGCGAAGACGGGGAGCAGCCACCTCTGCAACCCTATACTTTACTCTGCTTCCTCCCAAGTCAAGTCAACAGGAGGCTGGACAAGAGTCTGAGTGAGGCCACCCCAGCACGAAGGGCAAGGCGCCCACCTGTAGGCTGTTCGGTACCCAGTGATGGTGATCCTCAGGTTCTGCCCCTCCTGCACCTCAATCATCTGCGAGGACGGCTCAAAGCGGAACTCCTTCATCATTGGCTTGAAGTAGTACTGGCCAGGGCTCTGCCGAAAGACAGGCACAGTCAAGCTGGCTGCCATGCTGGGAACAACTTCAAGTTACCACGGAAGAGAGTCAGGCCAGGGCTCCAGGGCCTCCCAGACAGAAATGGCAGTCCTGACTCTATGGAGTAGTGGCAAGTGCAGCTAACAAGAGCAGCTATCATCACTGCCTGCCTACAATTCTGAGGCAGAAGTTACCCCTGAATTTTATGAATAAACAGAAATTAGAGAGGTATGATATGACTCAGCAAATAAGTGGCAGAGGGATGAGTCACAGCTGGTGTGAAAGCCTGTGACCTTCCAGGTGGCCCACAGCCTGCCTATGCTTGCCCCACAGTGTCACTCCTTTCCCAGGAGTGAAAGGGGTCACTGAATATGTTTATCCTGAACTCCCAGCTGACCAGGGCCTTGGACTCCACCCCTTTCCCACTCTACCCTTCCACTCCTGGAATGCCTTACAAAGGAAACGCAGCTAGCCACCAAACAAGATCCGGCTCTGCAGCTGAACAAAGGGACATCTAAGGGAGGAGTTGCTATGGCTGGAGCAATTAATTACACTGCGGTGGTGACAAGTGGGTGATTGGGAAACCAAGTGTGTGTGTGAGGGAACATGAATCAGCAGCACTAAGTCCTAGTGAGAACAATATTCCAATTAGATGTGGTCCCCTACAACCCTAAACACTGCACATCGGCTTTCTGTTCTCACGGCATCAAGTCACATATGCCATGTCCCCATGCGCCAACTGTGGAAGGCGACCTTACCAGGTTTGAAAACGTCAGAATTCCATTGTCTTGTGTCAAGAGGTTAGAACGAAACACACCACCACTAAGGGATAGGAGGACTCCGGGGAGGGGCTGGTCATCTTCAGCTTTTATCTGGGTAGAAGAACAGAGCAAAGTCAAACAACCAGAAAGAGAATAGTCCCCAAGTCCTGACAGCATGCTCACCAGGGCTTTGTCCTTATTGTTGCTCACAGGACAGGGCTCTATTCCTCCTCCTCCTCTAGGTAACTAACTAGTGTTAACAGACTGCCCGCAACCTTGCAGAACTCTCACGGTTACGAAGTCGGGCATACTGATGCACTGCCGGGTACACTGTGGAGCACAGGAGACAGAAACAGCAGGCTATGTCCAGAGACCTGCGCTTGCTCTCTCTCTTCCTGAACAATCTACCTAGGTCTCTGTTAGTCCCACCTTGCTATTTCTTAACAGCTCAGAATACTATAAAGCGGGGGTTAACACTACAATGTGCAGGCTGGCTGGGCACATTTGCAACGTAAAAGGGGAGACAATCAAAATGCCCCAACATGTACATCTCTGTATATGTTTTTCTCTTGAGCAATCAACCACTAGGAACTTTTGGAAACATGCATTTTAAATTCAGAAAAATACTATTAAATTATACCACAAAGAGGTTGTACCACTTATAATCTTTTATGATTTGAATGTGAAATGTCCACCACAGGCTCATGTTTTTGAATACCTGTTTCCCAGCTGGCAGGTAATGCTCTGGGAAGATGTGGAAATTTGGGCAGGCAGAGCCTAACTGGAACAAGTGGGTCACTGTGAGAGGCAGGACTGCTTGCTCCTGTCCTTTCCTTACTCATCTATGGAGATGTGAGCAAGTAGCGCGCGTGACTTCCTACCACCACGGCCTGCACTCTAACCATGAATCTAAATATGCCCCTGCCCACATGACTCCCTACCACCACGGCCTGCACTCCAACCATGAATCTAAATATGCCCCTGCCCACATGACTCCCTACCACCATGGCCTGTACTCCAACCATGAATCTAAATATGCCCCTGCCCACATGACTCCCTACCACCACGGCCTGCACTCCAACCATGAATCTAAATATGCCCCTGCCCACATGACTCCCTACCACCACGGCCTGCACTCCAACCATGAATCTAAATATGCCCCTGCCCACATGACTCCCTACCACCATGCCCTCTACTCCAACCATGAATCTAAATATGCCCCTGCCCACATGACTCCCTACCACCACGGCCTGCACTCCAACCATGAATCTAAATATGCCCCTGCCCACATGACTCCCTACCACCACGGCCTGCACTCCAACCATGAATCTAAATATGCCCCTGCCCACATGACTCCCTACCACCATGACCTCTACTCCAACCATGAATCTAAATATGCCCCTGCCCACATGACTCCCTACCACCACGGCCTGCACTCCAACCATGAATCTAAATATGCCCCTGCCCACATGACTCCCTACCACCACGGCCTGCACTCCAACCATGAATCTAAATATGCCCCTGCCCACATGACTCCCTACCACCATGACCTCTACTCCAACCATGAATCTAAATATGCCCCTGCCCACATGACTCCCTACCACCACGGCCTGCACTCCAACCATGAATCTAAATATGCCCCTGCCCACATGACTCCCTACCACCACGGCCTGCACTCCAACCATGAATCTAAATATGCCCCTGCCCACATGACTCCCTACCACCATGACCTCTACTCCAACCATGAATCTAAATATGCCCCTGCCCACATGACTCCCTACCACCACGGCCTGCACTCCAACCATGAATCTAAATATGCCCCTGCCCACATGACTCCCTACCACCACGGCCTGCACTCCAACCATGAATCTAAATATGCCCCTGCCCACATGACTCCCTACCACCATGACCTCTACTCCAACCATGAATCTAAATATGCCCCTGCCCACATGACTCCCTACCACCACGGCCTGCACTCCAACCATGAATCTAAATATGCCCCTGCCCACATGACTCCCTACCACCACGGCCTGCACTCCAACCATGAATCTAAATATGCCCCTGCCCACATGACTCCCTACCACCATGGCCTCTACTCCAACCATGAATCTAAATATGCCCCTGCCCACATGACTCCCTACCACCACGGCCTGCACTCCAACCATGAATCTAAATATGCCCCTGCCCACATGACTCCCTACCACCACGGCCTGCACTCCAACCATGAATCTAAATATGCCCCTGTCCACATGACTCCCTACCACCATGACCTCTACTCCAACCATGAATCTAAATATGCTCCTGTCCACATGACTCCCTACCATGACCTGTACTCCAACCATGAATCTAAATAAACCCTTCTTCCCGTAAGTTGTTTGTATCAGGCAACAGGAACAGTAATGAATAAAGTCCCATAAATTATCTTAGCACAGGAAAAATCACCTGATCAATCAATCAACATATTAGGTATAGACTTAATCATGCATGCTGTGTCCACTCTGTGTGGTGTACTGCAGTGTCCATTACCCCTCAGGAAGTGGTCATGTGTAGAAACTGTACACTTTCTGTGGTGTATCGCTATGTCCGTCACCCCTTGGGAAATGGCCTGTGAAATACATTACCTCAAAGCTCACTCCAGCCAAGGCATAAGCCTTAAAGTCTCCCACAGTTCCCTCCACTGCAGTCAGCACATAGCCCTCCTTCTGTGAGGTCACGGTGTACTCCAGGTCACTGTGCAAGGGACCGACACTACAAGAAAGAGCTGAGGCTAAGAAGAGCTCTGCTTCTGGAGTCTTCCCCGAAGTCCGAACTCCCACTGCCCCAGGATGCTCCAGGCACATGCTCTTCCGGGGGCGTACCTGTAGGCACCTTTGTCATCAGTGAAGACTGTGATCAGGGGTGAACTTGCCCCCTTCTCGCTGATGACGATCTCCACTCCCTCCAGCTCTGGGTGGATCTGGCCTTCCAGAAACAAGCCTACCTTCCCGTGGATCTCAATCAACTTCCCTGGACAGCTTTCTAAGTAAGGAGGAAACAAAAGAACGGACTGGAGCTGCCGTGGGAGGGGAGGCATTCAGCTGCGGTTTTCTTGTCAAGAAGAGCCGAGAACTGACATATTCAAGATGAGAAGCTTGGGCTGGGAGGATGGATCAGTAAGTAAAAGGTGCTTGCTGTACAAGCACGACGCTCATTAATCTCCAGCAGCTATGTAAAAAGACAGGTATAGCCACATGCACCCGGCACTGGGAGACACTGTAACCCTGGCCCAGGAGGATCACTGTTTGCTGGCCACAGCCAGTCTCCAGGTTCAGTGAGAGATCCTGTCTCAAAGGAATGAGGCAGAGAGCAACAGACGAAAGCACCTGATGTCGTTTTCTGAGAGGTGCTGCTTCATCTTGGAACCCAATGAGAGAAGGGGAGGGGGGAGAACACTTCCCCTCAGAAAGCAGTACTTCCAGCATCCTCAACTTTTTATTTTGTCTTTTTGAGACAGGGTCTCCCTGTAGCCCTAGCTGGCCTGGAACTCACTCTGTAGACCAGGCTGCCCTTGAACTCACAACCTGCCTCTGCCTCTGCCTCCTGAGTGCTGGGATTAAAGGCGTGCACCAACACGCCCGGCTAACATCCTCAATTTCTAAACACACAGCACACAAATGTCCACAGCTGAACAGACCCATAAGACTGGGAAAAGCTACCAGTGGCCAAAACACGAACACTCCACGAACAATCACTACAATCATCTGCTTCCAGAAAAGACCATCTCTCTACCTGTGGAACAGGAAAACCAAAGCCATCCAGACACAGCAAGATTAAGGCTTGAATTTGGTAACCGGTGATTTGGCTTTTCCTACACCTTTTGGGTCAATCTGATGTCAAAGGAAACCAGGTCCTCTTCCAGCAAAAGAGAAAATAAAAACACCTCAAAAGTCACAAAAGTTACTTCTCCTTAGATCACTCATTTATCTATCCATGCATCCTCCACTATTTATTCATCCCCATCCATGTATTTTTCCATCTATCCCTGTATGCATGCATGCATCCATCTCTCTATCCATGTACTCATCCATCCATCCATCCATCCATCCATGCATCCATCTATCCATCCATCCAAGCATGCATCCATTCATCTGTACTGAACCGTCATCATCCATCCCTCCATCCATGTATTCCTCTATGCATCCATCCTTCAATTCATGTATTCCTCTATGTGTCTATCCATCCATCTATCCATGCATGTATCCATCCACCCCTCCAACCATGTATCCATGCATCCAATCATGCATGCATAAATCCCTCCAAGCCATCTGTCCCTACATCCATCCAATAGTGACATCCAGTCCCAAAGAGACTTTCAGGTAGCTTACAGACATGCCTGCACTCATGTAACACAAAACCCATTTTAAATGCAGGCAAAGAAGCAACTATGAAGGTGTAACACTGGCTCCCAGAGTGGACACATACCTCCGCTGACAGTGGCTTCCATGGACGGAGGATAAAACAGCAGCTCTTTAGATGAGGGTGTAACAGTGATTTTCTCTCCAGACCTGAAGGAGTCAGAACAGTCCGGGTTGGTCGGCTCTGTCCCTCCAGAGTGGAGGGTGTGGTTCAGAAAAGCTTGAGCACTTACCGGGCCCAGTAGGAGAAGTCATAGGAGAAGGGGCCCTGTAGCTCATCTACCATCTCTTGCCCAGGAGGCTTGGCCCTGTCTTCTTCGCCCTCTTTGCCATTCTTCTCCCTCTCCTGCCTGCGGGTCTCGATCTCTGCCAACTGCTGTTCCCTTCGAAGCTCCTGGGCCGACTTGAGAGGGCCCAAGACCAAGGCCGGCTCACTGTCTATGGAAGACCTGGGAGAGAGGCAGAGGCAGCTGCAGGATCCAGTGCTCATCCCTGACGGCATGGAACCCTGATATTCCCACACGTGGGGAGAGAGCCTGGTCTGAGGTCTGGTGAGGATGGGCTTGGCAAGAGGACAGTGAGAACAAGATCTTCAGGGAGAGAGATCACTCAGTATTCAAGAGCCAGGAAGGAAATCAAGAAGCCTAGGGCAGAGGATTCTTTGAAGGGACAGATGGGTCAGAGAGGTCAGAGGCCACCCCGAGGACGTTGAAGCATTTTGACCCCTGCTGCCCTCTAGGTGTGACTGGTGGCATAGGAAGCACTGGCGTTTTCAGGGGAGTCAGAGCTGATCCCAAGCTAACAGGATCACTCTGGCTCTTGGGGCAGGGGTGGGGGGTAGAGGGGCATGCTGTCCTGAGGTAGTATCTGGGACAGGGACAAGAGGCTGCTACACAGGCCCAATCCTGCCATCACAGTGAGAAAGCCAAGTACCTCATGAGACGGTAAGAGGCTGTGGATACACTTTTTTGTTGTTGTTGTTCTTTTCGAGACAGGGTCTCCCTGTAGCCCCAGCTGGCCTGGAACTCACTCTGTAGACCAGGCTGGCCTTGAACTCACAAAGATCCGCCTGCCTCTGCTCCCAAGTGCTAGGATCAAAGGTGTGCACCACCACGCCCAGCAATGGATATATTTTTATCATAAAACCGAAAATCTGTTGGCTGGAACAGGGGTGCAAGAGACAGAAAATCAAGAAAGAGCAAAAAGATGGGCACTTCCCTGGGCCTCTGCAGGCTCCACTCCCGGCTTAAGCTCCCCCTCTTGAGCCTCTCTGGTCTCTTCTACACTTATCACCCGGTGGGGGTGGGGGCCCTCAAGTCTTCTACTTAAACTATGACAATGGTGTCATAAATAAAATCCTCACCACAGCCAGGTCCCTGCCAGCCTGCCCTCCCACACAGTCCAACCAAGCTCAAACTCAAAGCATTCGTCACAGTTACAAATTTACGGTTCCATGTCTGCCTTCCTGAGAGACCCTGACCATTCTCAACAGCACTGATATACATCAATATCCTGGCCAGGGGAGCCACAGACGTGTAATCCCAGCTACACAGGAGGCTGAGACAGGAGAACTGTGAGTTCAGGGGCTGTCTGTCTGGCCTAAAAGCAAGTTCAAGGCCAGCTTGTTCAACCTGACTGAACCTCTGTCTCAAAATGAAAACAAAAGGGTAGGGACATAGCTCAGATATAGAACATCATGTACCACGTGCAAGCCCTTGGGTTCTGAGTTCAATACCTACTACTGCTAAGTAAATAAAATAAACCACAAAGTTTCCTATGTGTATGTTCTCTCCACTGATGACAGACACACAAACAAGGGGTAGGCAGAAGCTAGAGTCGGGCTGGAAAGGCAAAGCCAGCATTAACTAGAGAAAGGAAGGAGCGAGTTCCAGTCTATGTGACAGAGAAAAAGTCATGTGGCCAAATCTTTCATTTCTTGTAAAAACTGGGATGGCTGATGAACCCCACCACAGAAAATCTACTCAGAGGTGACACTGACGTGAGTATGGCCCTCAGCACACCCTGCTTTCCAGCACCTTCTCTGGCCCTTCTATGTCAAGAGCCACCTCTATTTCCTAAGCTTTCAAGAAAAGGTCTAAAGAAAAATAGGTTTTTTTTAATTTGTGACAACACTTGAAGTACAATGAGCAAACCCCAAAGGTGTCCCCCTCACCCCCTGCAAAGAAGTATACAGAGTTCAAGTGAAAATGCAAGACATGGACTCATGCTGTCAGGACGCTTTTCCTAACCCCTAGTCAACACTTAAATCATAAAGAAAGGGATCCGGGCTGTTGTGAATTTATGGCTGTGTCATTAAGTATAAGAGAGGAAAAGCCACTGGTACACACACTAGAGATAAGAAATCACAAACCATCTCTGGAGTCTATTAGCAACCTCCCCAGGCTGCCTGCGCCATCCCCACCCCCAGCCCACCAAGGAGCCAAAGAAGCTTGTCTTACTTGATAGTCACCGTGACATCCATCATCCTGTCAGTGGTGATGGTTCCAAGGACATGGTGGCGGATGGCTGTCAACGTCAAGATACTGGGTGAAGACCTATGAATCAGAGAAGCGGAGACACACTAGGAGTGCCGCCTAGTCGGAGGAGAACCTGTACCGCCGTGGGCAGCCTTCCCCACCCTGAAACACAGCAATGAAGTAACCGCCGTGGGCAGCCTTCCCCACCCTGAAACACAGCGATGAAGTAACCGCTGGGCAGCACCCAAGAGTAAGTTAATTGCACCTCTAAAATGTTACACACCATTTCCACCAGATCCCACATGCAACTGTAAAAACAGCAACAGGGGTGGAGACGGCTCAGCAGTTCAAGATCACTGACTGTGCTTCCACGGGACTACAGTTCCCTTCTCAGCACCCACATGGCAACTAACTGTCCCTAACTCCAGTCCCAGGGCATCCAATGCCTTCTTCTTGGCCTCCAGGGACACTGTACACACACAATATACTTATGTGCACGCAGTAAAACACTCATACACATAAAATAAAAATAATAAATATTTAAAATAAACAAACAAACATGGCAGGCTTGAGCTGGACTCTCCAATCAGCTGGGCTAGAAGGTTGACAAAGACCACGAGCAGCCATTTTACAGCACGGCCTTCTAGCCTGAACCAGATTTTTTCTTTTTTTCTTATTATTGGCAAGGGTTACCCATACCCCAGCACACGCAGGGTCAGAGGACAATTCTGTGAGTGAGTGCTCTCCTACCTTTACCCAGCTTCCAGACTTTGCACTCTGGTCTCCAAGCCCTCACCACCCATGAGTTTACACTAGGGAAGGAGACTGTCTCCATCTTCCTCAGCAACTTATCCAAATACCCTAAAGCCTTATCTAGAACCTCACTTTAATGTCTACCCTTGCCTCTTCCAGGAAAAACAAAACAAACAAAACAGAACAAAAATGTACCTTTATGTTCAGAAATAAAGAGACAATACTCATCTTCCCCTCCCCCAGACTGCAACACAAGCACCACATAACGCTGTCTCTAACTCACGTGTCATAGGTGTAGAAGGCTTGCTCAAACCGGTGGCAGGATCGAGGGGTCACTTTGTACACACCTGCACAGGAGATCAGAAGCAATTTTAGAGTGGAATGGATCACATTTAGCCATTCCAACATTTGAAACCTGAAGGCAGCACATCTCATTTGAAAGCTCAAACGTATTACAGCTCTGCAGTAATAGGACAGGAACCAGGAGCAGGCTACTTGGCTGTGGATGACCCCACATTCACTGGCTATAATTCAGCAGCTCCTGGCTACACCTGCAGACTGAGTGAACATGCACACATCTACCAAGGAACAAGAAGCACATCTCTGCAAATTACATTGCAAGTTATTTCTCAACTTCAAAGACTGTTAAAAAGCCACAAGATAACCATGACAAACAGTCCTGAAAACGAGCAGGAAGCACAAAACAATCACAGAATTAATACGAGTGCCAGCCTGCAGAGGACAACAGCCACGTATGGCCCAGCTCCCATGCACTGCAGGGTCAGTCAGTGCAAGGAAACAGGCAGGAAGCCTTACCCCCTAGGGTCACGTACCAGTACTCTGGTCAGACTCCTACAGAAACCTCAACAGCCTTCACTGTTCTCACCGCCTGAACATGTCTCAGAGAGAGGCCACCAGGGGACATGCTGGACTTTGTCCACACAGACCACACTGAGCTCCTACTCCACTCAGTGCCTCCAGGGGAGTGTGGCACACAATGGGGAGGAGCAGGCTAGCCTCGCCTCCAGGGATTTACCATCCGCAAAGAGAGGTACTGGGGGGAGAGAAAGGAGGCCCGGTGGGTCCAAGAGCTGTACTCCCTGGCATCAACACAAAGCGGGGCTGGGGGCAGAGTGGGCATGTGCAATCACAGGACTGGCTAGAGGCTCCAGGAATGTGGCCAGCCTGGGGCAAAAACCAAACTGTCCCAGCCTCCCTTGTGGCAGCAGTGTCTTTGGGACAGTCCTGGCCAGTAAAACATGAGGTTTCTGTGAGTTGGAGCATGGAACAATGGTGCCCCACACACTCCTCATATTCCTGGCTTAACACAGGCCACATGGTCATGCTGAATCCCTGAGAAGAAATCCATGAACAAGGCCAGAGATATACCAGCACAAACATCTACCCAGCACAGCACCTACACAGCACTAACATCTACCCAGCACAGCACCTACACAGCACTAACATCTACCCAGCACAGCACCTACACAGCCCTAATATCTACCCAGCACAGCACCTACACAGCATTAACATGTACCCAGAGCTACAGCTACACAGTAGGATGGCTGGCTGCATTTCCCACTGGGCCATACTTAAGGCCCAGCTACATGGGTTTGCCACCTACAGCAAAGATATCCAATGTACACAGAAGGCAGCCTGGCTAGAGTGAAGACCAGACTATGGGCCTGCGCTACCCAGGGGTATAGGATTCTGAGAATCAAGAGCTGTCACAGAATTACTCACAAGGAAAATGCAACGTAAGACCACCATGCTGCTGGATGTGGTGATGCACACCTGCAGTCCTAGCGCTTAAGAGGCTGAGACAAAAGACTTTCAAATGAGGACAGCCTGAGCTACAGCGTGAGTTCTAAGCCAGTCTGAGCTACATAACAAGACCTGGCCTCAAAAGACCAGCCTGAGATGCAGCTGCACACCTTGGGAGTATCGGGCCTCGGGCAGGGTGGTGTAGATGTCAAGTAAAGTGTATCTCAGGAAAACAATTTGTAGTTTCTTAAAAGAAAGAAATGTAAATTTACCAAGTGATTGAACGATCCCACTCTGAAGTATCTAAACAAAAAAATGAAAACACATGGGCACAAAAACTCGTATATGGTTCACAACCATGTTAACCAGAACAGTCAAAAGACAGAACCAGTCTTCACGTGCCTCAACTAGCATACAGCCACATAGAAAGTGACAAGTGCACACAATGGAGTGTTAGCCAACAGTAAAAAGACCCAAAGTACTGAAATAAGCCATAAAGTGGTTCAACTTCAAAACCATGTTACTTGTAAGGAGTCAGACAAAAGAACAGATCAGCTTCCAAGAGGGACAGAAAGTCAACAGCTGCCAGGCCTGGGGCTGGGAACAAACTGGCTAATGACAGAACATTCAAGATGAAAGGACTTGGGGTCTTTGCCTGGCACCAATCCAAGCGACCAGGACACCTGTCAACACCATTCCCTCTAGAGGGAAGACATAGGAAAACAAGAGTGTACTAAGACCCAAACTGACAGGTGATACAAACTGACCCGGGTGGGGATGAGGCCTTCAAACCATGGCTGGCCTTGCCCTCCCACCCCCAGGCCCACAGGCAACCCCAAGAGCCCCCAGCACCACACCTGGCTCCATGTTCCTGCCCACCCCCCAGCCCCACAGCTGGCCCCATGTGTCCATTCTCAAGCTCACCGGGCTTAGACAGGCAGAAGCGGTTGACTCCTCGAGAGAGGTTATAAATCCCCACATTCTCGGGTCCGTTTCCATCCTGATGAAACTCCTACAGGGCCAGAGCCAACATGGTGACTTACAGAGGGGACAGAGACACCACGATGATTAATAATATTCCTGTTTCTGAACCAGTCATCTGTTTCTTCCATTAATCATTTGGGCAGTTGGGTGCCATGGGAGAATTAAAACCTTCAAAAAACTTCCAATCAAACTGTGCTGTTTGCATTCAATAAGCTCATATTTACTGAGTATCTGCTACTAGATGATGGAGGGCTGTGCCCTGGGAGGCAGCCACATGGCTGTTCCTAGGGTAGGGTGTTAACTTTTAATTTGGGAAATGGGAAAATCAACATGTCAACAAAGACATGAGTAGTTGGAGCTAGGCGGTGACAGAGGCAGATGCCAGAACTGAATAACAAGACCACAGTGGAGCATTCTTCAGCACTGGTCTGAGCTGAGGCCTCAGTGAGATGAATACCCCTGCATTTGAGATTGCCCTCTAGGCAGAGGACTAAGCATGTGTAAAAGCCTGGTACCACCAAGTCTGGGTGGGACCAGGACAGCCAGTGTTGCTGAGCACACGGAGCCAGCAGACGGTGGGGTGGGAGCACAGAGGACCAAGGATCTTCCTGGCCTTCCTTAGAGAACAGAGATCTGAATCCACAGGCCCCAGAAACAACTGCAGGGCTCATGGAGAGGAACATCTGCTTATTCTCAACTGTATACCAACCCATCCCTGTAATAAAGTGGCTACTTCAGTGTCTGTAGCAGCTGAGGCAGTAGGCAGGCTGCAGTTTCTCTAGTGTCACAAGCAACCATGTCACTGGTTTCTCTGTTGGGATCTTGTGAGAATAGCTTTAAACTTTGTAACAAGCCTTTAGAAATGGGAATCATACATGGACTTGTAAGCCAAGTTAATCCTATGTACTCCTAAGAAAAACAATGTAACGGGTCTTGTACAGATGGGAGTCCCCATGTAATTCAAGCGGAGCTGAACTCAAGGTTTTACTCCCATGCCAGGCTCATTACCTGTGACTCAGATATGCCTCTGACTCAGAACAAAGTGTTGCTAAGATATGACCATGATGATGTTGAAAGCAACAAAGACATTGAAAACAATATCTCTCACACAAATATTGGAAGCCACATGTGGGCATAGGTTGATGACATCTGTTTGCGGCTTTGTGTACTGTTCTGAGTCAGCAGGGTCAAAAAACAACTTCTTCCATTATAGAACTGTTAGCAATGATTGTCACCACCATGCTTGATATGCTGGTCAATAAATGTGAGAAAATCCCTTTATTCAACACAGAGTTTTGAGAGAACGTTCTGAAAGAAATCAGAATACCTTAGAACAGACTGGGCCCACCCATGGTCAACTACTCAACAGTGAAGTTACTCATTCACATGGCATCACAGGATCTGACAGTGACATCTGCTACTACTTGATGTCAAGAAATTACAGAAAACTCATGAACAAACCACAGATATTTCTTTCTCTAGAATCCTCAGCAGACAGATCTAGCCAATAAGAGAACAGTCTAGGCCTGGTGGCACTGGCCTATGACCCCAGTGATTCAGCTAGCCTGGGCAACTCAACAACACTGTGTCAAAAACTAAAAGTAAAAAAAAAAAAAAAAAAAAAAAAAAAAAACCTAAACTAAAAGTCGGAAAAAAAGGGCTAGGGTACACTCAGTGATAAAGTGCTTGCCTAGCTTGTTTGAGGCCCTGGGTTTGATCCCCAGCATTGTAAAAACAAAAACAAAACCAGAGAGAAATAGAAACAGCTCTGTCTTCAGAAGAAAGTTCTGTCCTGGAGACACTTAGCCATACTTAACAAATAAGAGCAAGGTATGCCAAGGAGACTCCCTGAAACCCAAGAAGTGGGCACCAGGATCCCTACACTGAGAGGGAAATAAAAGTGAACTCACAGCATGCACCCGACCACACTCACTGCTCCTCATCTGCCAGCCAGGGTCAGAGCAGGCAGGACAGTTAACACGAGCCCTGAGGACGCCTGCACTAACGTGTGGGACTAGGGGACTGGAGGGTAGAAAGGGAAATCTGGCTTGACTGTCATGAAATTCTTGCTATGCCAGGCTCTCTCTCTATGCAATTCCTATAAGCCAAGCATTCTTTTTTTTCTTTTCTTTTTTTTTCTTTTTTGAGACAGGGTCTCCTTATAGCCCCAGCTGTCCTGGAACTCACTCTGTAGACCAGGCTGGCCTTGAACTCACAGAGATCCACCTGCTTCTGCCTCCCAAGTGCTAGGATCAAAGGCATGTGCCACCACGCCTGGCTTAAAGACGGTTCTTAGCCATCATGTGGGTGCTGGGAATTGAACCCAGGTCCTCTGCAAGAGCAGCCGGTGCTCTTAACCACTGAACCATCTCTCCAGGCCCTAAGCCAAGCATTCTTTTAAATTTTGTGTGTGTGCTCATGTGCATGCATTATGCAGACAAGTGTGCACAATACACCTGTGGAGGACAAAAGACAACTTTTAGAAGTCAGTTCTTTCCTTCCACCCAGGGATCAAACTTGGGTCATCAGGTTAAATGCCTTAACCAGCTGGGCCATCTCAGCAGCTCCACTGGGCCTTCTTCCAGACCCTTCAGAAGCAGTGCATACCAGAGTAATGGCGTGTGAAAGAGAGCAGCGTAGCATGTAGCCTGTCTGCCGGAACTCCACACCAGACACGTCGTCCTCTAGAACGTCCACCTCCAGACTCTTGTTCCTCCAGCACCAATCCTCATGAACGATGCTTACTGCAGAGCAAATACCAGAGGGTCATGGGCTAAGCCTGCCACCCACTCCCACCACCAGAAAATGGAAACACAGCTGTAAAAGTGTGTGAGTGTGTGTGTATGTATATACACATACATGTTCAGAACACTGTTGTTACTGCTAAAGAAAAACTGACACCAGTGGCCACCAAATGGGCTGGAAAGACCAGACGCCGAGTGAGGGGTCAGCAGACCAGACGCCGAGTGAGGGGTCAGCAGACCAGACGCCGAGTGAGGGGTCAGCAGACCAGACGCCGAGTGAGGGGTCAGCAGACCAGACAGACACCGAGTGAGGGGTCAGCAGACCAGACAGACACCGAGTGAGGGGTCAGCAGACCAGACAGACACCGAGTGAGGGGTCAGCAGACCAGACACCGAGTGAGGGGTCAGCAGACCAGACAGACACTGAGTGAGGGGTCAGCAGACCAGATACCAAGTGAGGGGTCAGCAGATCAGACAGACACTGAGTGAGGGGTCAGGAGACTTTTTATATACTTTTTTTCCCCCAGTCTTTTCGAGACAGGGTCTCCCTGCAGCCCCAGCTGGCCTGGAACTATGTAGACCAGGCTAGCCTTGAATTCACAGAGATCCAACAGCCTCTGCCTCCAGAGTACTGGGACCAAAGATATGTGCCACTGTACCCAGTGAGAACTTATTTTAATGTTTATTTTCTTTTCCTTTTTGTTCATATGAGGTCTTGAAATGCAGCCCTGAGCAACCTTGAACTCCAGCACTCAAAGCCATCTTTCTGCCTCAACCTCCCTGAACTTTGGGTCTGTGCAAGCACACCAGTTCCTTTGCTGCCCTGTGGGTCTGGACTACTGGACCCATGCACGGGCAGCTAGCTAGTCTGTAAGCACATGAGCATGGCTGGATACCTTGGAAACTACACCAACAGCCAGTCAGTCTTTCTGGGCTGGAGTCTGCCAACTCCTGTGGCCCAGAAAACACAAGCCCCGGAGATGGAAGTCTACTTTCCATGCTATCCCCACCCACAGCTGCAAGCTGAGCTTTGAAAACCCATGTAGGGGACTGGAGAGATGGCCTAGCAGTTAAGAGCGCCGACCGCTCTTACAGAGGACCCGGGTTCGATCCCCAGCACCCACATGGCGGCAGAAAACCGTCTGAAACTCCAATTCCAGGAGAACTCCAGTTCCAGGGGAATCCGACACCCTCTTCTGACCTCCTCGGTATTGCACGAGACGGGTGCACAAACCTGCATGCATACAGTACATTCATACACATACAGAAATAAATAAAATTAAATTTAAAAAAATTTTTAAAAAAAAAAGAAAAGAAAGAAAACCCAGGTAGTACAGGAAAGGGCTAGCCTGAGGACAGGAAAGGGTCCAGCACAGGCTGGCACCTCCTCCCCTCCAAATACCTGACTCTGTTTATTCTCATTTTCTGGAGCAAGGCTATTTCACAGATGAGAAAACCAAGGGTAGGGGAAGGAGTGAC
Organism: Rhizomys pruinosus; assembly: GCA_009823505.1. Taxonomy (NCBI): domain Eukaryota; kingdom Metazoa; phylum Chordata; class Mammalia; order Rodentia; family Spalacidae; genus Rhizomys; species Rhizomys pruinosus. The sequence goes on from VZQC01006754.1 coordinate 4,511,003, forward strand.
TGGCCACGGGCACTCTGGAGCTGAGTGGCAGACAACCTGAGTGGAATTACCTCACATCTTCCCTTCTAGCACTTCGAGAAAAATGGTCTAAGTGAGGGTGCCCTCCACAAGGCGGATGCAGAGGTGGGCCTCCTTGACAAGTGGCTCTACTGCAGAGCCAGCACTACAAAATGGACAGTGAAGGTCAAGGTCACAGGGCAAAGTTCCCAAGAAAGGTCTACACTGTGACACAATGGAGGATGAGCTTGGGTTCACAGCCAGTGTCCCCTCCATCCTTACGTTTGTACTTCCCGGGCAGCACACCATCAAACGTGAAGGTCATGGAGTTGACTGTGCCAGAGAGCTGGAGGCTGCGCTTCTCACTCTGGCGGCTCAGAGACTGCAGTGTCACCAGCAAGTCACCGCAGGTATCTGCAGAGGAAAGACAAGAGGGCCTTGTGTGACTGCCATCCCAAATCCCGATGAGCACCTGAGCACCTGGCCCACGCCTGCTGCCCAGGAGCTCCCAAGAGCAGCTCCAACCAAGCCCATTCAAAACCAAGGTGGTGTCCAGTCCCAGGTCACCACAAGGCCATAGTCAGCAGCAGGCAATGGCATGCTAGCAGAGAATAAGGCCCATTGTACTGAAAGCCACTGCTCAATCCAGGGAGAAGGAAGGGAGCAGCAGACTTTGCAGAGCTCCCACCCAGACAGGACAGGATGGTAGGAACACTTGTGGTACTTTGAAGGGGTACACAGGAGCTGAGGGCACAATGGCACAGTCACACCAGCACAACAACACTGTAGGGGTACACAGGAGCTGAGAGCACAATGGCACAGTCACACCAGCACAACAACACTGGCCCCAAGGCCAGTCCCCGTGCTCTAAGACCTGCTCCAAGGCTAACTAACACCCAACAACTTGCTCAGTCCGCACAGTCCAAGGAGGTACACATATGAGAGTATGTTCCCGGCCAGCTGAGGTTAGAGGGAGATCGTGCCTCGTAAAATTAAATGAACAGAAGCAGAGGGAGATTACATAACTGGCCCCAGGTCACACAGCTAGTGGGAAAGCCCTGAGTCTGCTTCCAGAATCTATGGCAACAATGACAGGACCATATTTAAACCCCTCTAAAGACCTCAAGAGGAGCAGTATACTCATTTTACAAAAAACATGAGGCTTGCTGGGGTGTCACAGTCCATACCTGTAATCCCAGAACTTGGGAGTTAGAGCCAGAAGGTTCAGTACCATCTGCAGCTTCAAAGCAAACACTACTAGGACCTGGTCTCAAAAAAAGAGGAGGGGCAGGGAGGGCTGGCGAGATGACTCAGTTAGGGAAATGTCTGCCACACAAACATAAGGACCTGAGTTCAAATCCCTGAACTCTTATGAAAAGCTGGGCATGTCAGCACACCCTTGTCACCCTAACACTGGAGACAGACAGACAGGGAGGGAGGCAGATCCCTGAAGCACTTTGTCCAGCCAGCCTAGCCAAACTGATTAGCTTCAGGTTCAGTGTGAGACCTTGCCACACAAAGTAGAAAGGTGGAGGGGGTGGAGAGATGGCTCAGTACTTAACAGTACCAGGCATAGTGGAGCACGTCTTTAATCCCAGCACTCAGGAGGCAGAGGCAGATGGATCTCTGTGAGATCAAGACCAGCCAGTTCTACTAAAGAAGTTCAGGGCCAAGAGGGGCTACAGGGAGACCCTGTCTCAAAACAAAACAAAACGAAGCACTGGCCGCTCTTCCAGAGACCTATATGGAGAATTAACAACTGACTCTAACTCCAGTTCCAGGGGATCCAATGCCCCCTTTGGTCTCCACTGGCATTATACGACATGTGTGCACTAACGTATATGCGGGCAAAATACTCATACACATAAAAATAAACTAAATATATAAAAAGATAGCAAGAGGAGGCAGGTATGGTGGCACACACCTTTAATCCCAGTACTTGGGAGGCAGAGGCAGGCAGATCTCTCAGTTCAAGGCCAGCCTAGTCTATATATGGAGTTCCAGGCCAGCTGATGTTACAGGGAGATCCTGCCTCAATAAAATTAAATGAATAAATAATAAAAGAGAAAACTGGGGCTGCAGGTGACGCTGACTGTGCATGGGACTACTGGGAAGTGACCATCTACAGGAGTCTTGGCACCCCTCAATGGCTTCGCAGGAGCAGCAGCTTCTCATCACCCCATTTGGGAACACCTGCTCCCAGCTCTTCCCCTCTGACCTCTCAGAACAGCAGTTCTTGCTTTCAGATGACACCTTACCCAAACAGGAGACTTTCCCAGAGACAGATGCCAAAAACTGCACAAAGGCCACGTCCATCACAGGCCTGTCGGTCACAGTGAGAAGGACCGTCTGTGGTTTCAGCCTCAGCCCGGCTCTGCTCTCGGCCTCAGGCACCATCACCTGGAGAAGAGGGAGAGCCACTAGAGGCTGAGGGAACAGCTCTTCCCGCAGCCCACGATGCACCAGAACCTCCACCTAGACTCAGAGCTAAGCAGACTATGAAGGACAAAGGTTTGTTCTCAGCCCCGTTGTGTAATCACAGCAGATCGACCCAGAAGTAGTGGCACAGGGCTAAGCCAGACATGGTAGCACATGCGTGCAATCCAGCACTCAGGATGCTGGATGAAGGAGGAAATGAAGAAGGGCCGGGTGTGGTGGTGTACGCCTTTAGTTCCAGCACTTGGAGGCAGAGCCTCCTGTGAGAATGAGGCCAACCTGGTCTACATAGTGAGTTCCAGGCAAGCTGGGGCTGGGGCTATAGGTGGGAGACCCTGTCTCAAAATAGCTCTACTGTACTTACAAAAGTGTGCCCAACATAGGCCTCCAGAGGGTCTGTGGAATTAAGTCATTTCCCTCTTCCATGCATTTACTTTCCTGTGCTGCTCTGTTTGAGATAAGACTATACAGCCCAGGGTAGCCCAAAACTCATTCTTCTTGCTTCAGCCTCCAGAGTGCTGGGTTTACATAGCTTCATACCATCCCATCTGGCTTCCTCCTTTAACTATGTTCCTTATCAGGCTCAGAAAAGGGTGGAAAAGGGGAGCCAAGCCCTATTTTATTCCTAGCAAGGAGGGCCTTCTGGAATTTCCCATCACCATACTTGCAACAGGGCCTCTAGTGGTCTCTAGCATGGCCATCTCCAGACAGCTGGCAGATACCTAACCACACACTGTCAGGGCAACTAGGGATAATCTTACTGTAGGAACTCTGTGACCCCACAGAGGGAGAGACCCCAGCCTAGGGGGCACTCCAGGCCTCCCTTGACTGGTGAACCAGGTACACAGAATGGGTCTTCCATCACTAGCTATCTTGTCATCTGCTCACTCAGCCCAGCTGAGCTCAGACCTGCCCCCTTGCAGGGAAACTCCAGGATGAGGGAATTGGAGGTAAAAGTTGCCTTTGCTTTCCTCCTGGCCTCATAGAAATTCTAGAGCCAGGGGTCCAGGAAGGTACGGGGGGGGGGGTACGACGGGGGACGGGACAGGATGGGACACAGGACTGTTCCTAACTCCCAGCACAATGGAAAGACAGACAGCTGCCTTGCTACCAAGCCTGTAGGCTCCATTCACACACGGGAAGAATACTTCACAGTAAGAAGCCAGCAACTGGAATGTTCTGTCTTATACCCCACTCTAGCTCACTAGTCTTTGGGAAAGATGTCACTTTTTCTCCAATACTACGTGTGTGTGCATCCCAGAAGCCATCCACCTTTTCTTTTTTTCTTCTGAAAGGATCTCACTGGCCTGCAGTTCACACAATAAACTAGGCTGACTGGCCAGTAAAGCCTCAGGAATCTACCTGTCTTGCCAGCATACCTGGCTTCTACATGGGTGCTAGGGATCAAACACAGGTCCTCAGGCTTGCATTGCATAGTAAGCCCTTTACCGACTGCACAACCTCCTCAGCCCTCCAACATTTTAAACCAAACACAACTCAATTGTACCTGGACTTTGTAGGTCCCTGGTTTTGCTTTAAAGCAAAATGATCCATGAGCATCCGTATCCACAGTGACCAGAGACTTGTCCTTGTCTTGAGAGGACAGGACCACCTTGTATCTGTTCATCTGCTTGCTGGTGTCAGGGGAGCGGATGATGGATATCTGGCCGCAGACGCTGAATCTGCAACAAGAGGCTCATTTGTAGGCTTATCTGGTCTATCAAGGCCAGAAAAATACAATGGGTAAGAACCCCTGGATACTGGATGGTTCAAGAGGATGACTACAGTGCTAAAGAATGAGCTAAATCAATGACCCTCATTTGTGCTTTGGTGCAACAATTGATACAAATAGAATATTCCTATGCTATGTTGGGCCTGGTTTTGTTTTGTTTTTGTTTTTTTATTTAATTTATGTGTATGAATGTACTGTCTGCATGTAGGTTTATACACCCATGTCGTGCAATGCCACAGAGGTCAGAAGAGGGTGTCAGATTCCCCTGGAACTGGAGTTCTCCTGGAATCAGAGTTTCAGACGGTTCTCAGCCGCCATGTTGGTGCTGGCCATCTCTCCAGCCCCCTGGCCTGGTTTATGTTTAATATCTAATGCTAATATTTGAGTATTTTATAGAGGTGAAACTGGTTGGAGACATACCCCACACACCTGCAGGAACAAAGACAGGAAGTAAATTCTGTAAGGAGGGGTACCAGAGCCAGGCATAAAATCTTTACAAGCTTAATGGTTAAATGAAACATAGCAGTGAAGGAGGACTGTGGTACCAGTAGGGGAGCAATCTGTCTAAACATCCAGAAAGTATGACACAGACATTTGTGCCTGTCCCTTTGGATAAATGCCCTACCTCTAAATTTTGCTTTATAGTTAGGTGAGACATAGGGGTGGATAATAAGAGCTTTGGTATCAGTTATGAGCTACTTTAACAAGGAGCTGCTGGCTAGGGGGCCCTAAAAGCCCCCTAAAACAAAGGCTATTTGCCTGCAATGTTGGGGTACATGCAAAAAAGAGGTGGTAAGACCCTACTGCCAAAGATGTCATGTTAACATTAAAAAGAAAAATTATATTGAGACTCGCCCTGCAAATGGACAGTTGGTTTTCATGGTGCCAGAGAGTGTTGTGCACATTGCACATCACTGGAAGGTAATGGTGTCCTGAGTAAGATTCCTCAGCTACACCTCACTTGCCTGGAAACGATGCAGTTAGTGGCAGCCTGATACCAGTGCACCCCAAAGATTTAATTTGCTATAGCCATGCTTGAGACCATAAGGGATAGCACATGGCTGATACCATAAGCTTGTACCATAGTGACTAAAAGATGTTATAGGCCACAATAAAAAATTTCTTGTCATCTCTTTACACAAAAGCTGCAGTTCCTAGATTAATATATTATCTAAACATTTGTGTCTGTACCTACAATGTAATCTGTCATGATAATTAATGTCTAAGTACCTGTACTTCTTGCTATTTGTGTTTTATTAGTGGAATTAAGAAAGGGACCCCCATAAAAATAAAATTAAATTAAAAAATTTAAAAAACGGGCATGGTGGTGCACACCTTTAATCCTAGCACTTGGGAGGCAGAGGCACGCGATCTTTGTGAGTTCAAGGCCAGTTTGGTCTACATAGCAAGTTCCAGGACAGCTGAAGCTAGATGGAGACCCTGTCTCAAAAAGAACCAAAAGAAAAAAAAAAAAAGGAAGGGACCCTGGATGAGCTCCCAACCCATTGAAAGCAAAGTCTGGATAGACCCAAGAGTCCAACATGTCACTTCAAAAATAAAAAAAGGACTGTTTCACTTCTCCCTCTCTCACCCCTTTCCCCAAGGCCTAGGGACAACTTGCAGAAGGGGGGGGGGGGTGCCGCAGAGTATAAGGGCTGAGGAGACGGGGTAAAATGTGAGATTACAGCAAATACAGACTGGACTTTCATTTGGTCAGCATAATTGTGCAGGCCTTTCCAGCTAGACTTGAGACTACAAATATTCCCCATCTGTATAAAATTGGACACAGATGTTTTCTAATTGGGTTCCTGTGAATGTTGCTTGTATTACTGGTTAGTTTTCTTTGTATTAAGTTTTTATTTGGGCATTAGTCTTAGTACTTTTTAATATTTATTTTTTATGTGTATGAATGTACTGTCTGCATGTAGGTTTGTGCACCAGTGTCGTGCAATGCCATGGAGGTGAGAAGAGGGTGTCGGACTCCCCTGGAACTGGAGTTCTCCTGGAATTGGAGTTACAGACAGTTCTTAGCCACCATGTGGGTGCTGGGGATTGAACCCGGGTCCTCTGCAAGAGCAGCTGGTGCTCTTAACCGCTAGGCTATCTCTCCAGCCCCTAGTCTTAGTATTTTTACAGACGAGTCATGGCCATTTCGGTTAGACAAAGGTAATTGACTACCTTTTTTTTTTTTTTTTTTTTTAATGTGTATGAATGTACTGTCTGCATGTAGGTCTATGCACCCGTGTTGTGCAATGCTGCGGCGGTCAGAAGAGGGTGTCGGATTCCCCTGGAACCAGAGTTACAGACGGTTCTCAGCCGCCATGTGGGTGCTGGGGATCGAACCCAGGTCCTCTGCAAGAGCAGTTGGAGCTCTTAACTGCTAGGCCATCTCTCCAGCCCCTTGACCACTATTTTTATGATATTATCTGAGCTTTTGTGGAAACTAATACAAAAAGGGCTATAGGCATATCTGGTTTGAGCTTAGGTATACATGGGCTAACATTTCCAGCCAGCGCCCCCCAGAGGCACAGATGAGGGTCACAGGACCTCTCTGTCTACACCCACTAATTGGGATGTGATGACACAAAGGTCTGGGATTGGTACCTGGGAGGTGACGTCACACTGCCTATATAATGGTCTGTAGCATATGAATAAAGCGACATTTTGTATTTGGATTTATACCCTGCCATGTGTCTGTGTGCTGTGCTTTCCTGCACATGCTTTCTGCATGGCTTGCCCCACCGTGAAAAGGACCAGGACTTACTTCACCCATTCACTGCATCAGGACCCAATGACAGCAGGACAGGCTCCTGTCAATCCCTAGACACAACCCTCAATGGCCTTCATGCCTGAGACCAACCAGTCTGGTGCAAGAGACAGACTGCACTTTGGAAAGCCACCTCCAGGAGGCAAAGAGGACCTCGCTCCTTCTACAACAGGGGCCAAGGGCAGACCCAGTGCCTGTATTCAGGGTGACATCTGGCAATCCCCCACTGCAGAAGCCATTTTCAGAAAATGTGCAGATAATAAAAACATTTCAGGTAATTGGATCACTGAGGTAAATGCAGTAGCCCTAAAAAAGGAAGAAACTGCTGCCTGCAAAATGGTGCCATTAACCAGGCCATAAAATGAAGCAGGTTACCAAAGACTGTTCCTCATTTGTGATCATATTCCATGCATTTGAGAGAGCAAACTGAGAGACTGTACAGAAAGAGTCATGAAGACTAAAAACACAAAGTTGGGTCAGGCGTGGTGGCGCATGCCTTTAACCCAGCACTCAGGTGGCAGAGGCAGACAGCTCTCTATGAGTTCAAGGCCAGCCTGATCAACCAAGAGAACTCAAGAACAGCTGGGGCTGCAGGGAGACGCTGTCTCAAAAAGACAAAAACAAAACACAAAGCTGGACCTGAACTCCTCAGGAGTTGGGAGCCACTCTCAACAAGGAGTAAGACTCCGATTTGAGCCTCCATAGGAACAAGTATGAGGTGCTGCACAGTATCCCTCGAGAAATACACAGAAGGCAGGGAAGTCACTGAGGAAAACCAACAAAGAGCAGGGACTGTCCTTGTTTCCCAGCTCCACATTGTGGTAGATGCAACAAGATCCCCAGCTGAATGCCCCTGCCTCTAACTCACTAATGGTCATATTTTCTCACCTTAAATAATCACTGGAGATAAACATCAGTTTCTGCTCTGGCAGTCTGGGAGTCTGACAATCACTAGCTATGCCAAATGGCGCAGAAACCTGCCTGTCTCAACCAGAAAACCATAGAAGGGAGACAGAACAGAAGAGACCAGAGTGTGGAGCCCAGGAATGAGCAAAGGTGCAGCCTGCTCTTTGGCACTGTCTACTAAAGAATTAACGAAGAGCTGGAGAGATGGCTCAGTGGTTAAGAACACTTGCTATTCTTCCAAAGGACCCAGGTTCGATTCCCAAAACCACATGGCAGCTAACAAACATCTGTAACTCCAGTTCCAGGGAATCCAATACCCTCTTTTAATGCTTCTATGGGCACTGAACACATATAGGTAAAACACTCTTACACATTTTTTTTTTTTTTTTTTTTTTGAGATAGGGTCTCCCTGTAGCCCCAGGTGGCCTGGAGCTCACTATGTCTACCAGGTTGACCTTGAACTCACAGAGATCCACCTGCCTCTGGCTCCAGAGTGCTGGGATTAAAGGCGTATGCCACCACACCTGGCTCACACAAAAATTTTAAAACAAAGTTAACAAGCTTCAGTCTATAGGCACTCTGGGTCCATCACCTGCTTCTGGTGGGTTGTACGTTCCTAAGTGGTTAAAAGAAAAAATAAAATCAGGACTGAGACAAGGCTCAATGCTTAAGGGCATTTGCTTCTCTTCCAGAAGACCTAAGTATAATTCTCAGCACCCACATCAGGCAGTTTACAACCACCTGTAGTTCTAGTTCTAGGGGATCTGATACCCTTTTCTGGCCTCCATGGGCACTTTGTACTCACACATGTATATAAATGCTCATACACACACACACACACACACAAGAATAAAAAATAAATCTTAAAAAAATCTTGGGTCAGCAAAATGGGTCAATTGGTAAAGGCACTTGCCACCAAGCCTGGCAGTCTGAGTTCAATCCCCAAGACCCATGTGATGGAAGGACACTGATTTTCAAAAGTTGTCCTCTGATCTCCACATGTGTGCCATGGCATACATATCTCTATAACAGAGACACACACAAAAATACAAAAAAAAAAAAAAAGAAAAGAAAAGAAATATTAATATGTTAAGAAGGTAAATGTGGGTTGGGGTGTACCTCAGTAGTACCGTGATTGCTCAGTATACACAAGGCACTAGGTTTGATCCCTGATACATCAAAAAGGTAAACAGACTAGGTTGGTCCCTAAGACCCCTCCAAAAATTAAGTTTTTTCAAAGATATTCAAGTGGCATTTTTCTTATTTTGGTCCAAATACACACACACACACACACACACACACACACACACACACACACACACACACTGACTGAATAAGAGGCCAGGGCCCCAGCAACCCAGGCCCATTGACTTTCTGTCTTTCAAATCCATCAAATTTCTTCTCTTGCCAGCACCCAGCTCTGAGTCACACCATCTCCTTCAGAGGACTACCACAGGCTCTTATCTATGTCCTCTACCACCACCCTGGCTTCCCGCCAACTCCTACCCACCCAGCAGCCAGGAAGAAAACAAAAGTCAAAGCTACAATCCCTATCACTCTTTTCCAACAAGAGCTGACCCTGCCCCAGAGGCACCACCACAGGCTGTGACCTCATCGCCCACCTCAAGGCACACTGGCTCAGCTCACTTTGTCCCATCTCCCCTCTGAGCATGATCCACCCTGCGTGGGAAGCCCTGTACTTTCTGACCTTGATCTTCCAAAGGCCTCATAGGATACCCCCTCCCCATCCCTGCACACACACTCCCCTAAAATCTCAGAACTTGCGGATCTCTTCCAGCACAATTCACAAACGTAAGCATATCTCTCTTTGGCCATCTCCCAGGTCTGCTGGCAGCCCCGTCCTTATTTCAGTCTGGTTCTTTGTAATGTCCTCCCTTGGCACAGTGCCTCACCCAGAACAGATGCACAAAAACATTTATGGGGGCTTAGGGGTAACTCAATGGCACAGTGCTTACCTAGCATACATTTCCCAACACATACACACACACAAAAAGAGAATAGCTTTTGAAAGAGACAGGGAAGGGAGGACTTGAATCCAAGAATTATTTTCTAAGGGCAATCTGCTTCCTCATCTCCTACCAATGCTGAACTAGCACTATAACCCTAACCTGCCTATTCACAGGAAGGGCCCAAACAGATCCTGGGGGACTCAGCCTGCAGGCTCCCTAGCTTTGGTGTTGAGCAGTAGCTTGTACCTAAGCCTGCTTAGGCTCCCAGTCTACCCCTTTAAAGCTAGCATTCCACTTCCAGTAAACTAGTCTGTGTCTACCCACCTGAGCCCAGATCTTCAGGGTGAAAAGGCTAGCCAATCACCTGGAAGAGAGTGCCACCTGGTGGCCACATGAGCCCAAAACTAAATCCTCATCACTTAGCTGTCCAGACACTCCTCTCACTCCCAACCAAGTAGCTTTCCCATCTTTTCCAATCTGTCCTTGACACAAGATCAGTGACTAAGTGGTAATGATGACCTAAAACACCTCCTAGCACACATCGGACCACCACACCACTCACCAAAGTCCTCTAGGATCAGGAAAGGAAAGATGGAAAGGCCCTCTTCTAAGAAAGACCTCCTAAGTTTTTTTAAATTGTATTAATTTAGTGAGTGGGAGGAGAGCTGACAGTTCTCTTTCCAGCACACAACTCCTGCGGACTGAACTCAGGCCTTCACCTCTGAGCTCCTGCTGCCCCCCCTCCTTTTCTAACTTAAGAACCCATTTTAACTGTGAGGGAAGATAAATTTAAGGACCTTCAGTTTAGATCCAGCACGAATCATTCGAAAAGAAAACCACCCCAAATTTCTCAAAAGGTGTCAGGACTGGTTGTGTGGGTCCTGGGCAAAGCAGTCAGGTGGAAGATTACTAAACAGCTGCCACCCAATGCACAGTTACCCTGTGGCGATGAGGTCAGCCAGTTGCGGGGTGTTGGGTGCGATCTTGATGGTAACCGTCTCAAAGTAGAGGTGCTCCTTCTGCGCATGGATGGTGTACGCGCCAGTTGTAATGTTCTCCAGGCGGAAAGAGCCATCTGCTTTCGTTTTGACTGTGAAACAAAAGCATATAAACACAAGATGAGCCCCCAAACGAGCATTTCCCAACACGCACATTTCCAGCCCAGTATTGGGCTGGAGAGATGGCTCTGCAGTTGGGAACACCGACTGCTCTTGCAGAGGACCCGGGTTTGATCCCTAGCACCCACATGGCAGCTAAGAACCGTCTTTAACTCCAGTTCCAGAGGAATCTGATACCCTCTTCTGACCTCCATGGCATTGCATGACACAGGTGCACAGACCTACATGCAGACAGTACATTCATACTCATAAATAAATAAATAAATAAATAAATAAATAAATAAATAAATGGCGGCCGAGAACCGTCTGAAACTCCAATTCCAGGAGAACTCCAGTTCAGGTGAATCTGACACCCTCTTCTGACCTCCGCGGCATTGCACGAAATGGGCGCACACACTTGCATGCAGACAGTACATTCATACACATACAGAAATAAATAAAAAAATTTTAAAAAATAAATAAAAAATAAAAAAAAGACTTTTTAAATTAAAAAAAAAAAAACAGTATTGGGGCTGGAGAGATGGCTGAGTGTGTAAGAGCACTGACTGCTCTTGCAGAGGACCTGGGTTCGATCCCCAGCACCCACATGGCGACTAAGAACCGTCTTTATTTTAACTCCAGTTCCAGGGGAATCTGACGCCCTCTTCTGACCTCCACAGCATTGCACGACAAGGGTGCACCAACCTACATGCAGACAGTACACTCATACACATAAAAATAATAATAATAAAAAAAAAAAACAGTATTTCCATAAGGTCACAAAGATTATGTCCCTTGCTTCCATTTCTTTCCATGATCCTGCATTTCATGCAGGCTCACAGCCACCAGGCCTGCCCACCTTTGATCTGGTTGTTTAGAGTGACCACCGCCTCAGGGACGCCTTCTCCTTCAGGTCCATTCAGGACCCTCCCTGTGACTGAGAACCCCATGACGTGGAACACAGGCTGCAAAAGGAAGAGAAGGTGCTCACATGCCTGCACCACTGAGACCCCTTCTGCTGCATACCACTGCTCCCCAGACACCCCACTTGCTGCCCTCTCAACCTGGCTCTGGCCAGGCCCCTTTCCATATCCTCTGTCTTCTCAGCTGCATAGCCAGTGCATGGATGGTGAGCAGAGTTGACAAGAGGGTCTCCAGCCTTACTTCCCAACTCCCAGGCCGCAGCCCCTGGCTTGTGAAAGTTCCCTAGCCTAGCCCTCTCCTGCTCCTCCCTCTCCACATCCACAGCTTCCCAAACACAAACCACATTACTTGGGACCCTCCTCAGCCTGTCCACCTGAGATCCCTGCCCCATCGCGTCAACACCTAGGACCCATGGCACGTCCCCGATCATTGCATGAAATCCTCGGCCTGTCCCCCCAATACTGCATGAAAAACCCAGTCTGTCCTCCACAGCATCACCTGAGGTTCCCAGTCTATTCCCCCAACATCTCCTGGATCCCTTGCCTATCCCCCCAACACTGCATGAGACCACTGGTCTGTCCTCCACAGCATTGTCTGAGATCTCCAGCCTGTGCCCCTAGCATTGTCTGGGACCAAAAGCACACGTTGGGAAGAGTGACAGGTAAGACATGGATGCTTCCTGATCTGATGGAACCTTCTAGGTTCTCACTTGAAACTCCAGGCACTGCTGGTTAAAAACATGCATTTGAGGTGGTCTAGGAATGTCTTTGCCCATGGATCTGCCCACAACTCTGTTCCCGCAGTGCAGGGTAGAACAGTCAAATGCCTAACTGAATCTTAAAAGACAGAGCTAGTCCCCTGCTGCACGTATGACCTAAAAGCCAGCTCCTTTGAGTCTGCGCTATTTTAGCACAGTGTTTTTCAGTATGTTATATAAAAAAAAAAGTAATTTTTTCAATAAGTACAACACCGGGTGGTCCATTTAGGGAAGACTGCTATGTTCCTTAGGGAGCTGCTCCATCTAGCAAATTGCCAGCAGTAACTATCTCCTATTTCTGTAATTAAAGATGACATAAATATGATGAAAAACACATTTAGTGTCTCTTCTAGGGTCTAAGGAGTTTCTCTGGCCAGCATCTCACCACCCATCCTGTCCACAGTGCCCCAGACAAGCTTTCCTCAACACACCACCCTCTGCTCAGCCCAATTCCTCCCAGCATGATGAGCGGCCCACCAGGCTCCGCCAGACCCGCTCCATCTCCGAGTGCCTCTCCTTTTCTCCTTCCTTCCTCTCTCCCCGGCCTCCTCAGGGTGCCTCAGTCTCTCCAAGTATACTCCTACCTCAAGACCTTTGCATTTGCCACAGGTTTCAGTAGAGGTCACCATCCTCCCTCTAGACCATGGCAGTGCCACCCTCCACAGGAGGCTTCTCAACAACAGGCGCTGTCAGCATCAGCTCTGCTACCTGCCCTCAACTCCTGGCTTCCTTTCTCCTCTTATTTCTCCAGAGTACGAGTTATCACCTTTTAATACATAGCTGCATAGGCATCTTTCCATCATTAAAACATGAATTCCACAAGGACTGTGGCACTTGCAATCCCAAAATGGGATTGGACACATGTGCCACTGGCACTCAATAAATCCTACTGAATGAAGCTGGGCTGCCCAGGACTCGAGATCTCCAAGATGTAGATGCCTTATAAGAGAAGCATCTGGTGGGTGAATCCCAAGCTAACACAGAATACATTACAAGATCCCATTTTCACAATATTGATTTGGAGATGCCTGCAACACCTGTCACCAGAGCTGGGAACCGAAACACCTGTCTCTGGAACACGGGGAGGCCTCACCTCAATTCTCAAGCTGTCATGCTCCACGGTAAAGTCAAGCCTGGAAGGTGCCACATCAAATGTGATCCTCTCTCCTCTGTAGAACGGAACCTAAAGGAGAAGAGTGGTGAATAAGAACCAGCAACATAAGCCAGGTAGGTGTGGTGTGCATGCCTTTAATCCCTGAACTCAGGATGCAGAAGCAGGTGGATTTCTAGGAGATTCAGGCCAGCCTCATCTATGTAGTGAGTACCAAACCAGCTGAAGGTACAGGGAGACCCTGTCTCAAAACAAAACAAAACAAAACAAAACAAAACAAAACAAAACAAAAGAACCAGCAATATTCACCTCAGTCTAGCAGCCAAAAAACAAACTGCAAGAAAATGGTGGCAGCTACTCCCAGTGTATAGGAAGCAGGAGCTTTGCTCTAGCTGAGGGGCTACACATCCTGGGAGAAACACACTATGACCAGAAGTGCTCTACACTCAAGAATTGTTTTTCAGAAGCTAGAATACTTACTTGCACATGCACCGTGAGCCAGTTGAGGATGGACGCAAGTCTAAGCAGGAAGTCCCACAGACAGTGCAGGCTCTGGTTTTAGTATTTTGTGTACAATGTGGAATTTTCCATTTGTGGCCTCAATGCAATCAATTTTAGAGCATTTCAGATTTGGGACTTTTAGATTAGGGACACTCAGCCTGTCTCTAAGAAGAGTGTCCATGGATGACAGGCCAGCCACCTGGTCTTTCAGTACTTGTTACGATTTGGATCCTTTTTTCCTCCCTCTGAACAGATTTATTAATCACAAGAAAGCTCTATATACAAAATGAGCTTAACCTTGGTGACAACACATGTAATCCCTGTATGTATGAATCTAAGGCTGGAAGACAACAAATTTGAAGTCAGCCTGAGCCATACAATTCTAGGCAATGCTGGGCCACAAAGTGAGACAATCTCAGAAAGGCAAAATGACAAAAGCCCAAACACAACAACTATGATCCTTTCTATCTTTTTTTTTTATTTATTTATTTTTTTTAATTTTTTTTTTAATTTTTTTATTTATTTCTGTATGTGTATGAATGTACTGTCTGCATGCAGGTTTGTGCACCCGTGTCGTGCAACGCCGCGGAGGTCAGAAGAGGTATCGGATTCCCCTGAAGCTGGAGTTCTCCTGGAATTGGAGTTTCAGACGGTTTTCGGCCGCCATGTGGGTGCTGGGGATCGAACCCGGGTCCTCTGTAAGAGCGGTCCGCGCTCTTAACCGCTAGGCCATCTCTCCAGCCCCTCTAACTGATATCTTATAGCTGGTTATCATATAAATGGAAAAATGAACCTTGTACATTAAATGAATGGCCTAACTTCTGGAACTTCAATAGCTTTAACATTAATTAGTACAGATAGGAGTGAATCCCTATGATGACAGGATGCTGGAGAACTGACATGAGATGTTAAGAGGCCATCTTGTGCACTGCCACTGTGATGCCACCATGTTTCTGGATCACAATGTTCCCATTATCTGATTCTAAACACACCACAGGAATAGCAGTGGGGTCAGAAGTTAGCTTAGCTGCTTGTTGGGGTAGAACAGATATTACTCCACCATGCTCATTCAAGAGGGTACCACAACAATCCAGATTAAGATTAAGTCCTTGTGAATCTGTTCACAGGACTTCAACAACAGAAGGATTCTTCACTGTCCTCCAAGTGTTGTTCCAAGGTCGCTATCCCACCAGCTGCCTGCCCCTGCCCAGGCCATCACAGCACCAGACTACAATTTGGATCTTAAACCTTCCCTAAAGGCCTGTGTGCCAACAGGTGTAGCCAACACAAAGTCAGTGGGCCAGTGCCACATATAACAGCTGTGGATGTGGCCCAATACATTAAAGATGACAAGGTCATGTGGCAATGTGAAAGGTTGGCCATCCCCTGCTGGAGGCTTACTTGTCAACCTAGAGCACTACTGGGAGGCAAAGACACCTTTAAAAGGAGGGGCCAGCCGGGCGTGGTGGTGCACGCCTTTAATCCTAGCCCTTGGGAGGCAGAGACAGGCGGATCTTTGTGAGTTCAAGGCCAGCCTGGTCTACAAGGTGAGTTCCAGGACAGCTGGGGGCTACAGGGAGACCCTGTCTAGAAAAGACAAAAAAAAA